>CM041798.1:43960287-44468384 GCA_023376895.1 Aspiorhynchus laticeps
CGCAAACGTTCAGCTAAAGGATGACTTTACATGTCTGTGCTCTGCTCCGTCTCTGAGCGAATACACAAATATCCCCCTGAGGAACAGTGCAAGTTCTCTTTCGTGCTTTTTAAAAACATTAATAAATTTAATCAACTTTAATAACTCAAGCACGTCCAATTTTGCAAAAGAAAACGTTACATGATTTTACTGATTTACACGTGAAAATGGGCTTTTATGGAGGAGTGAAAGCGCACTGCTGGAAAGGGGGCGGAATGGGGTGCCATAATCGTTTTCTCTCGATTATTGTATTTTCATATTCGTTGGAGGCCGAAATCGAAATCGAAACTGAATTTCGATTAATTGCACAGCCCTATGACATTCCTTCCAAATCTGGTGCAATCCCCAGTCTTGGAAAAGGATCTGCTATATCCAAAATCATATCTCCATTCTTAAAGTCCTTTAATAATAACAATTCCTCATTTGTCAACCTAGTTTTCCACATATTCAACATGAGTTGCGTGTGACGAGCTGACCTCTGACCCAAGAAAGCAGCAACTGCATTTATATCGCTCAGCTGAGCCACATCAACTAGATGCTTCAGTGTCACCAACTTTGAAGCACACAGTATCTGCATAAGTCCTGGAAAACTCCCACCAGCAATGTCCATCCGTGCTCCATTGATGAGGGGCTCCTCTAGTAACCAGTGCAAAGATTTTATCCCCTCCAACCTGCAAACATTTAAAAGTCCTCACACTTTAAAAAGTCCACAATAAAATTGAGGCAGTCCAGCCAAACGTAGTTGTTTAACATCCATTAAGAACAGTCCCGCATCCCGTCCAAGTCCATCCACTGTATGTAAAATTACTTCTGCCATCTTTCTCAACACCAGATCCATAGGGCCAGTAAGGAATCTCTGAATGAACTGCAAATGAAAAGTTGCATGTCTACTTGGAAGGTGCACCAAACCTTGTCCCCCATCCTCTTTTGGAAGGAAAAGAACACTTTGAGGAACCCAGTGTAGACCATCCCAAAAAAAATTCACCAGAATCGTCTGTAACCGAGACAGTAATCCAACAGGTGGATCCACACATGATAATCTATGCCACAGTGTAGAAGTGACCAAATTGTTGATTATTAAAACTCTTCCTCTAAATGATAATTGTGAATGAATCCATTTCCATTTCTTTAATTTTCCTTCTACTTTTTCAATCACCCCTTCCCAATTCTTTTGTTGGATATTTGAATCCTCAAGATATACTCCTAGATATTTAAAACTGTCCTTCCTCCAAATCATCCCACCAGGCAAATTTGGAAGCCCTTTCTCCCATTTTCCAACAGCCAGTGCTTCACTCTTCTCCCAATTTGCAGATGAAATTTTCCTAAAATCATTAACAATAAAAACCAACTGGTCAATATCTTGTTGCCCATTTATCATAATCACTACATCATCAGCATAAGCTGAAATTTGATGCTGTATATCGTGTTGCAATAATAAACCCTTAATCCTAGATCTTAAGCTATTCAGCAAAGGTTCAATAGATAGAGAGTAAAGCATGCCAGACAGCGCACAGCCTTGTCTGATCCCTCTGCTAACTTTAAAATGGGCACTCAAACCACCATTGATTTTCAGTAAACTCTCAGTGTCCTGGTACAACACTTTTATCATATCAATAAAACCAAAAAATTCCTCAAACTGAACATTCTTTGCATTCTTCGTTTTTTGCAGAAATGACTTTATTTTGTCAAAATTATAGTCACTGTGTCGACTTCGTCCTGTCTTCCTATCCACTATATTTTAAAAAGTGTTTCATCACTAACAATATCTGTCACCAACTCCTCCTCCTCCACAATGGATTCAGCCACATCAACAACAACATCAGCAGCCACATCGTTTTCTTCCTCCCCACTTTCTATATTCCTTCCCACAACATCAGCAGACACTGCATCAGGTCCAATTTCTCCCCACTGTTCAAAGACTGCCCTGCGGCATTACTGCCGTCATCTCCGACAGCAGAACTCTCAGTAAGCATTGCACTGCCACTATTGTGCACTGTTTCTCTACTCGGCCCTGGCTCAGAATCATTTACTCTCTCGGGACATGCACGCCGAACGTGCCCTTCCTGCCCACATGAAAAGCATCTCATCGTATCAGAGGTTGCAAAAACAACATAAACAAACCCATCAACTTTAAATTTAAAAGACACCCAGCCGGCACATGACTGACCTTCAACGTTGAAATATGGTTGAAATAAGGTCAGTTGTTGTTTTAAGGTTGAAACAACGTTAATACAACGTTTAATGCTGAACGGTTGAAAACCAGCCGGCACATGACCAATCTTCAACGTTGAAATATGGTTGAAATAATGACAGTTGTTGTTTCAACATTGAAACAATGTTGAAAAAATGTTTAATGCTAAATGGTTGAAAAAGGTTACCAAAAACACTTGTAAATCAATGTTGATTTGTTTTTTTTACAAGAACTGTATGTTGAATCAACTTAATGTCTTCAACAGCAAACAAAAGAAATTTCTGCCTTTTAAATTATTATTACTAAATTATTTAAGATCATTATTATTTTATTAGCATTTTACAATATTTGATCGTTAAACCTATTCTAAAATCTAAAGGTATGTTAAAATATTATCATCATTAACAACAATAAAACTAAATGCATGTCACTGCATTTACCTTATTTCTTTGATCATGATTGGTTAATCTGGCTGTCATCCAGGAAACTGGCCAATGAAACAGTTCGCGCCTTTCTCAGTTTGAAAATATGACCGTTATTATCGTCTTTCTGAGTGAGGCGGCTGACTGACTGACTGACTGACTGTGTGTGAGCTAGAGGTCTTCACGGAGGACCCGAGACCCGAGGACCCGGGACCCGAACCGGGACCCGTACGGGTTCGGGTCTATATTTTAAAAGGTCAGCCGGGTCCGGGTCGGGTCCCAATTACTTCGGGTCCCGGGTCTGTTTAACATTGTGTGTAATACCCGAGTCGATCGGAGAACACCGCACCCGCCAGAGATCAGTGTTAGTCAGCATGCGTGTGTGTAACTTGCAGTTTGTAAAATTAGGATGAGAAAAGTGTGAGCGGGAAATAAGGTGGAAGAAAAAAACCACGCGTTACCTCAGCCGCCAGAAGCAGAGCGCGCGTGGAGTTAATGTTAGTAGTACTGCAAGCGGACGGTGATCATGGATTCCTTCATGAGTGATGTGAAAAAAAAGCTGAAACAAAACTGAAGAGACGCACCTGTTATTGAACACGCACGCAGTAGAGTGTAACGAATTTATAATTCTGTGCATTTTTTGCTAAAAAAAAAAATTGCTCCGAGTCTTTATTACAACCAACAAAAAGTATCGTTATTGTAGTTCAAAAGGGGAAACGTAACAGTCGAAGCTGACTCCAGATGAAAAAAAAACTGCGAAGTTGCATTGGTCATCCGTCTCCATCTCAGCAAGTAGACTTTTAAGCTGGAATAATGAGTGGATTAAGAAGGCTCTTTCAGTCGGCAAGAGAGAGGAACAGCCTAACATGGAGGGAAATTTATTGGCAAGGAGGATTGTATGCATCGCAGTCAGGGAAACTAACAGTAGTTAAGGCAAAAAGGTTTTTTTTTTCGCAACTTGTTCATTGACTTAATAGCATTTGCTGTGCAATATGTGCCGATCGGGACGGGTACAGTCGGGTCTGTGTCTTCCCAGCCAGGTTCGGGTCCGCGTCGGGTCCGGGTAGTACATTTATGGCATTTCTCGGGTCTGCACGGGTTCGGGTCCCACTTTCAAATAAAATACGGGTCCGGGTCGGTTCCGTGCAGCATATTTACGGGTCTCTTCGGGTTCGGGTACGAATTTTTGGACCCGTGAAGACCTCTAGTGTGAGCTGCTGCTCGTTGAGATTGCTCGGTCGGTTCTGAATTATTTATAATATAAATATTTGCCTGTTAAATTTTTATTTTGAGCGAATTTGAGTCGTGACATGTCAACGGAGAACAAAAACTAGAATGTGAACACAGGAAGGGTCAGGTGTGATCTGCGAGGTCCTGCAAACACACGGACAAAATCAGGTAAGAAAATCGCTATCTTACCTTTCAAAAATAATAAAGTATAATGTTACCAGAGTTTACAAATGGGTAAATGATATGTAACGTTAACCTGCTGAAGATAAATACCTGTGTCTGTGTGTGTGTGTGTGTGTGTGTGTGTGTATTTTAGTATTGCTTTATCACAGATGCTAATGTTGTTGTGTGTTGCTAGTAAATTGTGTTACGTTAATGTCTGTCTTAGAGATTTTTCTGATGTGAATGCCATGCATTGTTATATTTTTAATCATATAATAGTCTCAAATATAACATACCCTGTTCATGTTTTCTAAATATCATATAATCGCTCATTTAAACTAACGTTAATTAAGATTGTTTAAAGCAGTGATTCTCAAAGTGTGGTATGAGTACCACTAGTGCTACTCAATCTCCCTCTAGTGGTATGCAGAGGAATCACTAAATTAAATATAAATTAATGTTAATACATTTTAATTTAATCTTTATTTGAGTAAAGTTCTTTTTTTTTTTTTTTTTTTTACATGTAAGTATAGTAACATTAGTTTTTATTTAACTTTTGGTACAACACATTTTAATTTAATCATTATTTAAGTTTTGTATTTACCTGTATGTAAGCACTGTGCAGTGTTAATGTTCAAACTGTATTTACAATGTTAAAGTGGCTGACAACAATAAATATTCTTATTAGTAATAAAACTGCCTCGTTTTGAACTGTGCAGAGCTGTAGCTGAATAGTTGGGCCTACTACGCTACTGTATTTTAATGTTGGTCATTATGGTGGTACTTGGAGAGCCAAATATTTTCTGAGGTGGTACTTGATATAAAAAGTTGGAGAACCACTGTTTTAAAGGAATGGTATAAATGAAAAACTGCTTTTTAAGAACTTTTCAGTAAACCATTTCTTCTTTCCCCTTGTAGATTCATCAAGGATCCAGCTGTTTATTGGCAATTTGGTAAGGAATTGTTCATCTGCTACATTGCACTGTCACTTCTGGTAGAGATTCATTGACCTTTTGTGAAAGGTTTTGATTTTACTTAGTTTAATAAAAATTTACTTGATTTGATTTTACTTGTTTTACTAAATACACTGTATAGTTAGGATTCTGATTAAAACAGTGTAACTGCTTGTGAATAATTTAATATTGCAAACTTTCATCTGAATACATTAAATAGGTGTTTAATGAATAGTGTTGTGCACTTTGTTTCCAACCCCACTGTTATTGAACTTAAATTGAAAATATTGTATGTGATTTGTTTTGCATTCAATTTTCAGTTACAGATATTTCACAATACTAAAGTTGATATTTTATGAGTATTTATTGTTGGTGTTTTTGTTATTTATACATACAGGACAGTACAGAAAGTGCACAAGTGTGAGAGAGAGGAGGACACGGCATCAGAAAGGACCTAGAGCTGGGACTCTTTCAAGGATCACCCAAAGCACAACCACGCTATATGCACAAGGCAGTTGGTTCTAACATTTTATCAGAATTTGAAGAAACATTTCTACTTAAAATATTAAATGCATTTCATTCAATGCAGCATTTTTCCTGCGTAAAGAATTTCCTCTGGCTGTCGACAAAACTCAGACAGTCCTATCCTTTACCACCGACATGGTTTCTGTTGCAGGTTCCATTCTCAAACTGTTCAACACATTTTCACTGCACAAATGTACAAATCTCTTGTAATGAGACACATTAGTAAAACATGTTTTCACAGAAACTATAGATTTCCACCAAAATAAAAGATCAACTGGTTTGAGTCATAAGAAGTACAAGGGTTTCTCTTGCAAGTGCAGAGCAAAATATGCATGTTATGGTACAAACACTTTCAGTCTTTAAATGTTGTATTTGGATTTTACAGGTTTTTAACAATACATCCAAGCACAAACACTGCAAGCTAAAGTTTGGGATTATTTTCATCTGTTTTATACTGTATGTTTCCAAAATAAAACTGCTGTTTTACCATTTTCAGCGTGTGGTAGTTTATTGAAGTTGATTGTAAAGCCATTGCTGCCAGTTATTTGATTTTTAAGCTTTATGTATGTGTACAGTGTTGATCTAAATGCAAACTAGGTTCTAATTGAACGTACAGTTGTGTATTCATTCATGTTGAAAGTACGACGGTGAAACAACGTCACAATATCAACGTTGATTCAATTTGCAAAATCAACACATAATTCAATGTTAATCCAACATCTACAGAACGACCTTAAATTCACCAATGCTGAAGGTAAGACGGTGAAACAACGTCACGATTTCAACGGTGAAACAACGTCATGATTTCGCGGTGAAACAACGTCACAATATCAACGTTGATCCAATTTGCAAAATCGAAACATAATCCAACGTTGATTCAACCGTGGTACCCGACGTTGGTTCACTGGTGAATCAACGTTGAAATGCCGGCTGGGCAAGTTCAACTCATCCAAATCGCTCTTTAAGATCATATATAACTGTCGTCTGAAACACACTACATGCTTAAGCAGGGGTGATTTACAACCTAAAGGAATCCTTTTCATTTGAGACACGATTTTACCATGTCTAGACAATTCATTAATCAAGGTCTCATCTTTAATAAAAGGTGGCACTTTTTTTAACATGCGCGTCTAATCGTGCACTTACGGTACGGGTGCTGCGAGCAGTCTAAATGGATGTAAAGAAGCTGTCATACCGGCGTTTCCTTTACACTTTTGCTTTTTTTAACTTTTATTTTTGATTTTAATGTTTGTAAATACATTGTTTTTGTACATAAACGTTTGTATTGTACATTAATTATCATATTAATGTTAATAAATGTTAATATTATTGTTTTTCCAATTGATATTTATTCAGAGTGACCCTGACTATTACTGTATTAATTGTCAAGTCATTTTACTGTATAGTTTTGGAGAAAATTAAAAGCAAAATCACCCCAAACAACAAAATGCGTCCTAGCACTTGCACTGTGTCCCATTTTCAAACACTCATAAAACGTGTTCCTTTATAGGTTAGCTCATTCTTTCAATTGATATATATTCAGAGTCACCCTGACTATTACTGTATTAATTGTCAAGTCATTTTACTGTATAGTTTTGGAGAACATTAAAAGCAAAATCTCCACAAACAACAAAATGCGTCATAGCACTTGCACTGTGTCCCATTTTCAAACACTCATAAAACGTGTTCCTTTATAGGTTAGCTAATTCTTCCAATTTATATTTATTCAGAGTGACCCTGACTATTACTGTAGTAATTGGCAAGTCATTTTACTGTATAGTTTTGGAGAAAATTAAAAGCAAAGTCACCCCAAACAACAAAATGCGTCCTAGCACTTGCACTGTGTTCCATTTTCAAACACTCATAAAACGTGTTCCTTTATAGGTTAGCTCATTCTTCCAATTGATATTTATTCAGAGTGAACCTGACTATTACTGTATTAATTGTCAAGTCATTTTACTGTATAGTTTTGGAGAAAATGAAAAGCAAAATCACCACAAACAACAAAATGCGTCATAGCACTTGCACTGTGTCCCATTTTCAAACACTCATAAAACGTGTTCGTTTATAGGTTAGCTCATTCTTCCAATTGATATTTATTCAGAGTGAACCTGACTATTACTGTAGTAATTGGCAAGTCATTTTACTGTATAGTTTTGGAGAAAATGAAAAGCAAAATCACCCCAAACAACAAAATGCGTCCTAGCACTTGCACTGTGTTCCATTTTCAAACACTCATAAAACGTGTTCCTTTATAGGTTAGCTCATTCTTCCAATTGATATTTATTCAGAGTGAACCTGACTATTACTGTATTAATTGTCAAGTCATTTTACTGTATAGTTTTGGAGAAAATGAAAAGCAAAATCACCACAAACAACAAAATGCGTCATAGCACTTGCACTGTGTCCCATTTTCAAACACTCATAAAACGTGTTCGTTTATAGGTTAGCTCATTCTTCCAATTGATATTTATTCAGAGTGAACCTGACTATTACTGTATTAATTGTCAAGTCATTTTACTGTATAGTTTTGGAGAAAATGAAAAGCAAAATCACCCCAAACAACAAAATGCGTCCTAGCACTTGCACTGTGTCCCATTTTCAAACACTCATAAAACGTGTTCCTTTATAGGTTAGCTCATTCTTCTAATTGATATTTATTCAGAGTGACCCTGACTATTACTGTATTAATTGTCAAGTCATTTTACTGTACAGTTTTGGAGAACATAAATTGAAAAATTACCCAAAGCATCTAAGTGCATTCTAGCAATTTTACATAATTTCCCATTTTCAAACACTCATAAAAATCTTTCCTTTATAGGTTTGCTCATTCTTTCAATTGATTCCTGTTCACGGTAATCCTGACTATTTCTGTATTAATTTTCATGTAATTTTACTGTATAGTTTCTGGTCAAATTAAAGGCAAACTCGATCCAAATTTGTTTTTGGAGTGCATTCTTGTATTTTCATTTTTAATTTTTTAAAGGCATTATTGTGAAAACGTACCATGCTTATTACCATATGAAACTGAAACGTCTCGGTTACATACGTAACCCTCGTTCCTTATCTGTCGGTCACTACGAGTCATGTCGTGACAACATTAGGGGTTTACTTAGGAGACCCAATCATCTCTGAGTTTAAGAGAAAATGCCAATAAGCCGAGTGGTTGTATGAAAGTTGATATACTCCACAAAGCCATTCATCTGCTGTGTCAGAGAGCTGTTCTGGTTGGCGGTACGACGCGAATAGCGGACTGTTCGCATCTTTTTAAAGATGCCATTTCATCAGTGTCCTCTTGGTTAAGGACGTTTTTTGTCCTCTGTCGATAGCCACAATCGTTGTCTTCAGTGTCTGGGCATTCAGCACGCTGAAGCTGCATTCGTAGATGGTTCATGCCTCTACTGTGAGCGCATGACCATAGCAACGCTGCGATCGCGTCTCACCTTTCTTAAAGGGAAAGGAGCAGACCCCTCTGCCACTACCAGTCCTGGTTTCTCTGAGCTACGTGGGCATTCCCCAGGTGGAGACTTTGCCTTACAGGCGACTAAAGTCAAGGCGTGGTCCCTCGGGAAGAACAACTCTGGCTCAACCTGGTCGAGATAAGAGATGTTGACAAAGTGTGCTTTCTTGACCCTCCCATCTCCCAGGCTGGCCTGTCGAGGACTTCACCCAGCAGTTCTCGGCAGTACAGAAGCAGACTGAAGCTGCTCTTTTTCAGGAGGTGGCGAGGACAGCACTGCTCCTTACCCTGGAACAGGGCCGGGTGGAAAATCCTTTGTTTCTGCTCAACGGCCAGTGGTAACCACTTTTTCAACAAAAGAGCACTTTCCCTTTCCTCTGGGTTATCCAGCTCGTGGGTTGACAGTGGGCGATGCGCTGCCTCCTCACTCTCGCCCACGATGCCCCCTATTGCCAGTGGCCAAGAGATTGCGGTTTGGAGACGCATTGCCTCTCCACGCGTCTCTGGCCAGTCCCTCCAGGGACAAAGGGAGTTCTGTTGTGATGAGCCAGAACACGCTGCCTTCTGGGCCATCCAGCATGACTCCCCACTGCTGCACCTCTGTGGGTATGTCGATTGTCCCTTTGGTGCCACTCGCACAGAGTTTAGGGGCATGGCTTGAGCTGCCCAACCCGTCCCGCTGGCTCATTCGGACAGTTCGAGTCGGCTACGTGATTCAGTTTGCCAGGCGACTGCACAGGTTCAGCAGCATCCCCAAGATTTGTGACAATCCGAGACACCACTGTTCTGTGCGTGGATATTGCTGTCCTGTTGGCGAAGGATGCAATCAAGCCTGTCCCTCCAGCTGAGATGAAGCAGGGGTTTTACAGCCCTTACTTCATTGTGCCAAATAAAAAGCGGTGGTCTTCGGCCAATCCTGGATCTGTGAGTCTTGAATCGGGCCCTTCACAAGCTTCCATTCAAGATGTTGACACAGATGTGCATCCTTAGATGCATCCAATGCCAGGGTTGGTTTGCAGCCGTTGACCTGAAGGACGCTTTCAAGTCTCGATTCTTCCTTGACACAGGCCGTTCATACGGTTTGCGTTCAAGGGTCGGGCATGGCAGTACAAGGTCCTCACCTTCAGGCTGTCCCTGTTCCCCCTGTGTCTTTATGAAGATCATGGAGGGTGCCCTTTCCCCGTTATCGGAAGTGGGTATCAGGAACCTCAACTATCGCAACGACTGGCTCATCATGGCCCAGTCACGAGATCAGTTGTGCGATCACAGGGACCTGGTGCTCTGGCCTCTCAGCCAGTTGGGGCTTCGGGGTCAACTGGGAAAAGAGCAAGCTCTCACCTGTGTAGGCAATCTCTTTCCTCATTATGGAGTTAGACTTGGGGAGTATGACGGCGCGTCTCACCAACGAGTGCTGAACTGCCTGAGTTCCTTCAGAGGCAGGATGGTGGTACCACTGAAACACTTTCAGAGTCTCTTGGGGCATATGGCATCCACAGCCACAGTCATGCAGCTCGGATTGCTTCATATGATACCACTCCAGCACTGGTTACACTCCCGAGTCCCAAGATGGGCATGGCGCTGTGGTACACAGTGTGTGACCATCACGCCGATGTGTTGCCATTCATTCAGCCCCTGGTTGGACCTTGCCTTTTTACGGGCCGGGGTGCCCTTAGAACAAGTGTCCCGGCATGTCATTGTCAGGAAGAATGCCTCCAGTATGGGCTGGGGCACTACGATGCGGCTGGCTCGACAGCAGTCATGCCTGCGCGAAAGCTGCTCAAACTTTGTTTGGCTTGCACCCGCCATTGCCAACCAGCACAAAGCTGGCTGACAGCATTCCACAAAACCAGGTCCTCCCTTCTGAAAATTCCTTACTACTTTTACAAACAATCTTTAAACCGATTCCTTAAAACAGAGACAGTATAAAAGAGAAAGAAAAGGCAAACTCACTCGTACCGCAACACTCTCACTCACACACGCCGACTCCGCCCACTCACCCGACACATGTGCAGAGAGAGAGAGAGATCATTTAACCATTATCATGTAATATTTATTTGGTTTACCATGGGGCACATCATTTTATTAATATGTCATGCACAAGCATTAAAGATCATAAAAGTATTTTATTTTTATTCAAATCTTCGGTATCCGTGTGATGCTTTGTGTGAGGAACAGATCCAAATCCAAACCATTCATCGGCGATATGTAGCCTACTGTATCTCCTTCCTCTGTAGCTATAGTAACAATTAAAAAAATTGCCATTAAGAAGTTTTACAACAAATTTTACAGCAGCGATATCAAACGTGGCTCTCACCGGTTTCGTCATAGATTGCGACGTGTTTCCAGTGTTTTGAATAAGAAACGCGCGCCCTCACGGAGTGGATCAAGATAGTATTTTCAGCTTTTAACAACTTAAATTATGCCCTGCTCCTCACACTAAACTATTATATCCTGCCAGAGAGGACTGCGACTGCAATGCATCTTCATTTGGACTACTGTGGTACTATGGCAAGCCGTTTTGACTTTTATTTCTTCTCAGGATATGTATTTTTGATATCAACAATTTAATTTTCACTAGTTAAAATGTTCATTCTGGAATTGTATTTCTACTAGTAACAATTGTAATTTTTGATATCAGCAATACATTTCCACTAGTAACAATGTTAATTATTGATATCAACAACTACATTTTCACTAGTTAAAATGCCAATTATTGATATCAACAATTACATTTCAACTAGTAAAAACTATCATTTTTGATATCAAGAATTTATATCATGGGAATAGCAATAGGCAAGCCGTTTTGACTTTTATTCCTTCTCAGGATATGACTTCTTGATATCAACAATTCCATTTTCACTAGTTAAAATGTTAATTCTTGATATCAGGAATTATATTTCTACTAGTAACAATTGCAATTTTTGATATCAACAATTATATTTCCACTAGTAACAATGTTAATTCTTGATATCAACAATTACATTTTCACTAGTTAAAATGCCAATTATTGAGATCAACAATTACATTTCTACTAGTAAAAACTATCATTTTTGATATCTGTAATTGTATTTTCACTAGTTAAATGTCACCATAGGCTTCCATTCAAAATCAATTCTTGATATCAACAACTTAGTTCTTGATATCAACAACTTAGTTATTGATATCAACATCTTAATTCTTGATATCAACAACTTAGTTCTTGATATCAACAACTTAGTTCTTGATATCAACAATTAAGTTGTTGATATCAACAACTTAGTTCTTGATATCAACAATTAAGTTGTTGATATCAAGAACTAAGTTGTTGATATCAACAATTACCTTCCCATATTGTTGATATCAACAACTTAGTTCTTGATATCAACAATGTAATTCTTGATATCAACAACTTAATTGTTGATATCAAGAACTAAGTTGTTGATATCAAGAACTAAGTTGTTGATATCAAGAATTAAGTTGTTGCATAGGCTACATCATATAAAAAATAAAACCAAAATGAATAATATAGAAAAATAACTTCATGTCGCTTTTTCATATGTTTATTTTTTTGTTTCATTACACTTTCTTCTAATACATCAAATAAAAAATACAACCAAAACGAAAAATAAAACGGATAATAATGTCATAGAACGTTAATAGGCCTACTTTTTTTTTTTTTTTATATCGTTGTATTTAGGCTATATTGCTGCCCAAATTCATGAGGGCGTTTCTCTTTGTTTATATGCGGGTGCCTTTTTTATTTTACTGTATGCTACCTTAGGATGTATTATTATGTACACCGACACGTTTGATGAGCCGACATAAGGGCCTTTCGCACAGCTTTAGTTCCAGAATTTATATATACAGGGGCGGCGCCAGAGAATGTTGAACGCAGGTGCTGAGGGGGTGCTAGATCAATGACGGGGGGAGCTGGGCAATTAATAGTAAATATGACCAAAACAGGTTGTTATTATTATTGTTTTTATATGAATAATAAAAGCACTATATAGGCGCATTTCAAATGTTTATGAGGAATGTGGGAGTATTATCGCTCTTAGTGCATGGGGCGCGCACGCAATTATTTTTATTTATTTATTTTTTCCTGCTGAAAGAGAAAATACTCCAGTCATTTTTGGATGTGCTTTCTGTCGTATCATGCAGTCTCCGTGAATGGAGCGCGTCACAACAATGAACCAGCTCACAGACATAAGAAATAAATCTGCAGAAAGCTTGAAAACCAATTATAATAAAGAACAAAACAAATCTTCTCTGATTATGTAGTCCGTATAGGTGCATTTCTCTATTAAAGGCACGTCCACTGTGGAGATGGCGAGCCTGAGAAAACACTAGTTTATTAATAAATAATTAAAATGTATTTTTCTCCGATGCATTCATAATCATTACTTTAGTCGGTGCTTTGCGGCAAGCATTATGCGTGCATTTGAGCGCGGAATAATACGCCTAAATGCCTAAATAATAGGCATAAATAATAACCTAAATGGTTATTATACTATCAATTTAATATAAACGTGCGAATAGTTGACTAGAAAAATCTTTAGTCGGGCAGGCCAACAGTAGGCTACTACTTGGCACAAGGAACCGATCCATTTTTAAAATAAAATGCTGACATTACGTGCGACTGCAAATCACGTTGTTGCATTGCAGTATTTATGCATGTGTTTAATGAGTCAAATGTTTTTATTTTATTTCATTTTTTATGGGGGTGCTATGGGGGTGCTTTGGTTTTTCTTGGGGGTGCTGGAGCACCTGCTAGCCCCTTCCTAGCGCCGCCCATATACAGTAGGCCTATACAGGGCTCGAATTGAGGGTGGATGTGGGGGGGATGGCATCCCCCTGGTGAAAAAAAGGACAAAAGCATCCCCTCTGTAAAACCACCATCCCCCCTAACCATCCCCCTTGGATTATTAATTTTGTGTATTACGCAAAAATGATCATGCACATTACATGTTAAAATTCTCTACTTATGATCATTTACGAACTAAATAACGGCGATTGGCCAAGCTGCGCACAAGCTGAAGCAATTGTTTTCGTTATTTTTAGCGCAAAATGGTTCAAACGCAACTTTTGAAGTTTTTTAAAAAGAAGACAACAGAAGGTATGATTTTTAGACATTCTCCTGACATAATGTAGGGACTGAGAGGCGATAGGAGAGCTGACATTATCCAACTTAGAGAAAAAAAAAACATCTTGAGAGTCCAAAAGCATTCACTGCGCGATGAAGCCCGTTAATATGTGGAAACTATCCAAAATTCTGCTAATTTGAAAGCTATGAAAACTGTACTTTGTGTCTTCTTAAGATGTAATTTTATTACCTTATTTTTTGTTAACCCTGGCAAGTCTGAGTGTATATTCTGTAATTTTTATTATTATTGTTTTTTATTTTTATTTTGTCTTTGTGTATAATTGTAACTGTACTGTCGTAATGTTTGTACTGTTTAATAATAATAAAAAAAGCCCATTAGAATACAGTTAGAATGCCCTTATAATTACAGCAATGAAACAAAAAATACCCAGCTATGAGTTTTTACGTTTTTATATTCATTGCACAAGCTATTTTTTTCATGAAATAGAAACCTTTTTAAAAATGAGACCAATTTTGTAATCATTGTGTAAAATTAGCCACAGGATCATCCCAACTAATTTTGTACTTAATATACTAAAAATGAGTCTTTAGTACCTCTTAAGATAAACTTAAGATCGACTGTGCTATTTTGAGACACCATAAATATGAACTAAAATGCACTTTTAACATAGGCTACTATCTCTGTGTTTAAATTTAGTTACCACTTGTAGCACACTTGAACACATTTTTCATACACTAGTGCACTCAAGTGTAATAAATAGAGTGCAATAAAAATTATGTAATCTTGCCCATCTGGTTAATTGCTTATTATTATTATTGTTATTATTATGCTATTTTGTTATTAGGCTATATTGTTGTTGTTGTTTCACTTTGTAACAATAAATGTGTTTAGAGACTGTTATCTCAAAAGAGATAAATAAAATGGTGTCTTCATAGTACAGCACTATTTAGCCTAATCATGTCTGGAAACTTGACAAGTGTGTTTTATTGGGATAAATTAAAAAACAAAAACAAAACAAAAAACACGTATGCTCTATGAGCATTTCACACATTGCTATGCACACTAATAATATGAAACTAATTTCGCTACACTACAGTTATAAACATGTATTGCATTATATTCAATAAAACGGGGAAAAAGACTATAGGCTTACAAGATTCCTTATCTAGTGGATCAAATTAATATCACATCTTCCAGTTGAAAT
Organism: Aspiorhynchus laticeps; assembly: GCA_023376895.1. Classification (NCBI taxonomy): domain Eukaryota; kingdom Metazoa; phylum Chordata; class Actinopteri; order Cypriniformes; family Cyprinidae; genus Aspiorhynchus; species Aspiorhynchus laticeps. The sequence goes on from CM041798.1 coordinate 43,975,558, forward strand.
GGCTGATAGTTTAGAATTTGATTTTGGCAACGGCTATTTGAATTCAGTGAATACAATGAATTCTATTTACACTAAGTGAAAATAGCAAATTTTGTTGCAATAGATTCTATTTAATAATGGGAAAATTTTCTTGCAGTAATACTAATTTGATGCTGTTTATACTACTTATTGCAAGTAGTGGGTGATATCTGCACCTCAGTATTGTAGTAGGCTACATTAGCCTATAAAACAGTATACAATAACGTATTGAGTGTAAATGATAATTTTTATTACAATTATTAACTGGATTGCTGCTCATGTCAACCATGTTCAACCTGTTTGCACATTCCTCTCTCGTACAGTCATGCTTATCTTAATATTTAATTCTACAGCATACTGTCATGCGCATTCTTTTATACTTTATATTTTATATTCTGTGCTTTATATCTTATTTTTTATTCATTTTATTTCATGCATACTTCCCTTGTGTTGTATTCTACAATATTTGCACTGTCCATGGAGCGTTTTCACCTGACTCACATTTCACTGCTGGTTATACAATCTCTGTATAGTCGTGTATGTGACAAATAAAACTTGAACTTGAACTTGAACTTGAAGCCGCCCCTACAACTAACCCTAACCATACCCAATAATAACGTCATTTTCCAGTATTCGATTATTTACTTAATTTTTTTTTTTTTTAAATACCTTTCCTATGTGATACGGGATGTGAAAAGAGAGTAAGTAGAGAGAGGTCGGTAAAAGGCAGAATCGAACACGGGTCAAACGCGTCAAAAATCATCTGCTGCGTGCTCTACCTCCTGAGCCACTGAAGCTGACGGCGATCTGTGGTTTTATACAAGTTTTATTCTGCGACATGTTGGTAGGCGGAGTTATTGTAAGCAGCTTCTGCCTCAATGAAAACTATACAATTATTAAAAGTAACCTACAGCACCGTTTTATTTTCATGAGAGGGCAATCGAATGTGCCGTTCTCTTTTGGGCTCTGTACCTTGTCGTCTATACGCCATAAACATTCATAAAGAGCGGCACTCGTCGTTAAATTATGCACATATCCAAAAAGGAAGTCATTACTATGCACATATCCAAAAAGGAATTCTTGATATCAAGAACTAAGTTGTTGATATCAAGAACTAAGTTGTTGATATCAAGAACTAAGTTGTTGATATCAACAATTGATTTTGAATGGAAGCCTATGGTGACATTTAACTAGTGAAAATACAATTCTTGATATCACAAATGATAGTTTTTACTAGTAGAAATGTAATTGTTGATATCAATAATTGGCATTTTAACTAGTGAAAATGTAATTGTTGATATCAAAAATTACAATTGTTACTAGTAGAAATACAATTCCTGATATCAAGAATGAACATTTTAACTAGTGAAAATTAAATTGTTGATATCAAAAATACATATCCTGAGAAGAAATAAAAGTCAAAACGGCTTGCCATAGTGGTACTGCTCTTTGACATTTCTGCAGTAAATTCTTGTAATTACATGTGTTTGTCTGTTATGTTTCTCTTATAAGCTGTACACTTTATACACTCACTCTTTATTGGTTGATATGTTCTTTATAAAAATTATCATTTCAGTAATTTTTTAAATATAATTTTATTTTCAATGCAATATGTTTTTTATTGCAGTTACATGATTTGTGGATTTTAAGGCTGATTTTCTATTCAGTATTCAGTTCAATGCACTTTATTCACTGTAAAAAACAAAAGTTAACTCAACTTAAATTTTTTAGTTATCTTTTTGCTTTGACTCAGTTAAGTTTTATTCATTTAATATTCTAAGTACTTTCAACTTAAAAAGTTTAGTTAACATACTAAAATAGTTGACATAACTACTTATTTCAAGTAACCTGGACTTGAAAAGTTAAGTTGAAATAGGTCAACTTACATTTTTAAGTAACCTGAACTTGCAAAGTTTAGTTGACATGCGTTAACTTATATTTTCAAGTTATCTGTACTACAATTTAAGTTCATTGAACTTAATGTGGCATATTTTCTAAACTTGCAATAGCACATTCAACCAAATAAATAACACATTTTGTTCCATATAAATTACTTTATTGTCCCTGGCAAATGAACAAATGTTAAGGACAAACTCTTAAAACATGTTAAAAATCATACAGAGATTCCAGAAATCTGTCTAAATGACATTTCAGTTACCTAGTGTTTAAAACTATTAACACATTGAAAGCGGATTACCATGAAAAAAAGGTCATGCCACTGATGCATGAAAACTAAAAACATGCAGAAACTACTTTTAACTGTAAAATACACAACAGCTAGCACATTTCTTATTAGAAATGCACAACACGATTCTAAATGTTTGTAAATGCAAAATAAGAAACAAATTATATAGAAATTACAGAAAATAAATTCTCAAATAAATAAAATGTAAAAAAAAAAAAAAACATCATAAAATGACAGCAATTGCATGTTTAAAGGTTAAATTTTACTTTAAACAAATGCACAGAAAGTATTTTTTTCCCAGTATATTCTTTTTTTGACTCTCAAAGTGACGTAGCCACTGACTTAAAGGGATAGTTCACCCAAAAATGAAAATTCTGTCCTTAATTACTCACCCTCATGTCGTTCCAAACCCGTAAGACCTTCATGAATGCAAGTGAATGGTGGCAGACGGTGACACAGAAGAGTTGTTGAATAAAGTCATTATTTTTGTTTTGTTTGCGTGCAAAAATTCTCATAGCTTCATAAAATTACAGTTGAACCACTGATGTCACATGGACCATTTTAACTATGTCCTTACAAATTTTTTCTGGGCCTTGATCGTGGTAGTACACTTGCTGTCTAGGGTCAGAAAGCTCTCGGATTTCATCAAAAATATCTTAATTTGTGCTCTTTATGTCTTAAGGGTTTGGAACAACATGAGGGCGAGTAATTAATGACAGAATTTTCATTTTTGGGTGAACTATCCCTTTAAGTGTAATGAATCACTAAGAATTTCAGCTAAAAGTCTTGTACTGCAGAAGAAAAAAAAAATCACCTACATCTTGCAAATTTTCATTTTTGAGTGAAATTTCTTTAACACAGTTTTGGCTTTGTTTGTAGTACTGTGAATGTACTGTGTATCGTGAGATAAGTACCTTGTATCATATCATATAATGACATTTACATTTAATCGTTTAGTAGATGCTTTTATCCAAAATGACTTACAAATGAGGACAATAGAAGCAATCAAACCAACAAAAGTGTAACAATATGTAAGTCCCAGATAGTCAAATGCAGTACACAACGTGTACACAACCCCAGATTACCAAGATTTCTTCTTCTATTACCAGGACCACATCGCTGCAGATTGACGGTGCTCACTCTGGTCACCCACAACTGTAATTCCAACAGTCATGTCCTTGATAGTCTCGCGTAGCCAGAGCTTCAGACTGATGGCTGAGGGTCTGGAATCTATGGCAGCTTTTATTGGCCAAGGCCCACCCATGAGGCCGTTTGACCGACATGTCAAACTACCAATCATAGTTCGTTTTGTTCAGCGTCACGTTTCGGTGCGTGGAAATGTCACCACAATAACAGACCGGTGTATAAAACTCTCGGACGTATTTTAAAGATTATATACCGAAGAATATTTCACATACTTTTGAAAATCCAGCGTTTAGTTGATCCTGATAAGCGCTCGTCTTCACAGTTGTAAACACGACGGCTTTCTTCTTTCGTATGGGGGCTTGACGTCACAGCATTTTTGTTTCTAGGCAGAACGTTAAAGAACGCAACATACAGGTCTCCCGGAAATCCTGTATAATTCAACCAATCCAATGACGACTTCGACACTCCTGAAGTGTTTCCACTTTTGTGTTCCATGTGAATGAGACGTTCAGCCAGCGGTCCGTAGGCATGACGTCTTGAGGCTGAGACTATGTCCTTGATGAATTCCTCTTCAGAACCTGTGTGCTTTAATAAAAACAAAGGGAAGCATTAAAATGTGCCTTACAGTCTTAAAGCTTACAGACTCCAATATGTGCACTTATAAAGTAAATATATTTACTTACAACTTTGTCCAAGCTCTACAATGTGAAAGTCATTTCCATTTTGTCTGCATAGTTCTTTGATTGAAACAACTGCAAAAGGACTTGCTGCGATCCATCCACAAGACTGTTGAATTATACGCTGATCTTCAGTCATTCCAGAATATCATAAACATGAAAAACACAGAAATATGTTAACAACACTGCAAAATAATAAATAAATAAAATCTTGTCAGAGAAAGTCAAATGTCATGACAAGTTTACATTTCAATTACAAAGCCCTACTTTACAATCCATACAAGGCTTTTAAATTACTTAACACATGAACAAAAAAGCTAATTTAAAACATTTGTCCATCCTTATTGCAGAGCTGTTTATACAAGCTATTATTATAAGCTATATGATATAAGCTATTATTACTGTTATTCAAAAGCCTACAGTTTTGAACGTACACTACCAGTCAAAAGTTTTTGAACAGTAAGATTTTTAATGTTTTCTAAAGAATTCTCTTCTGCTCACCAAGCCTGCATTAATTTGATCCAAAATACAGCAAAAGCAGTAATATTGTAAAATATTTTTTTCTATTTAAAATAACTGCTTTCTATTTGAATATATTTTAAAATGTAATTTATTACTGTCATTTCAAAGCTGATTTTTTAGCATCATTACTACAGTCTTCAGTGACACATTATCCTTCAGAAATCATTCTAATAATCTGATTTGCTACTCAAAAAAATAAATAAAATAATAATAATATATATAACTTTTTTATTATTAATGCTGAAAACAGCAGAGTAGAATTTTCTTCAGGTTTCTTTGATTAATAGAAAGTTCAGAAGAACAGCATTTATCTGAAATAGAAATCTTTTGTAACATTTTAAATGTCTTTTTCATCAATGTTGATCAATTTAAAGCATCCTTGCTAAATAGAAGTAGCCTATTAATTTCTATAATTTCTTTCCCTATATATATATACTGACTAAAAGCTTTTGAATGGTATAGTGTATAATGTTACAAAAGCTTTTTATTTCAGATAAATGCTGATCTTTGGATCTTTCTATTCATCAAAGAATCCTGAACAAAATGTACTCAGCTGTTTTAAATATTGATAATAATAATAATAATAATAAATGTTTCTTGAACAGCAAATCAGAATATTAGAATGATTTCTGAAGAATCATGTGACTGGAGTAAAAAAAAAAAATCAGCTACAGGTGCTACATTTTATTCTTTCCTACATTAAAGCACTTGAATATGACAAGTTCATAATCACAACTTCATAAGTGGGAAATAGGAACTTTCCGATAGCACATAAAGGCAACATAACTCCATACAGTTGTCCATTGAGCTCCATCTCGCGCTCTGTTTGAAAAGGGGGAAAGGGGAAAGGGAAGTGGTGTGTGGCCAAGTATGGTGACCCATACTCGGAATTTGTCCTCTGCATTTAACCCATCCAAGTGCACACTCACAGCAGTGAACACACACAACCGGAGCAGTGGGCAGCCATATTGCGGCGCCCGGGGAGCAGTTGGGGGATTGGTGCCTTGCTCAAGGGTCTCACCTCAGTCGTGGTATTGAAGGTGGAGAGAGCACTTGTTATTCACTCCCCCCACCGACAATCCCTGCCGGACCTGGGAATCGAACCTGCAACCTTTGGGTTACAAGTCCAACTCTCTAACCATTAGGCCACGGCTGCCCCGTGGTTGAATAGTCTCTAACCGCAGCGCTGGGCTCAAATAATACATATCAAACTGTATTTTTATCGTTCTCCGGATAAGTTCAGCTCAGTACCGCATGGGAGAATATTTATTGTAATATTTATGTGGAAAATACAGTGGAACTGCGTGTATTTCGAGGATTCATAGTGCCGCGAAAATAACACTGACATACATAACTAGGAAATACGGCGCTTTAAACCACACTTGTACTCTTCTTAGACAACATACGTAATTGTACACATATTAAATCAATAAATACAAATATTTACTTACCAAATTTGTTGATCGAGAAAGTTTCCCAACTCTGTGGAGAAGCTCATCAAGATGGCTGACGAACGTCTTCTGTCTGCTGTGGTCTTCACAAGATCTTGCGATAAGTGACGTTGAGAACGTGACATCGTTATTGAATTGATTCAACACATTTTTTTAAGTTGCGGGGGCAAATACTCTAGTTCAGTCAACTTACAAACTAGTTGAGACAGTGAAAACTTAAAATGTTAAGTTGAATGAACAAATTCAGAAGCTGCAAGTTGTGTCAACTTAAAAAAAGTAATTCAAACAACTAAAATGCGAGATCATTTTTTACAGTGTTGGCATAGTTTGTTTGTACATTACCAAAACATTTCACAAAATGAATAATGGCGATTATAGTAATACACAATGCAATAATATCAAATATTAAGATTCTGTATTGGGTCTGGTCTATATAAGGCTCAAGTGTGGCTCAGATTTGGGGATTCTGGTTTACTTAAGGCTGAGAATTGGTATATCAATAATAAAACCTGTTTTGGCCCAGTTCAGGGCTAGTTAAGGGTGATTAACTGGCTGAGATCCAGGCCGGTTATGGCCCATGTGTGGCCCTTGTCTTTAATCCAGTTCTGGGCCACTTCAGGGCTGTCATTCTTTGTGGTACTTGGGCCGAGGGAAAAGCGATTGTGTGGCCCGGAGCTGCAGATGGGAGTTTTACTTACTCAAACATGTTCTGAGGGCAGAAAGGAAAATGATTGGTTTACAGATTCAACCAATGAAATTGAAGCAGAGACGGGGTCAGGGAATTTGAACGTGTGGAGGGAATACTTCAGACAGATACGATACTGACACTTCGTGGGACGCATTTATTGCAAGGTGAGTGATTTTTACCATGTATTTTCATGAAAAAAAATACGTTAGTTTCTCTAACGTTTAATAAGACAATTAGCGAACAAAGATGCACAGAACAAATAATCATGGACTAAATATCATATAGCATGCATTTTCATTAGACCGCTTCATCAGTTAATTGTATCAAAGCTGCTTATACGCCTTATTCAGCCCGCCGCCATTTTGATTCGAAAACGAGGCTGTGAGGGTAAACAGGAAATCACAACAACAGGACATGGCTGTGTGGACTACAAACCTGTCATGTCTTCCTCCTCTTACTGTAAATGTTGTGGAGTCATGGGCAGACGAAGGATCCAAAATTCCCAGATCCATCCTTCTGAAAGGTTACAGCAATTGGGTCGAAGGTTATATCCATGATGTTGAAGGTAAAAAAGATAGTTTTTCGACATTCTTGTGAGGCTAGCTTTAGCTTAGCATGCTGCATAGAAGATTGTGATAGAGATAATAATGCGGAACAATCTAACATGTTTAAACTACAGTCTGATTGTATGTGCTAACATTAGGCTATTAGCCAATTCAAAGTGTTGGGTTTACATGGTGTGATTTATTTGTAAAATGTAAAAATGATTACCACCTTGAAGGCATCTATTTCAACAGAGATGAATGGGAGGAGCTGAAGTGTAAGCTTGATTTTTTTCTTTTTCAACTATTACTTACCTATTCTGTGCAACAAGAGTGTGTAAATGGAAACAAAATCACAAATTACCTTTTGCAGTGGATTGAATTAAAGGGATAGATCATACAAAAATGTAATTTCTAGCATTATATTATTAAAATGTGGGGTGTGTACTTTCCATATTATGGAAAAGAAATTGTGGAAAAAACACTATGTAAATCAACTGTTAACTGTTTGGTTACCCATATTCCCCAAACTATCTAATGTGCTCACCAGGAAAGAGTGTTGTGTTGATTTTGATTTACCATTTTTATAAAGTGTAAATATGACAAATGAACATGGAAAAATGAAACTGGATTCCAATGAAATGCTGAAATGTTCTTTTATTATTTTTTAATTCTCTCAAAATTCAGACATGTATGAAAATATGAATATAACAAAGATACTAAAACTGTTCAATTGAAATGTCTATTTTTTTGAAAAAAAAATGTGGTAGGTGTATTTAGATATTAAAAATATAAAAATGATTAATACAAATGTTATATATTTATATACAAATATAAGAAAAATGTGTTGCTATATGTGTGTATGTGTGTGTATATATATATATATATATATATATATATATATATATATATATTATAAAATGTTTTTACAAAAAATAAAGATACTAAAAATATTCTATTGAAATGTCTTTTTGTTACAAAAATGTATAATTATTTTATGTTTAATATTATGTATAAATATAATGTGTGTGTGTGTACGAGTAAATTTTTTCTTAAATATATACATGTATATTTGAATCCATGTGCATTTTCTGTGACATTTAAACATTCACTCAAAACAATGGACCCTGAAAATTTGTGAGGATACTACACACAGTCCAGAGCTGATTTACAGAACCAGCCAATGACAGAGGAATAACCCGGTCAAAAATGTGATATTCCTTGATTCAACGAGGCCCGTTCAATGTGAATCCTCAAACGAGCAATGTTGTGTGTGTGCGAGTTCCCCATGGCTGAATTGTCCACTTGGGCCAAGAAAAGGTGGGATTACTAGTGTGGCATGAATTTCATCAAGTAGATCTTTGATTAAAAAGCCTTTGTCTACCATCACTGCATCACCCTCTTCAAGAAGATTCAAAATGCCAGATGACTTGGTGATCTCTTTATCAGAGATGCTTCCTGTGTAAAGACTGCTCACGAAAGTCATGCTTCCATCCGGGGAAATTCCAACCAGAGATCTGAGTGTAGTTGTGCCTTTGTAGTGCGAGTAAGTCTCAGAGTTCAGTACCTTGGAGCTGGCAGTTTGGACTCGAACTTCAGTACAATCCAGGATGACTCTGGTTTTGGGGTAGAGAGCTTTAAAATACTCTGGCATAAGTTCATCAACTGCAGCTCTACTTGGCCATAATGGCAGACTCCCCAGCATGAAGTACAAGTAATTTGCCCAAGTAACACAGATTCGACTGACTGTACTTTGTGAAACATTGAAACGCAGAGCAAGGTCTTGTTCAATAAGGCCCAGTCTAATCCAGCAAAGAAACATGAAGAACTGATTAAACAGTGAGAGATGTTGTGCCTGGAATCCAACCCTCAGTGTGTGTTGGTTGCACTAATTCTCTGCACTTGAGCCCATGAGGCCATGCTCTGTGCTGTGGGCCGTAGAGCCAAGAAAACAGCTCTTAAAGTGTCATAATCAGGGAAACCAGTGTAAAACTGGATGAGTTTTGAATTACTCATAAAATTCTGAATGCCAAACTGATGACTTTTGAGTGCTTCATTTTCTGCAGACAGACGAGAAATTTCCTCACGTGCAGCCACAAGCTGCTCCTCAGTAGTCATGGGCTCCACACAGCAGTCATGGTCAGTGTTTGGCATCTCTGTGACATGACTAGATTAAGAAAGAGAGAGAGGGGGGGGGGGGGCAAGTGAGATAAGCCCAGTGTTCACTTGATGCATTCATCTACTCAATTTTCTATGACAGATTTCAGAATCAGAATGAGCTTTAATGGCCAAGTATGTTTCCACATACGAGGAATTTGTTATAGTGACAGAAGCTCCACAGTGCAACAGAAAGACAGCAACAGGACAGGACACAGATAATAAAGAATAATATACAAATATCCAAATAGGCAATGTACAAAACAGCAAAAACAATATATAATATAGACAATTGTGTGTGTACAGGTCTGATATGTGCAAATTTGAAATGAAAAAAATTAGATAAATATAAAAGTAAGCAAGTGTGGTGAATAAATAATAGAGTTGTGTGTTCCGCGTTTTATTGTCAAGTGTTCATGAGATGGATTGCCTGAGGGAAGAAACTGTTCCTGTGTCTGGTCGTTCTTGTGATCAGAGCTCTGTAGCGTCGACCAGACGGTAACAGTTCAAAGAGGGAGTGTGCTGGATGTGGAGAGAACGCAGCCCTGAGGAGCTCCAGTGCCGATGGTACGAGTGCTGGATGTGAATTTACCAAGCTTTACTAACTGCTGTCTGCCTGTCAAGAAGCTGGTGATCCACTGACAGACGGAGGCGGGGACGGAGAGCTGTGTCAGTTTATTCCAGTGGTGGTCAGTAACGAAGTAAAAGTAATTCGTTACTGTACTTAAGTAAATTTTTCAAGTATCTGTACTTTACTGGAGTAGTTTTATTTTGAGTAACTTTTACTTTTACTTCACTACATTCCAAAGCATAAGATCGTACTTTTTACTTCACTACATTTCATAAAACATATCGTTACTCCTTATAATACATCACGTGCTCCGAGACGCAGAAGCGGTGGTTTATTCATGAACAAACTGATTCTTTTCAATGAACCTGTTAAATCGGTTCGCAAATCGCAACAAACGATTCATTCACGAATTGGAATGATCCGATTGCAGCTGTTCTTGAGTCGAAAACTCACTGATTCAAATGAACCGTTTAGAGCGAGTCTCCAGTGAACTGAACTCACAAGTAAAGAACCGGGCGCGCGTGCGCAACTGATGCTGCGAAAAGTAAGTTATTAATGTCGAATTTTAGGATTAATTATTGTAACTGAAAATCATATTTAGCTCAAAACTGTCAGTTGTTTGTGAACTAAATCTACTGTAAAGGGTGATCTATTTAAGCCCACTGAAATGCTTGAATGCAGACAGATCAATGGCAGTGACTATGTTTTAGGTCAAAAAACGATACATTAAAATAACACAGATTAAATAAAATAACTCATGCACGTTCATATTCCCCGCTGCTGTAACGTTAGCAGTTTTATTAAAATGCTACGCATTTAGCCCTATGTGATGTCTGTTTTTATATTGTATATTAGATCAACTAGCCGAGTAGACAGATATGAATGTTTATTCATAACCATACTGAAAATAAGTAAATATTGTTACCTGATGCTAACTGCCTAGCTAACAAGCTTGCTGGTGCTAAATTGAGGAAATTTTTAGATATAAAGTCCAAATATTTTTATTCAACCACCTAGAAAGATTCCATCTGAGGTAAAAAGAAAGGATGTGATGTTCAGAACATAACTACAGTAATTATCAAAGTGGAAAGTGATGCCCTCTGGGGGCATTTGGACAGGCGTGTTTTACACCACAGACAAGGTTTGAGAAGAAAAACATCATTATGAAAATATAATTATATTTTCCTTAAAATGTTCTTCCTAACTTCAGGCCTAATTCTCATGTCATATATAACTGTGACGTTCTGCAAAACAACAAGCTTTAAAACACTTTCTTATCTCAGTGTAAGCTTCACAGTGAACATTATTACATCACTCTCGTCAACGTAGTCCATATCAACAACAAAATATATATCTTGACTCCATATAGTGGTTATTTTGGGAAAATCCCAGGTATTTTGGGCAGTAGGATTATATAAATATGTGCTAATATAAAATTAAATAAAGTAGTCTTTATAAAATTGGAAAATAAATCTATCCATCAGTACTTTTTTACTTAAGTACATAAAAAAATCTAGTACTTTTGTACTTTCACTCGAGTAAAATTGAAAAAAACAGTAGTTTTACTTTTACTGGAGTAATATTTTATTATACGTATCTGTACTTTTACTCAAGTACTTGATTTGTGTACTTCGTCCACCACTGGTTTATTCTGAAGGGTGTCCGTGATGATGGTGTTAAAAGCGGAACTGAAGTCTACAAACAGGATCCTCACATAAGTCCCTGGTCTGTCCAGATGCTTCAGGATGAAGTGCAGTCCCATATTGACAGCATCAACCACAGACCTGTTTGCTCTGTAGGCAAACTGATATAAGATGTTACAGTTTCTGTGAGCTTGTTTCTACTAACCATTCTGCGTTGCTTGGTCCATCATTTGTAGAACTGCAGAGAAAGAAGAGAACATTAAGACCCAGACATGTAACAATATTATATCCAGTTGGTTGGCCAAAATAATGTGAACACCCATTGTTATAGGGGTTAATATCATTTGTGTAGGTTACAGTGAAAATGTTTTGTTTTATTTGTTTATATTCTCTAGTTTGTACAGTATAAGTGGTTTTCAGCAGTGTTTAGTACAAACTGTATGTGAAATCGGTAACGTTATGTAGCTTACATATCACGCTTATATGACACAAAACTTATAAAATATGTATTTACTTGTTCATTTAAAAATATTAAGTTTAACCTGTAAATTCATTCATTTTTCCCATTTCTGCTCACCTTTCATCTTCCTCATGTTCTTCCTCTAAATTACATTTTCCTTGTCTAAAGCAGAACAGAAACAGAATTAATTCTTAAATAAATAATAATGTTCTGCACATAACTTTGACATTTTAAAAGGGGTTTGACCTCAAACAGCACACAGTAAACGATTGGCCATAGAGCCAAGAGCTGTTATCTTTTGAACACTTGGCATGAAACTAAAGTTTCTACCCATTATTTTGTATGGCTTAAAATGTTTCTCTCTATTTCATAATAAATGTCTGAAAGGCGCTTACGATGTAGCTGCACACTATTATCACACATTATTAAGTATTTTAATCTACATAACTTTTGAACAATGTATCTTTTTCACTTACGATCGCAAGGTTTTCCTTTCCTTAGGCTGTCGAGTCCAGGTAAATACTGACGGGACTGAACCTTCCTTCAGCTTCCAGATTCCAGTCAATGTTCTCGAAAAACATTCCGTAGAGAAATGTTTCGAGCACACTCTTGTGTTCTTTGTTATCTATGGAGACATTTAAACTTAGTTGTTGTCGTAAATTATATATTTTTTTAGCTCTATAAAATTAGAATTAGAAAATTAGAACTAAAATTAGAAACTAGTGATTAGCTAGCCAACAGGCTAACGTAATCCAGTCTTTTTTTTTTCTTAATAAATGCAGTATTCTTACCTGAAAGTTAGGTCCTATGTCCCGTCTAATTTTAATAATCCACGTCTTCCTGAGTTCTGTGTCCTGAGGAAATTTGTGAAACGATGTATTCTCTTTTTTTTTACGGCTAAACGATCGGCATTCCGGTACACAACAATACGCCATAGCGAACGCTGCTTGACTGCTGCTGCTATCTTATCCCTCACAGCCTCGTTTTTGAATCAAAATGGCGGCGGGCTGAATAAGCCGTATGAGGTAACTGGCGTAAAACATGCTTTTCCAATGTTACCGCGCTGTCTGTGAAACCGATATGAGCGACAACAGACCTCGTTCAAATCTCCGTGACATTTCATCAGTCAGTTAGCATTAGCATTAGCACTGCTCTCAGAGCAGGAGTACTCAATATAATAATAATAATAATTGTAATGTATGGTGACCCATACTCGAAATTGGTCCTCTGCATTTAACCCATCCAAGTACACACACACAGCAGTGAGTAGTGAACACACACACTGTGAACATGCACCCGGAGCAGTGGGCAGCCATTGCTCCAGCGCCCGGGGAGCAATTGGGGGTTCAGTGCCTTGCTCAAGGGCACCTCAGTCATGGTATTGAAGGTGGAGAGAGTGCTGTTCATTCACAATCCCCACCTTCAATCCCTGCCGGACCTGAGATTCGAACCCACAACCTTTGGATTACAAGTCTGACTCTCTAACCATTAGGCCACGACTTCCCCTGTATTCATGTTACTGTTATTATTACTGAACTATGCACTGCTCTCAGGGCAGGAGTACTCATATTACTGTTATTTTTACTGAACTATATGCTGCTCTCAGGGCAGTCATATTTTACTCAATATTACTCAGGGCAGGAGTACTCAATATTCATATCACTATTATTCTTACTGAATTATGCGCTGCTCTAGGGGCAGGAGTACTCAATATTCTTATTACTGTTATTTTTACTGAACTATATGCTGCTTTCAGGGCAGGAGTACTCAATATTCATATTACTGTTATTTTTACTGAACTGTGTGCTGCTCTCAGGGCAGGAGTACTCAATATTCTTATTACTGTTATTTTTACTGAACTATGCGCTGCTCTCAGGGCAGTCAAATTTTACTCAATATTACTCAGGGCAGGAGTACTCAATATTCATATTACTGATATTTTTACTGAACTGTGTGCTGCTCTCAGGGCAGGAGTACTCAATATTCATATTACTGTTATTTTTACTGAACTATATGCTGCTCTCAGGGCAGGAATACTCAATATTCATATTACTGATATTTTTACTGAACTATGTGTTGCTCTCAGGGCAGGAGTACTCGATATTCATATTACTGTTATTTTTACTGAACTATATGCTGCTTTCAGGGCAGGAGTACTCAGTATTCATATTACTGTTATTTTTACTGAACTATATGCTGCTTTCAGGGCAGGAGTACTCAATATTCATGTTACTGTTATTTTTACTGAACTGTTATTTTTACTGAACTGTGTGCTGCTTTGAGGGCAGGAGTACTCAATTTTCATATTACTGTTATTTTTACTGAACTATATGCTGCTTTCAGGGCAGGAGTACTCAATATTCATATTACTGTTATTTTTACTGAACTATGCGCTGCTCTCAGGTAGGGATGCAAATACCATTTTTTCAGATCCGATCCGATCCAGAAAATTCTGAGTATCGCCGATTCCGATCCGATCCTAGCGCAGTTTTTTTAAAGCCTTGCCTGTTAAACATTTTATTCGTATGCTGTTCTAACATGTGCTTTTTCTGAGTGCATACACCTGAAACACGGTGTTTTTTTATCAATGTAGAGTTTCTATACTTCTGTGTCACTCTTTTGTGTGTTAAACACAATCTACTAGACAACTTCATTTTAATGAAAAATAACATGAAAATATATATAGGGGCTGTTTACACCTGGTCACTTCATGCATTTTGTAATATAAATCCGATCGCTCAAAACACTTCAGGAGGTGGTCTGGGCCGCATTCCAGACGAACTGGACATGTGTAAATGCATCTGGTTGTTGAAACCACATATGTGAATTTTACTCCTCCCAAAATGTAAAAATAATAAACGTGTGAGACCGTGTTATAGGCTATATGACATTTTAGTCAGATATGACTGCACTAATGCAACAAGCCTCACCGCGGATGAGTAGCTGTGCATCGCAGACGCGCAAACTGCTGCGAATGAAACTGAAAGAAAGACGCCCCAGGTAGCCAAAACGATCCGGCCCGATAACGGCCCAAATCCGGCAAGCCGGAAGAAATAACTCGGCCCGGATGCGGTTGCCGGACTCTTGTGAATTACGGGAGTGAATGACACGCCAGAATCGGCCCGAGTACGCTGGCCCGAGTCCGGCTGCCGAAACTGAGCCGACACTGCCGGCATCGGGCCACAATCACGCCAGCATAGATTATACAATTAGCCAGTACTGGCCCGAGTCTGGGTTCCAGAGGTAAATGTATGTAAAAATACAAACCAATATTTATTTAATTAATAACAACAACAAATTTTACCCAAACAATATTAGCTTGTTTGCTATATAGCCTACATAGATAAGAACTGTTCATGTAATTAATTGGTTCTCTTAAAACTACAAAAAATGTATTATTAAAACAGTCTTTTTTTTAACAATGTTTCCACAAATAACACACACACACACACACACACATGCAGTTCCCCCTCAATACCCCCAAGTAAGAATGACACCATATAAATGTAAAAATATGAGAATTTATTATTGAAAAACTGACATCAACAAATACATAAAAACACTTTAGAACCTCTAAGAACTCCCAGGACCTCAAGTTTATCCTAAAAGAGGGACAGAAAAAAGGAAAGAGAGATAAAGAGGGGACACATATTGACACATAGTTAGTCAGATCTCAGTGATCGCAATGGTAAATGGTAAATTTGGAGCATACCTTAAGAAGAATTTCTTTGTTGTAGGACCTACTCTCTTCTTCCATGCCATCTGTTTATAAACTTCTCAGTTTCTCCATCCAGCACACTGCAGTATTTGCAGAAAAATACATCAATAAATATATATATATGTGTATGGGTGTGTGTCAAGTCACTATTATTTGTATAACACTTTTAACAATGCAAATTGTGTCAAAGCAGCTTTACATCAGCTTGATATAAAGCTGGGTGGCTTTATATCAGCTTTACAGTATTTAGACTAGGGATGTGCGGGTCTAGTCGACTAGTCGACTAAACGGTACAGCTCCTACTAGTCGACACTGAAAACAATAGTCGACTACACGAGAGAAAAAAAACCATGATGATTTTATCATTCAAATTACCATAATTTTAACGTTACATTTAAAACATTTTAAAGAACAGTTAAAATAAAACTTTTGAAAAAGAATACATATCAAAATATTTAAACATATAAATATTTTTAAAAGCGTATCTGGGCGGGAACTATAATTTTACCTCGCATGTGTTTTCTTCATGTCAGCTGCGGCGAGCTCCACGCGAAAGACCAGCAAGGTGTGGGATTATTTTGAATTAGAAGGAAATGGAAAGGTTTTGTGTAAACTGTGTAATGTCAAATTGGCTTACAATAACTTTACTGGAGCTATGCGTAATCAATATTCAATACAGGCACGTATGCGTTTTTTTCTGTTTAACGACCGCCTAAAATTAATTGATAACGCGAGGCAAGCATACGGCATAATCATGACCTATTTTTTGCAGAATTCATTGAGGGATTTGACAGTGTGATTCAAAGATCAAGTATTTCAACTGTATGCTGTTATATAGACACACGCACAGTTTGTTTTTTTTGCCATTTTTGGGGGGTTTCTAGCTTTTAGACTAGTCGGATACAAAACTTCCGTTTAAACGACAGTCAAATTAGTCGTAGCAAACATCCCTAATTTAGACGGGGAAATAGTTTGTCGGAATAGTGTCATTCTCCTCTGGTCAGACAAAATCAGCAGTTTAAATCTAGGCTGCAGCAGAGTCTGTCTCTGAGGCTCATCTAGTTGTCCTGGTCTGCACTGACGTTCAGGGCTGTAGAGGTCATCTTTAGGTGCTGATCCACCATCTGATCTGGATACAGTCTGGATCTGGGTGGCTACGGTGACCTTGGAATAAGAAAGAAACAGACTAATATTAGCGTAGATATATTTTTAAGCTGGAAAAATGCAGTTTTACAAATGCTAGAAACATGTTTTTCGAAAGAAAGATTGCTATCAAAAAGTACGCCTAGGTTCCTAGCTGATGACGAAGAATTTACAGAGCAGCCGTCAAGAATTAGATAGGTTATTACATGCAAAAGTTTTTGGTCCAATAATTAACACCTCTGTTTTTTTTCAGAATTTAGCAGTAAGAAATTGCTAGCCATCCAGTTTTTGATATCAACTATACATTCTGTTAGTTTTGCAAATTGATAAGTTTAATCAGGTCGAGAAGAAATATAGAGCTGAGTATCATCAGCATAACAGTGAAAGCTAACCCCGTGTTTCCTGATGATATCTCCCAAGGGTAACATGTAAAGCGTGAAAAGTAAGGGGTGTGTATGTGTATGTGTGTGTGTCAGTCTGGTATGTGTGTATATAGTCTGGTATATGTGTATATAGTTTGTCTATTTTAAACATGAAGCTGGTTATCCATAAAGACCAGGTAGGAAGATGATGAAGAAAAAAAAAAATTATATATTATGTTATGTGGTCAAACAGTTATCAGAAATTCAGAGCACTTTTTCACTTTTTGCAGACATTATTATGTTGTAGATTTAATTTAAAACTAATACAGTTTTACAGTTTAAAATGACTAAAAAAGAAAAAGGTCTATAAAAATGTGGCCACCCTGCATGGTCACTACTACTTGACCACTTACACCCTGACTCAAACAGTACAAGAAAATTAATCTTAAGATATTATGTCCTAGCCCATCTGATTACAATATCCTAAAAGAAACCATATATTTACACATCTACTCTATAGCAAAATATAACATTCAATTACTTACATGGCACAAGTGAACTCTTTTCAGATGATCTTGACAAGTCTGATACAAAAATATATAAAAAAGCAATCACAAAAATATTAGAAGAAGTGTAGCAGGAAAATTATTACACCATTCACATAATATGTTGTGTAAATAATAATTAAAATTCACAAACAAACTACAAAATACATAACTTTTAAACAAGATCAGATGATGTTTGACTGTTAAATAAATAAATAAATAAATAACTGCTGCATGACATATATTTAATGAACCTAAATAAAAAAATATTGAGAAAATGTTTGACAGTCAGCTTGAAAAAGTATACTTACAAAGCCAAAGACTTGTGACAAGTGCTGTGGAGGCTTTGGGGTGCAGCAGCTACTGACACAGAAACAAAGGGGAGACAAAGAAAAAGCATCACTCAATATCAGATAATGCACAAACTGAACATGGCAAATCCAAGATGCAGGATGACTGCTAGACTGATCACTTACAACAATCGGATGACAATCTGAAAAAAGAAAGAAAAAAGAATAAATATTTTCATTATTGAAAATTATAATTTCACTTGATTATGACTTATTTCTTCCCTGGTGTACATGCATGCATGTTTTACTTTTATTGTAATTCTGTGTTATTAAAAAAGCAGAATTATTATTATCATCATCTTCTCATAAGGCTTGTGAGAGTCTACTGTCTCTCGCTCGCTCTATCACACACGCTGAGAGAGAGAGAGGTCGCTCGTTCTATCACACACGCTGAGAGAGAGAGAGAGTGCGCGTTCAGTGGGCGTTAGTGTCTCGCGCTCTCACTCAGGCAAATCGGTGAGACAACACTGCTTAAATGTGAAAATATGATTAATGATAATTGTAAAATGAATATATAGGCTAAACTAAAGTTACCTTAACCGACATGAATGTGAAACGAAAGGAGGTTTTCTCAATTCTAGCAGATCTGCGCAAATGACGTCATACAGATATAACGGCATTAACGGTAATTAACGGTGCTGAAGAGCGGGCCGTAGAAAATAAAGACGGAAAGACTCGTTTATGTGAACAGTAAGCTTGTGGTACACTTAAATGACAGTCCGTCGATTTTATACTTATGTACACAAAAAATACTTTACCTTAGGAAAGCTCTACCGTCAGGCGACGTCCACTCAGACAGTCCGGCTGTGCGTGCGCGTGATGTGACGGACCGCAGCTTATATAACCTCTGGTTCTTTCGCGGGCTTTGCACGTGAGGTGTAAAATAGTCAAAGTTGCATTTATATCTATTATATTGATTATTATTATTTTTTAATCATATGAGATGTACATTTAAGTCATTAGCTCATGTTATATTTTCCCTGGCAAAAAAATAATAATAAATAAATAAAAACACACACACACATATATACATATACATAATAAGCCCATCTATGACAAGCAGTGGTGTAGTGGAGGGTATACGCAGGTATACGGCGTATACCCACTTCTTTATCAGTCAGCATTCCGTATACCCACTTCTAAATCCCCTCTGATGCGTGTCCTGCATTAGCCAAATCATGACAGACCAGCATATGAGTAACTAATCCAATGGCATGTGAATAAATGCAAATATTCTCTAAAAACATCCAGTTAACACAGTGATGCGGTCAGGAACGAGACGTAAACACTCTCATGCAGTGTATGTTTCATTTATACTCGAAGCCGGATGGCGCTCTCGCGCAGAAAGTCCGACACGGCCTCATACAAGTAGCTACTAACTTAGTCACGACATGCAAGAACCCAGCTATCGCTGTAGCCAAAGCTAGCTAAGCTGAATAAGAAAGAATAGTGAAGACAGTAAACACATGATTGCGACATTATATGGTTTATGAGTGTTTTTCAAGTCATCTCCAGGTAATAAAAAAGCATCTGATTCTGAATAATGCAGTGCTAATAGACATAACATTTATTAGACTTGGCTATGAAATATATCTTCTGCCTTATTCTGTGATAAAAATGGGGAAAAAATGTAGTATATAAACAAATAATAAAATAGTCATTAGGAAAATACAGGAAAAATATTATAAATTACTGGTTATTGTCCAGGTTCAAGGTTCTTTATTATTTGTCACATACACAATCATACAGGGTATAATCAGTAGTGAAATGTAGGTCAGGACAGGTCCGCTCAATGGACAGTGCAAAAAAAATTTAATAAAAAATGAAACATAACACAAGAGAAGATATATAAATATAGGTAAGAGTAAGATAAAAAATATGAACAAAAAGATAAAATAACATAAAAATAAAATAAGGAGTAAAATGTGCAATTAAATAAAATAAAATGTGCAATACAGTCTACTGTGGATTTAATAAATATTAATATAAACAGGCATGTGCAAGAGGAATGTGCAAAACAGGTTGTACCGGGTATGTACACATAGCATAGTCCAGCAGTGTATTTGATTTCTCAGCCAATTAAAAGCAAGAGGTAATAATTAATAATAATAATAATAGTCACAAAATCTGTCAATTAGACAAAGTTATTATATTTGACATTTCTGTCCCCATCTCTTCTGAAATGATTGAGAGTCATGACTTTTTTTTTCTTTTTTTTTCAAGTAGAGATCACAATTCTCCCACAATTCTGAACAGACAACTAAACAAAATAGCATGCAATTTACTAGAGGTTCTGACAAAATGTCAGATGCTGCAGTCTGTTTATATATTTATTGATTTATTTTAATTATTTATTGCAAAATCTGCACCTCTTCTGTGGATAATATTATTTTTATAATGATCCTTACTAAAGCAGCAGAAGTTAAGTGACAGTGTGCAAATATTACTGACCCATTTTGGAGTGAACTAAATATGCAAGACTAGTTTTACATGTCACTCTTTATGTACAGGCCTTTGCTGGGCCGTTAAAAAAATAAATATAAAAAATCGGGGGCATAAATTAAGAATTAACTGTCACATAAATTAAGAGTATACCCACTTCTCCAGGCACCACTACACCACTGATGACAAGTAATGACTTACTCTACTCAAATCATCCATATAATCGTCATTTATTAACAGCTCGACAGAAGTTCTAAAACAGATACATAAATAGGCTTGGTTGGTAGCAAGTTGAAACCAAAATGATTCAACACCCCCAATATATCAGGTGCAAACGTGCAATATTTACATGCTGTCTGCACAAGATATTTTAAGGCACATGATTATACAAAATATCCTGCATAAAAAATGTTACATCCGACAACAAATAAAACAAAACTTATTTACCTCCAAAAAGAGAAATCACAGCCACCCATTTGGCGTTCAGCATGCATGCCGCCATTCCTCCAAAGCCAATGCCATGCCATTCATAAAGGACGTGAGCTAAATACTACTGTACTCACCCAATTCTAGAATGACCCATATATATACTATATATATATATTTACAGTTATTAATATAGTTTCACTCACTGATTTCAGATGGCAGCAGAGGATCACTTATTGACTCATTCTATCTATAAATAAATTCCACAGTTTTGCTGTGGGACTTTTATTTGGACATAATAAAATCACTATTATAACATCTGAAATCATATTTTGTAAAAGTTTACCACTTCTTACTGATGTATCAGTTTTTGCAATCACACACAGTCAGAAAGTTTTGATTTAGATGAAGAAAACATTTTTAAATTATAAGCAAATCCATTTGAGGTCAGCCTAAAAATTAATATAAATATAAATATAAATAAAAATTTAAATAAAATTGAATAAATAACTTTGACAGGCAAAAGGTTTGACAACTCTAAAGCGTTTTGTTTAAAAATATATTTGTAATTTTATAATTCAGCCTAATTGATTGATTGTGTGTGTACAGGTTTAACCTCCATTGTGGGGACCAAATATTCACACAAGGAGTAAAACCTGAATTTTTGTCATTTTAGGACTGACACTTGTGGCCCACAGGCGGGCTGAATGTGGCTAAATGCGCCGTTTCTCAACCAGAATCGGGCCAGATCCACAGATCCAAAACCTAACCAAATCTGGCAACCATTACTGGGCCGGACCTGGCTCACTTCTGGCAAGCCGCTGCCAGCACACAGCCGAGTGAGCCGACACTCAGCCGCATTCGGCCCGATTCCGCTGGCTACCTGGGGCAGATGCTCAACACAATCATCTTCATTAAAAGTATAAGACAAGCTTATCTTTCCAGTGCTGATGCCACGCACGCTCTCATATTATGGTCTTTGATCTGGAAATGAGCTGATAATTAATAAAATGCAGCGCTTTTGATTTCGTTGACGTGAACTTCGTTATATACAGCGCGGGAATTGAAGATCGGATTTATATCCATTTTGTGAAGATTTATGTGGCCAAGTGTAAATGGAAACGTTTTAACAAATCAGATCAGAGAAAACGCATCACGTGCAGGTGTAAACAGACCCATTCATAATTATGACAAAAATAATATTATAAACTAGGTTAGTGGATAATTTAGCAGCAAAAGTTATTCTAGAAAAATCATGAGTGCACAATTTTATAAAATCTAAACATTTAGTGAAATAACTATTTAGTGGGGAACAAATAAAAGTGAATATGTGAAGGACTAAATCTGGTAAAATGTTACACATTGCTCTTTGCATTGTTGTAAAATACATTAATGAAAACAAGTAAATTTATTTATTTATAAATATAAACTACAAAATGAAAAGACATTTCTTTTAAATATAGCCTATAGCACAGTAATGAAGGCAGCAACATATGATAGAGGAGTCGTGCCTCCATTACTGTGCTATACATAGATTATTAATAGCCTTGATAGGACAGTACAAGAAACGCTATAAATAATTTAATTGCGCAAAAGTATTATAATACGAAAAGCTCCAATAGAGAACGGCACAAAGCTCTTATGCGCATCCCGTGTGCAGAATGATTCGCTTGAAGCAGCACGGAGTCACAGCGCGCAGCTCCGGATAGAAGAGTTCAAAGCACAGAGGAAAGAGATATTGATGCGTAGCTTATTAAATCTGCGTGATAGTTTATTGAGCCTTTTCTTTTAACGGTTTTAAATCTCAGTTATTGAGCGCTCTTGAAGAGAGTTTCATTGTTTTGACTGTAGTAAACGAACGCAACACGCAGTTTGAACGCTGAATGGAAGATAAGGGACAGCCGCAGCAGAGAGAAGAGTTTACCTGAACTTGAATTTAACGACTTAAATATTAATCTGTAACGTTACCTCACATTAAACTATGAAACGGCTTCAGAACACTTGGACTTTGACTTTATGGTGCTTTATAATGCTTTTGTGCTTTCGTCGGGCTTAACAATAACACAGAATAGTATACACACAATATCGGATTTGGATCGGTCTCGTCTCTCCGATACCCGATCCTGAGTATCGGATCGATGCATCCCTACTCTCAGGGCAGGAGTACTCAATATTCATATTACTGTTATTTTTACTGAACTGTGTGCTGCTCTCAGGGCAGGAATACTCAATATTCATATTACTGTTATTTTTCCTGAACTATATGCTGCTCTCAGTGCAGTCATATTTTACTCAATAATACTCAGGGCAGGAGTACTCAGTATTCATATCACTGTTATTTTTACTGAACTATGCGCTGCTCTCAGGGCAGGAGTACTCAATATTCATATTACTGTTATTTTTACTGAACTGTGTGCTGCTCTCAGGGCAGTCATATTTTACTCAATATTACTCAGGGCAGGAGTACTACTCAATATTCATATTACTGTTATTTTTACTCCCTGCTGAAAAAAACAGCTTAAACCAGCCTAAGCTGGTAGGCTGGTTTTAGCTGGTCTCCCAGCCTGGCCAGGCTGGTCAGGCTGGTCTTAGCTGGTCTCCCAGCCTGGCCAGGCTGGTTTTAGCTGGTCTCCCAGCCTGTCTAGCTGGTGTCTATTTTACCTAATTACAAATTAATCAGATTGTTCCACTTACTGACAAGGTTAAATTCAAGGGTAGTTTAGTATCATAGCCAAGCAGGCTAGATGGTACAGCTTAAATTATTCTAGTTGCTAATGATATAATATATCTGAGAGGAGTCTAAAACAAAATTATAAAACTGGTTTCACAAATAAATTATAGCATAAAATATAGCATAAATCTGTAGCATGCCCTGACTCAAATCAGATTAAATTATTGTCTGAAGAAATACATTCACCATAGTTGTATGACCAAATATAATCAGCAGTTGTATTTTTAACAAGTGTTTGGGTTTTGAATAGACTTGTACACAAAATACAAATGAAACAAACACAGTATTTATATAATAAATAACAATTTTAGTGTCATCAGTAATTAAAAAATACTAGACTTTTTTTTTTTTACAATATCTTTGACAAGAAAATAATCTGATACACAAGTTTATATTAATTTAATTCCCATTCAGACAAGTTACACATAAATAAATATAACTTCTGGAATGTTTGAGTCATTGAGGACTGATTGAGGATGTTTAGTATGTACAGATTATCATTTTCTTTGATTTCTGTAACACTTTGTACTATTTTACATATACTCCAGTTATTTCCAAGGATGGAATTCTTTTAAAACTATAAACACAAGCACCAAAGTTACAAAATCAATTGTGTGATGTTTGTAAAATAATTAAACACTACTTGTTATAGAGAATGCAAACTCACATTTGTTTTTCATTAACATCTTTTCTCTATTCTGACAATTTTACAGTTAAGGCAAGACATGTTGTTGTTGACTCCTGGCAAATTTCCAGGCTAAAGTAATCACAAGTCAACTACTTCCATTGTTCAAAACTCCCACTTTCCCACTTACTGTTAAATACAATTCTCAAAAGCATGACTGACAGTAGCAAAGATCTGAAAGTGTAGGTTGTGTGTGTTGGAGTGGGGTTTGGGGGTGAGTGAGGGGAGAGAACAGACTGACAGTCACACAGGAACAGCATCACTATATGAAAAGAGCTGCACTATCTGTGACAAACCTACATCTACAATCCCCCCACCCTAGACTGCTACACACACACCAACTCTTCCTCATCGACACACCCTCACCCAAACCTCCTACAGCCATACACCCACATCCCACAAACCCACTCTTGCCACCACACTTTTCTCACCCAACCCACACCCATACACTCTCCTATACCCTCTACACCCATCCACACCCCTCACATCAACTACCTCAAGTTTCAAGTTTCAAGTTTTATTTGTCACATACACGACTATACAGAGATTGTATAACCAGCAGTGAAATGTGAATCAGGTCCACTCCATGGACAGTGCAAATATTGTAGAATACAACAAGGGAAGTATGCATAAAATAAAATGAATAACAAATAAGATATAAAGCACAGAATATAAAATATAGAGTATAAGAGAATGTGCATGACAGTATGCTGTAGAATTAAATATTAAGATAAGCATGACTGAACTGGGGGATGTGCAAACAGGTAGAACATGGTGACATAAGCAGCAATCACAAAAAGAATAAATATAAAATATGATAAGATATCAAGATACAGAAAGTGTTGTGTGCAAATGACATTATTGTGTGCAAATGACAGTATTGTGTGCAAATGACACTGTCAGTATGAGGTAGATGATAATGAGTGTGAGTATATTACTGATTGTGAGTGATTAGTAAGTGGAGTCATGTTGATGTTAAGAGGCTGGGTTCAGTTCAGTTTGAATTCAGGAGCCTGATGGCCTGGGGGAAGAAGCTCCTCCTGAGTCTCTCAGTTTTTGCCATCAGGCTGCGGAAGCGCTTACCAGATGGCAGCAGAGAGAATAGACAGTTACCAGGGTGATTTGAGTCTTTGGTGATTTTGACAGCTCTGCTTCTGCAGCGTTTGATGTAGATGTCCTGCAGAGAGGGGACCAGCTAAAACCAGCCAAGACCAGCCTGACCAGCTAAGACCAGCCAACCTGACCAGCTGAAACCAGCTAAAACCAGCCTGACCAGCTAAAAATGTGGTCAAAACCCCTCTAAAACCAGCCTGATAAACCAGCTATGACCAGGCTGGGAGACCAGCTAAAACCAGCCTGGCCAGCTTAGGCTGGTGTTAGCTGTTTTTTTCAGCAGGGCTATGTGTTGCTCTCAGGGCAGGAGTGCTCAATATTCATATCATTGTTATTTTTACTGAACTATGCGCTGCTTTCAGGGCAGGAGTACTCAATATGCATATTACTGTTATTTTTACTGAACTATGCGCTGCTCTCAGGGCAGGAGTACTCAATATTCATATTACTGTTATTTTTACTGAACTAGTCTATGCGCCGCACTGTTGATTAGGCACTCCTTGCTTAAACGGTATGCAGCTGAAAATACAGTAGTCTAAGAAAAAATGATTATAACTGATTTGTTGAATATACAGTAACTTGCCTGCAAATAATAATAGTAATAATAATGCTCTGTACCCATACATTTTTGTTTTTTTTTTCAGCTGTGAGTTTTCATGTAGTTTTTTTTCTCTTTGCAGAATAACATTCTTGAAAAAGCAGAAGCCATCACTGGTCCATTCTTGGAGAAAGGGAATCTCTGGACTTTCTTTGTAAGCTCCTCTAGTTTTAGTTCAGAATCTTGTAGATCATTGAAGTGCACATATTATTTTTTGCCCAAATATTACCTTTCATGAATTGCAATATAGCTATTTGTAAATTTAAAAGGTCTGCAAAGGTTTAAAGATCAAATTGCATGACAAATAAAGTTATGTCTCCTAAAAATTGATTCTGAACTGCTGTGCTGAAATGAGTGTCAGAAACCCCAGTCTCACTTCCTGTTACCAATTACCTGTTAGGTTTGTTTGCATAATACTAGCCTATGGACTTCATCGGCTGTCCCTCAAACGTCTACTCTACCCGTGTGAAAAAAGAAGTGTGCTTAATTGCAGTAAAAGTGTACGTTTTGTGTACTTCAATTATTACAAAATTATTATACTTTTTAAAAAGTGCACTTGCAGATAATATAATATAATCTAAATTAAAGGCCACTTACTTAAAGAGAGTACACTTTAATGAAAATAGGTCTTAACATATTTAAGTGCACTTTTTAAAAATGCACTTTATAATAATGTAAGGTCTGTTATTGACTTTGTTTCATGTTCATGTTTCATGTCTTTTATTTTGAAGTTTAGTTATGGTTCCTGTTTGTGTCATGCTTCCCTTGCCCTCATGTCTTCATGCTATTGGTTCCCTTCTTCAATGTGTCACGTTCTGATTGGTTGTCATGTTCATTGTGTCATGTCCCCATTGGTTTGTTCTTGTCATGTGACCCTCATTGTTTGTATAAGAAGCCACGTCCTTGTCCTTGATTCTGGTCGTGTATTAATGTTGTAATCTGCTGTCGGTGAGTCTAGTCTGTTCATGCCTCGTCAAGTCTGTTTCAAGTCAAGTCTGTCGATGTTTGGATTACGTTTGGATGTTACGTCTGTAAATAAACTGCACTTGGGTTCTAACTATGCTCGCCTCCAGTGGACTCTGTTACAGAATACACGACCCTCACAAAATGAACCCAGCAGTTACACGTCTCCTCTGCCTGCGTCAGGGCGGCTGGGCTATAGAGGATTATGTGGCCGATTTTTGTGAACTTTCTCACTGTGTGGATTTTAATGACGTGACGCTTAAGGACATTTTTCGTTTTGGTATAGACGAACCCCTTCGTTCAAGTCTGCCAGGGGGAACTATTTGTTGGTCACTGGAACGATACATTGACTTTGTTCTGTTGTTGGCTGGGTCACTGCTTACTGTGGGAATTGCGGATGAGGAGCCCCGCAACTGTTCTGTGCCTGCTACTCCCAAGCCTTCTCACATCATGTCTGCCACACAAAAGCCTGCTAACATCACGCCTGCTACGCCAAAGCCTGCTAGCGTCATGCCTGCTGCTCCAGGACCTGCTCAAATCATGCCAGATAAGTCAGAGTTTACTCATGTCACATCTATCAAGTCACAGCCTAATCACATCATGTCTGCCAAGCCAGAGTTTGCTAACATCATGTCTGCTACCCCAGGGCCTGCTCACATCATGATGGCTACTCAAGAGATTCTTCATAACATGGCTGCCATTCAAGAGCTCCATCGCAAGATGGCCGCCACTCAAGAGTCTCTTGGGAAAATGGCCGCCGTTCTAGAGTCTGCTCACGTCACGCCTGCCAAGCCAGAGTCTGCTCACGTCACGCCTGCCAAGCCAGAGTCTGCTCACGTCACGCCTGCCAAGCCAGAGTCTGCTCACGTCACGCCTGCCAAGCCAGAGTCTGCTCACGTCACGCCTGCCAAGCCAGAGTCTGCTCACGTCACGCCTGCCAAGCCAGAGTCTGCTCACGTCACGCCTGCCAAGCCAGAGTCTGCTCACGTCACGCCTGCCAAGCCAGAGTCTGCTCACGTCACGCCTGCCAAGCCAGAGTCTGCTCACGTCACGCCTGCCAAGCCAGAGTCTGCTCACGTCACGCCTGCCAAGCCAGAGTCTGCTCACGTCACGCCTGCCAAGCCAGAGTCTGCTCACGTCACGCCTGCCAAGCCAGAGTCTGCTCACGTCACGCCTGCATCTGATCACGTCATGCCTGCCAAGCTAGAGTCTACAAGGCCTGAGTCCCCGGCCAAGATGGCCGCCACGCCTGAGTCCCCGGCCAAGATGGCCGCCACGCCTGAGTCCCCGGCCAAGATGGCTGCCACGTTAGAGCCTCTTCAAGCCACGGCTGTCACCAAAATTTCCCCAAAGGATTTTTTTTGGGGGGGCTATAGTACCCAAGCTCCTGCGGATGCGGAACTTGGGCCTGGACTGATTGCCAGTGTGATGGACCCACCACTGATGTCGGCGCGAGCAGCTGGCATCCCCAGGGCCTCAGCACTGGCTGTCACAGAGACTGTTCCCCTGACCTCAGTGCTTCCTGTTATGGCGGTCGCCATTTTGAGCGTGTGGGCTGCACACTGCTCTCCTGAGGCCTCTTCTGTCCACGAGTCTGCTCCAGAGGCCTCTCCTGTTCATGAGTCTTCTCCAGAGGCCTCATCTGTCCATGAATCTGCTCTAGTGCCTCCAGAGGTGGTGGCG
Source organism: Aspiorhynchus laticeps (assembly GCA_023376895.1). Lineage (NCBI taxonomy): Eukaryota > Metazoa > Chordata > Actinopteri > Cypriniformes > Cyprinidae > Aspiorhynchus > Aspiorhynchus laticeps. The sequence continues at coordinate 44,004,377 of CM041798.1, forward strand.
TCCTCTGCAGAACCACCAGAGGTGGCGGCTTCCGCTGCAGAACCTCCCGAGGTGGTGGCGCCCACTTATGAACTCACGGTCTGTCCTGTCACGGCCACGGAGGCCGTTCCTGAACTCACGGTCTGTCCTGTCACGGCCACGGAGGCCGTTCCTGAACTCACGGTCTGTCCTGTCACGGCCACGGAGGCCGTTCCTGAACTCACGGTCTGTCCTGTCACGGCCACGGAGGCCGTTCCTGAACTCACGGTCTGTCCTGTCACGGCCACTGAGCCCCCTGCTCTGCCTGCCCCGCCATGGCCCCCTGCTCTGCCTGCCCCGCCATGGCTCCCTGCTCTGCCTGCCCCGCCATGGCTCCCTGCTCTGCCTGCCCCGCCATGGCTCCCTGCTCTGCTAGTTCTGCCATTTCCCCATGATCCAGGCCCGCCTTTGCTCCATGTTTTAGGCCCTGTTCCCCTTCACGGGCCTGGCCCTCCATCCCTCCCCCCATTCTGCCTCTGCTCCACCACCCTCCTGGACTTTTTGGGGTCTAGTTATGGTTTTGTTTGGCGTCAGGAGCCGCCCTTAGAGGGGGGAATATGTAAGGTCTGTTATTGACTTTGTTTCATGTTCATGTTTCATGTCTTTTATTTTGAAGTTTAGTTATGGTTCCTGTTTGTGTCATGCTTCCCTTGCCCTCATGTCTTCATGCTATTGGTTCCCTTCTTCAATGTGTCACGTTCTGATTGGTTGTCATGTTCATTGTGTCATGTCCCCATTGGTTTGTTCTTGTCATGTGACCCTCATTGTTTGTATAAGAAGCCACGTCCTTGTCCTTGATTCTGGTCGTGTATTAATGTTGTAATCTGCTGTCGGTGAGTCTAGTCTGTTCATGCCTCGTCAAGTCTGTTTCAAGTCAAGTCTGTCGATGTTTGGATGTCACGTCTGTAAATAAACTGCACTTGGGTTCTAACTATGCTCGCCTCCAGTGGACTCTGTTACAAATAATGTCTAATTAAGTATTACTTAAACATACATTTTACATAATTATGATTTTATTGTGTTTTAAATAAGTACACTTATTTTGGTATATTTATCAATTTACTAAAGCACATGTAAAATAATTGATTTTAATTTCAACTTAAGTGTGTTCTTCAAAATTACATTTGTTAATGTATTTTAAATGTATTTAGTCTGTAATATATACTATGTGCATTAATGCACTTGAAATGTATTTTTCTTCTAAACTTAAATACTTATACAGTATACTCCAATAAAACTTATTGTTGAAATTTTCATCACCAGCTCTTGCGCTATGAACTCTATGAAGCTTAATTTTCGACATAACATTTGACATACAGTGTCATTTATGAGAGTACTGTATTTGTTTGTATGAAACTTCAGCAGAGTTTGAAAAATGTGCTGCGAGCCATGTTTCTGTAATCGCGACGCATGAGGAGCTTCGCTGATCAAACGAGAACAGAGGAGCGGATGATTACAGATGAGACTTTCTGTACTGCAGATAAAGAATCAAGTAAGTATATCTTGATATAAACTTTCTTTATTCTTAATTTAGTCTTGCCATTCTTGCGGCTTTCACATCCGGCAGTTTTTGCTATATGGACTCGGGAGGGGAATTGCGTGCGTGGACCAAGATATTTGACTGCTGAAGATACAGTATTGTATTTTTAACTAAACGATTTAAAATTCAATTTAACGCTACTAAACAAAATTCAAAGATCCGATCTTGTAATATTTAATGTATATAATCAATATTATAACCACCTGTAATATTCAATATATCAGCCACCTCTAGAAATAACGTTGTTGTGTTTTTGTTTTGTTTTTGCATTTGAAGAGCGAGATGTTCCATTACTGGTTGTGTTTGTAATATGTAATATGTTTGTACTTATCTGGAGTTATTAATTTTACAGGATCAGTACAGATTTGTTACTGGAGATACAGTGTGGAAACACGTGATGTTAAAAGTAAGTCAGCTCACCCTGATCACGCATGACAAGCTAAAAGTGCTATATTAAGTCACTATCCCTATGGATTTTAAATGCTTTGAATCTTTTCCATTTGCAAGTAATATATTCCCACCTGTGCATTTACAGATCCCCCTCTAATCATCATATATTTTTCAGGTAACAAACCAAAGGAAGAGGACAGCAACTTTGCTGTGTCAGTCATGGTAAATAAATACAGGAACATTCTTCATGAAGATGTGTGAGAGAAGCTTGCAAGGCAAGATGAGGGAAAAAAAATAAGGTACCTTTCTTCATTTTCATAGATTTTGGGATATTTATCTATATTTGGGTAATTGATAAAGTTATGTTTTAGTAAAGTAGGAATAAAAATGTTTGTAAAAATTGTATCTATTTTTAAAGCCCAGTGTCAGTGAAGATGGTGTGATCAGGAAATCTGGTGTTTGTAGGAAATCTGAAGGAACATCTCCCAGCTTTCTACTACAATGTTTCCCTGATTATTGAGGTAGTTCACCTCTTTGGTGATGCAGATGTGGTCAAAAGTTTACATACACCTTGCAGAATAAACTGCTTCATCAGAGCAGAAATTGCAATTTTTTAATGATTCTATCCCTCTACCCTCTTACTGCTTAAATTATTAACATTTTGCAGATACTGCAAGGTGTATACAAACTTTGGACTGCAACTCTGTCTATTGCTTTCTCTCAACTGAACCATTTATAATGACTGGATATGTTTTATAACAATTGTTCTTCTTTCTTTCCTCAAGGAATTTTCTTCTGACTTTCCTTCCTTTTTGAAACATTTCCATTCACAGAGACTGTGGAGAGATGGTGTGCAGCTTCATGGCATTTGAAGTTTACTGCCAATGAAGAGCTTCTGGGACACTGACAAACACCACCTCTCAGCAAGTTAATTTGGAACTTTATTTATTTAGTCAAATTTGCATTCACTAATGCTGGAGTAAGATTTTAGAAGAAACCTTTCGGTCTGGTTTAATGTTGGTGCTAGTAAAGGTTTGAGAATTTATGGCCTGGTTTCACAGACAGGGCTTAGACTAAGCCAAGATTAGGCCATAGTTCAATTAGGACATTTAAGTAATTTTCATTAACATGCCTTAGAAAAAAACATTACTGGTGTGCATCTTGAGACAAAACAAAGGCACTGATATTTTTAAAGATCAGTCAGTGCAAGTTTCTTTCAGTTGAAACAGCTCAGAATTACACTTTAGTCTGGGGCTGGTCTTAAGCCTTGTCTGTGAAACCAGGGGTACCATTAACACAGTTTGGTAATGTTTTACAATAAGGTCTCATTTGTTGTACGAATTATAATTTTCTTGAATTGTTTTTGTATTAAGTTTGTGTGTTAGTAATCCTATACGTTATGGAGATGAAATGACTCCACAAGGATAATAATACCAGTAAATTTTGACCTTGTGGACATTTTTTTTAGGTCCCCAATGAGGAAACAGGTTTATACGTCATACAGAATGATGTTTTCTATGATGGCGAGATTAGGTACTTTTGTATGTAAGTATGTAAGTGATTTTTGCATTGTTCTCCAGACTCTTTCTAATAAGTGAGTTAAAGTGTTGCAGCTGTGTATAGTGTTGGGTTTTTCTTGTGCATAAGCAAAAAGCATTTTTGTGTATTTGTTTTAGAGATTTTTGTCAATGTAGTGGGTTTTCATTTTGTGTTTGTGTTGATTGTAACTAGGTAATTAAGAGATTTTTTTTTAAATAAAATTTTAAACTTCATTGCCAGAGATATGTAACATTGAAGTACATTAAAACATACTTAAATGTCATTTCAGTTCACATTAATTGCTTATTGAGAAGTACATATTTACCATATTTCAAAGTACATATAAAATATACTAAAGTCCCACTTAAGTGGTTCAAAAATATCACTCAAAAGTTCAACTAATTGCATTTAATATAATTTTAAACTGTAATATATTTGCAATCAATTACAAATAACATGCATTTAGGTGGTTGAAAACATTACATTTAATTCACGCTTAAGTGTATTGTTAACTGACATTAACCCCTTAACTGTCATCCCCATTTTTGAAAATTCACGAGAAAGTGCAGTATCCAAACTTAAATGATTATAATTCATGAACGCTTTTGAATACAGACCTAAGGTTGGTCTCTTTTTAAAGAAGACAATTAGCAGATTATTACAGAACTGAAATCATTTAATAAAATTAAAGTATTAAAAAGTTATAGAAGTTTAAATTTACTGTAAAGAAAATGTATTATACAATTTTTATTGTATTTTATATAAAATAAATATTTAAAAAAATAGTTAAAAATCCAAAATTGCTATAAAATTAAAGCCATATGTCTACATAAGTTGTGTTCCAAATTTGAAGTTGATATAAAAAAAATTGAGGTTCATATGCAATTTTGTTTAGGCGTTATACCAAAAACAGCCACCGGGTGCCATTGAAACTCCATTGAATATTTTTTTTTATGTATTTCTGTCACAAATCTATCAATTTCTCTCTCAATATTACATCTATAACAAAATAACCACCAAATATGGAATCTTGAGACTCAGACCTTTCCAGCGATATGTATTTTGTCAAGATTATAAAAAGTTTTGATTCTAAAAGACCGTAATACATTTTGTAATATGACACCGCCGCTAAGGGGGAGGAGACCGCCAAAACATTTTGAAGTACCATTTCTATGGTAACGCAATGTCCGATTTCAAAATGGTTTTCACAGGATGAATTTTGAGATTTTAAGCTTTCAAATGGTATATAACTTATGATGATTGCTAAAACACGTGATGGGGAAAAAGGCAAGGATATAAAGACTTTTTGTGACAAAGGTCAGAACTCCTGTTATGATGTTGATTTATCATAGACGCTTGGTGCACTCTTGTCATAAATGAATCTATTACTGTTCCTACATAATTTGTAACAACAAAAAATGGTAATATATCTATTTAGGAGACTTAGACCTTTCCAATGATATATAGTTTGTCATGATTACATTAGGATTTAAGTGTAATATAGTGAAGTAAACTATATGACTTGTACCAATGACTTGTACATATGGGTTCAGTCATTTTAGACACTTCCAAAACTGTTGCAACAGAGATGGAAATACAACTTTTAAATACATGAATTATGTTCCCATCGTTGTTGCCACAGATTTGGAAGTGCATTTTTCTGTTCTAAAGAAGGGGGTGTCCCAATACTTTTGTCTATATAGTTTATGTACAAGTCATTGGTGTTTGGTGATGAGTTTTTGGCTCAAGGTCTGCATTTACAGTCACACCAGAGGTGTTAAACTGGGATTAGGACTTGGTTTTATGCAGACCAGTCAAGTTCTTCCACACTGACTGAATCAATCATTTCTTTTTGAACCTTGTCTTATACACAGAGACATTGTCATGTTAGAATAGAAAAGAGTCCTGTCCAAACTGTTGCTATAATATTAGAAGCACACAATTTCTTAGAATATCATTATATGCTTCAACATTAAGATTTGTACTCATAGAAATTACTAAAATAGTCAAACCTGTTCATTAGAAGGGGGCGACTCAATACTTTTGGCAATATAGTGTATGTTTATTATTATTGAAACCATAGTCAACATAAAGCATGAAGAGTAGCATGTTTCAAAGGTCATAGATGTTTTTCAAAGAACTTGTTCATGTCTATTAGACACATGAAAAAAAAGAAATACCAGGTTCCCATCACTTCTCTTTCTTTACACTGAGCAATTTACTGACACAAACATGTTTACATTTTTGCACACAGGGCAGCTCTTCTTCTGAAAATGCAAAATGTACATTTATTATTTATTACATTTGTTTCCCTATCTTTGCCCACATACTGTATTTTGATGAAGCTAAATTCTCAATAAAACTGGTATATTTTACTGTTTCTGTTGTCAGTCAAGGGAATGAATATGAAATAGTGACTGAAACGCGACCCATTAAGACTATGGCTCTCCCTTCCAAGATGTTAATCTGCACAAAAAAAGCATGATAATTGCACTGTCGTCTGATTAAATCAAATACACATAAGATAAAGACAATAGCTGTGCTGTGATTTCGGCTATACTTGCATGTAAAATTAGAGAAGCAACATAATATCTGTGTTTAACTGAATTAAAGCGCTGCTCCTCTCTGCCGATCGCTGGGCGAGAAACTGAGCAGACGCAGAGAGAGAGAGGTTAACGTTAACTTTGACAGCACTAATATATATATATATATATATATTTATTAGGGATGCACGATATTTATCAGACAGATAAATTATCAACCGATATGAGTGAAAATGACGTAATTTTTATTGCTCCGATAAATAAATGAAATCCGATAACTAGATTCGATAAAGTAGCTTGCTGGTAAATCAATCAATCAGTCAGTCTGATTTATCTGAGATTCATCTGCTTTCCGAGTGCAAGTGACTGCAGTTTTAAACTGCAGTGACTCTCAGCTTGTGTCGTGCTCATTACGTCATCATCTGTGAACATGTCTTCGCCTGTCTGGAAGTTTTTCGCGGTGGCAGAGGAGGACAATGCCTTTGCTATTTGCAACGTATGTTCAGCAAGGATTCTCAGAGGAGGAAAAAAGGCATCAAGTTTTAACACAACAAATCTTATATCTCACTTGAAAGGTCGTCATCGCAGCGAAGCTGTATTAAGGGACTTTAAGCAGCCTCCACTGTTGGAACGGCAATGGTATTCCAACGTCATATTGCGCGTTCGCGACTTCACCTGCTACTTCGTGGCGTTCTACTGTAACCGTCTACTATGGGAGAACGGCTGCTTTGCCTGCATTCGCAGCTGTTGCTTAAAGTCCCTATATAACTTCCTCATCCTCATGCACTAAAAATGTTGAATAGATGCATTTCTTTATGCATGAAATACTTGAATATAAATTTGTTGTTAATGAGTTGACCGTTCGCAAAACCCCCCACCCTTAGTTACTGTTGCTATGCCCGACATACAATGCCACTCTCACATTACACGTTCTCACGCAGTGAAAAATACATCGCAGAGCAAAGAGAAAACTGACAACACACTGACAGAGAAGACAGAGCAGGTTACTTCTGGTATGAAACAAGGTCTCAGGACCCTCAGTTTTAAACTGTGTCATTTTTAAAGAAATTAAAACAATAAATACAGTTTTGTGGCTCTTTAATGTGTCGTGACAGATCACTGTATTGCCTCAGTTCAAACACGTGAACCGATCGTCTTTTCATATTTACCTAAAGCACGAAATGAACATGAATAAACATCAGAAAGTGTTTTATTTCAACCGCGGAACACACCATTTTTCAAGTTTAAATCCACAGAGGTTAATCTACTCTTCTGTCTGATTTGTGGTTGAGGCTAGAAGGGATACAGCTGCGGCTACTGGGCATGCGTATTTACATATTTTCCAAGCCGACAATATAACGTGAAACCTATGAAAATGGTTTTAAAAAGCACATAGCGCTGTAGTTTCATCACTTTACAGTGTCGCAGTGATGGTCTTTTTGCAGTAAAGGACCTGTCATAGTTTAATGAGCAGTAGGGGTTCGATCTTCAACTGGCTGGCAGGGGCCGCCACTGACAGGTCATGTGACCCGCCAGTAGCCACTGGCAGCTGCCAGAACCAGACTGGCAGCTGCCAGTACTGGCAGCTGCCAGTCTGGTTCTGGCAGGTCACGTGACCTTCCAGTGGCTGCCTGGCTTGCAGTATGCATTAAATTTCAGCAACCATAAATTTTTGGCAGATTTTGTGTTTTGTGCTTAATTTCTTGGTAACACACAACGTCCAGTTGTAAGGTATTTGTAGATTAGTTAATGATGAACTAATCATTTACAAAACATAATTGTGTTCATAAATGATACGTGATATGTTAATGTTTATGTAATAAATCATTTACAAGTGATTAGATTGAGTAACTAATCATTTACAAAACATGACTATATATTCACAAATGATTAAGTAATATGCTAACGATGTACAAAACTGTCATAAGTTATCTTAAAAAATAGCATATGAAATAATCAAACATATCCTTGGTAAATGGTTAATAAGTTACTAGTTAATATATTATTATATATTAATCACTTATAAATTATTGAAATGTCAACATGTACTAACTCACAGCGTTAAAAACACTCCATCTGTGTCAGAGAAGACATCTGTCTAACCCTCACCAGTCAGCCTCGCAGTACACACTACAAAGTAGGCTATTCAAAACCTGTTGTGTAAACGAAAGAATAAATAATTTACAAATTATTAATTTCAATGATTTATGAAGTGATTAATAAAATATTAACTAGTAACTTAACTAGTAGTAACTATACTGAAAAAAAACAGTATACATTTAATGTACCTAGTAACTGTACTGAAAAAAATCTATTTTAGCTACATTTCAATAAACAAATTTAGTTGACTAACTTTCAATATTTTTTAATTTAAATGTAACTACATATATTATTTGCAACCACTTACCTAAAAATGTTTTATCTTTTTTTTAAGTGTATTAACCTTTTACTAAGGATTATTTCATGATGATATTTAAGATAACTTAGAAAGATGTGTGAATTGTTAGCATATTACTTAATAATCATTTGTGAATGTATAGTCATGTTTTGTAAATGATTAGTTAACTAATCACTTGTAAATTACTTGTAAATGAATTAACAAAACATACATAAATTGTTAGCATACTATCACTTATTCATTTCTTATGAATGTTTTGTAACTAATCACTTATGAACACCTTACAACAGAACGTTATTATAAAGTGTTACCAATTTCTTATTGTAAACCTGTTCAGTTCTGTACTTTTACATGGTTGATGTTTTAGAGGATTTTAGCGCGATTAAAGTGTTCAAATGACCGTGATCCCAACTGGCAGCTGATTGTCGCTTCCACTGGCTGCTCAATCAGTCAGCCGCGAGAGCGCTCCGAGTGTAACGCGTTGTCTACCACTCTCTCTACAAGGAAATATATTATTTTATGATTATGAATATATTCTTATGGGTCTGTTCTTTTACATGATCGATATTTTAGGGTGGTGTATCCCAAATAAAGTGTTCAAATGACCGTGATCCCAACTGGCAGTTGATTGTCGCTTCCACTGGCTGCTCAATCAGTCAGCCGCAAGAGCGCTCCGAGTGTAACGCGTTGTCTACCACTCTCTCTACAAGGAAATATATTATTTTATGATTATGAATATATTCTTATGGGTCTGTTCTTTTACATGATCGATATTTTAGGGTGGTGTATCCCAAATAAAGTGTTCAAATGACCGTGATCCCAACTGGCAGCTGATTGTCGCTTATTTTACAGTTACTTATTTTTATAGCTTCATAGTACTGTTACACCAAAGATTCTCAATAACTTATCATTCATTATAATCCGAAACTATATATAATTAAATGATTAGATGCTGGATTTATTTGAAACACTAGTAAGTAAAATATCTGCATTGTTGTTTGTCATAGACTGATGGAATCATTGACAAAGCATTCAGTGTATTGTCATTGAATATCAAAGATTCATCAAGCATTTCTTATGTTACGGACGTCATGACACCTATGTTGGTTAAGTTTTGCAAAAAAGACATTAATAATTCAAGAGCTAATGATATTTTAAATATAGTGTGTGAATTCTACATTTAATGCACAATTTATGTGATACAGTTGTGTTTTTCCTTGATTATAGATAACCATTTTGATTCTCAGAAAGACAGAGGGGTTCAGATTCCAAGCGGAAATGGCCTTTGTTGCTGGATACTGTGTGGAATAACAGTTTTAAGTGTTTTTATTTGTAAATAGTGTTAATGTTTGTGGGCCATTCCACCGAATGGGTGCCATTTGTGTCCCCAGGACATTATAGGTACAAACATGCATAAAAATTAACTATAAAATACATTTTATTATTAAGCAAAGTGACCTGCACATTAATCTAACTGCAAATTTAAAATATATAATTAAACAAATTATTAAAAACTACCTAAAACACTGAAAATATAGCATTTGTGCATGTACCCAGTGTCTAACGCTACATTTTAATATTAAATATAATGTATAAAATCCTTCAGAAATCATTTTTATTTTGCATTTTTGTGTACCGCCGTATCCCATCTGTGCTTTAAATACATTTATTTCAAAATAAATTTATACTATTTTGGATAAAATACACATTTTAGTCGTGTCCCCAGGTTTTCACTCAGTCCTGTTACCCTAACACATTCTCCCTCTAAAAAACTGAGACAATCCTACAAGACACATTTTCAACATAATATTGCAACATCTGGATCTTCTGAAGGCAATGAAATGATCAAAAGCATGTGGTCTTATTTTCTTTTCTGTATATTTGATGATATTGTAACGATGGCTGGGTGCGTCATTATAAATATACTGTCCTGTTACCTAAATAATTTCATAGATGTTACTTGTTTATTTTAAAAATACAAATCTGTGATGAATCACTATATTTTGCTGAGTATTCTCATAATATTAGCATGTACTCCATGTGGCTAGATTATATGTATTTGCTAATTTTATCCTAAAATCTCAATCCTGTTACTTTCAGTCCTGTTACTCATACACTCATATATCCTATACTTATATATATAAACTGAGTAATAGTAACAGGAATGAGTAGTGTCATCTGATTTATTAATGTAAATATTAGGCTACGTCCATACTAACAGATACGTTTGAAAATGCATCTTTTTCTCAAAGTGTTGGCCTTCTATCCACACTGAGACAATGCTTTTGCCCAGAGAAAACCTATGGTTGTTCCTGCATTGTTGTTTTATATTGCATTCCTGCAAGTATGACAGAAAATGTACTTGAAATTTCTGTCCTGTGGCAATTATGTATTAGACTCATTTATGGAATGGCATTTGTGGGCTGCGCTATAAGAAAACAATATTCGAAGAAAATCTAAAAATATATTATTTAAGTTTATTATTTTTAATATCAATTTTTATTTAATATTTATAATTTTTTTCATTATGCATATCTTATCTTATAACCCGTCCTCTACCCCTAAACATAACCCTAACAAAAACCTCTGCAGACCACTAGATGTAAATAGAAACATGATTTGGCCTTTTTTAGCAGCGAGGTCATCTCACTAGTCAATGTTCAACACTTTCACTATATCGGTGCGGACATTAACACCTCACATGTGTAGTCAAACCTGTATACTAATATAATGGATACTCACTCCTGTTACCCATTTCATTCCTGTTACTAAATAGTTTTTTCTTTAAAAAATAAAGTTAAACCATTATTTTTTTAATTAAGTTTGGTCCATAATTTATCCCATTATTTAATAAATTGCATCATAGAAAATTGATAAGCTTGAGGTTTGAGTCGCCATTAAAATGAAAAAAAAGACAAATACTTCAGAAAAATACACCTTGTGTAGATAAATAGTGATTTTTATGATAAAAAATAATATTTTTTGAGCGTGAAACCAACAATTTCTTCAAAATAAACACCTGCCTGAGGGGGAAATGAAGGAATTTGTTGATATATTTTTAAACATGCTTTTTAAAAGTTTTGGTAACAGGACTGAGAAAAATACATCCATCTTCCACTTAAAAATTGTGTAAAAAAATAAATAAAGTTACCTGAGATGGACCAATATAGATTTTGAATAGGTAAATATGTGTATTACTAGATTCAGTCTTTAAAAAAGGTAGAAAATGATTTTTTTTTTTTTTTGGAAGAGTTTTGGAAGCAAATGGCACCCATTCGGTGGAATGTCCCTTTATTGAATATTTTATATATTATATATTATTGAAATATTGAAATACACTCTCTGTGGTTTTACAATTTTAAGTTGTTTTTCTTTTATTGAATTATTAAAAAGCATTGCAGTTTGTCCTGTTGTCGCTGAAATTACTTTATGAGAAAGATTCATGTTATTGGGATAATTAGCTTTTTATTTATTTTTTCAATAGGTATTTTTTATGCTTTACATTACTGCATAACAATTGTTATTACATAACATAAATCATAATATCGTCACAACTTCTGTCACTGCATACATGTTAATTTTACTGCTTTAATTGGGGGTAAAAAATTTAAACGTCAATCATCCAAAAAAACAGATTCATAAAAAATAGTGTATTTCCTTGCAGTGGCGTTATAATCGCAATCTACAGCGGCTGCCTGAAGCTGCCAGCCAGGCAGGTCACGTGACCTGCCAGTAGCTGCCAGTCTGGTTCTGGCAGCTGCCAGTGGCTACTGGCGGGTCACATGACCTGTCAGTGGCGGCCCCTGCCAGCCAGTTGAAGATCGAACCCCCTCTCTTAATGAGTGGAAGATGACATGAAGCGATCCGAGGTTATGGCTGCATTGTAAACAGATGAGCGCACATGTGCATATAAAGCTCCCGATCGGGGCTAAGTTCACGGGATTTTGTCCACAGAATGATAAGAGCACACATTTTAACATATTTTATTATTTCACACTCAGCATTTAACTTTAGCACTGCAAGCCATGCGTACAGCGCCGGACATGACAGATTTTCTGTTACGCAAAACAAGTAGGCCTACTTTAATATACCTTAGCTTATTGCCGTTACCGTGGCAGCCATCAACAGCACAGCTTAACCCTCCGCACATATTTATATTGAGTTATATTGAAAAAGTTTTAATTCAGTCGATCTTTTTTACCCCGTTTTAACATGGATTTCTATGGAGACAGGCCGTAGCTGTCGGGCAAGATGGCAGATAGCAGCGGCGGCGCATAATCTCTGCGTTCTTCTTCTTCTTATTCGTTTTTTATTGGCGGCTCGCAATCACAATTTGAGCATTACCGCCATGAAGCAATGGATCAGAGACTTGAATTCCCTCTTCCCCAGACCGATCAGAACTCAAGCTTTCGATGTTGCTGCGTGTTCAGCTCCTCCATCTACAGCCCAAGTCCCTCCCCAGATAGCAAGCAGACGTTGATTCAACGTAGATTTGTGGTTGTACCGGTCAGTGTCGGTCGTCAATCAAATTTCGATGTTGAATCAACGTTCATTATTTGGTCGGTACATCAGAACGTTATTACGCCGAAAATAAAACATCGATTCAACGTCGAAATCACGTTGGCTTATCAACCGACACAGCCGACGCATCTGATCGAAATCATAACGTCTGATACAGGTTGAAACTTGGTTAGAGGAATCGAAGATCTACAGGCCTGTAACTGTACACGGGTAACTAAAATGCATTTTTATTCATTATTTTATATAGTAGTTTATCCGTCTGTCACTATTAGTGGAATATGAAAGTTTTAAAAACAATGACTAACAAAACATTTTAACTCGAGCTTTGTCGAATGTTTAATGGCCTATGTGTTTTATTCATTTTGTTATTTTTTTTCTGCAGACATTTTTTACACAGCTGGCAAATATATATATATATATATATATATATATATATATATATCCCAGCCGGCATTTCAACGTTGATTCACCGGTGAATCAACGTCGGGTACCACGGTTGAATCAACGTTGGATTATGTTTCGATTTTGCAAATTGGATCAACGTTGATATTGTGACGTTGTTTCACCGCGAAATCATGACGTTGTTTCACCGTTGAAATCGTGACATTGTTTCACCGTCTTACCTTCAGCATGGGTGAATTAAGGTCGTTTTGTAGACGTTGGATTACCGTTGAATTGTGTTGATTTTGCAAATTGGATCAACGTTGATATTGTGACGTTGTTTCACCGTCGTACTTTCAACATGAATGAATACACAACTGTACGTTCAATTAGAACCTAGTTTGCATTTAGATCAACACTGTACACATACATAAAAAATCAAATGACTGGCAGCAATGTCTTTACAATCAACTTCAATAAACTACCACACGCTGAAAATGGTAAAACAGCAGTTTTATTTTGGAAACATACAGTATAAAACAGTTGAAAATAATCCCAAACTTTAGCTTGCAGTGTTTGTGCTTGGATGTATTGTTAAAAACCTGTAAAATCCAAATACAACATTTAAAGACTCCAAGTGTTTGTACCATAACATGCATATTTTGTGCTGCACTTGCAAGAGAAACCCTTGTACTTCTTTTGACTGAAACCAGTTGATCTTTTATTTTGGTGGAAATCTATAGTTTCTGTGAAAACATGTTTTACTAATGTGTCTCATTACAAGAGATTTGTACATCTGTGCAGTGAAAATGTGTTGAACAGTTTGAGAATGGAACCTGCAACAGAAACCATGTCGGTGGTAAAGGATAGGACTGTCTGAGTTTTGTCGACGGCCAGAGGAAATTCTTTACGCAGGAAAAACGCTGCCTTGAATGAAATGCATTTAATATTTTAAGTAGAAATGTTTCCTCAAATTCTGATAAAATGTTAGAACCAACTGCCTTGTGCATATAGCGTGGTTGTGCGTTGGGTGATCCTTGAAAGAGTCCCAGCTCTAGGTCCTTTCTGATGCCGTGTCCTCCTCTCTCTCACACTTGTGCACTTTCTGTACTGTCCTGTATGTATAAATAACAAAAACACCAAAAATAAATACTCATAAAATATCAACTTTAGTATTGTGAAATATCTGTAACTGAAAATTGAATGCAAAACAAATCACATACAATATTTTCACTTTAAGTTCAATAACAGTGGGGTTGGAAACAAAGTGCACAACACTATTCATTAAACACCTATTTAATGTATTCAGATGAAAGTTTGCAATATTAAATTATTCACAAGCAGTTTTTTCAGAGCCCCCAGTTACACTGTTTTAATCAGAATCCTAACTATACAGTGTATTTAGTAAAACAAGTAAAATCAAATCAAGTAAATTTTTATTAAACTAAGTAAAATCAAAACCTTTCACAAAAGGTCAATGAATCTCTTCCAGAAGTGACAGTGCAATGTAGCAGATGAACAATTCCTTACCAAATTGCCAATAAACAGCTGGATCCTTGATGACTCTACAAGGGGAAAGAAGAAATGGTTCACTGAAAAGTTCTTAAAAAGCAGTTTTTCGTTTTATACGATTCCTTTAAAACAGTGGTTCTCCAACTTTTTATATCAAGTACCACCTCAGAAAATATTTGTCTCTCCAAGTACCACCATAATGACCAACATTAAAATACAGTAGCGTAGTAGGCCCAACTATTCAGCTACAACTCTGCACAATTCAAAACGAGGCAGTTTTATTCCTAATAAGAATATTTATTGTTGTCAGCCACTTTAACATTGTAAATACAGTTTGAACATTAACACTGCACAGTGCTTACATACAGGTAAATACAAAACTTAAATAATGATTAAATTAAAATGTGTTGTACCAAAAGATAAATAAAAACTGTACTATACTTAAATGTAAAAAAAAAAAAAAAAAAAAAAAAAAAAAAACTTTAAATTAAAATGTATTAACATTAAGTTACACCTGTATTTAATTTAGTGATTCCTCTGCGTACCACTAGAGGGAGCCTGAGTAGCGCTAGTGGTACTCATACCACACTTTGAGAATCACTGCTTTAAACGATCTTAATTCGTTTAAATTTGCAATTATATGATATTTAGAAAACATGAACAGAGTATGTTATCTTTGAGACTATTATACGATTAAAAATATAACACAATGCATGGCATTCACATCAGAAAAATGTGAAAAATCTCTAAGACAGACATTAACTTAACATAACTTACTAGCAACACACAACATTAGCATCTGTGATAAAGCAATCCAAAAATACACACACACAGACACAGGTATTTATCTTCTGCAGGTTAACGTTACATGTCATTTACCCATTTGTAAACTCTGGTAACATTATACTTTATTATTTTTGAAAGGTAAGATAGCGATTTTCTTACCTGATTTTGTCCGTGTGTTTGCAGGACCTCGCAGATCACACCTGACCCTTCCTGTGTTCACATTCTAGTTTTTGTTCTCCGTTGACATGTCACGACTCAAATTCGCTCAAAATAAAAATTTAGCAGGCAAATATTTATATTATAAATAATTCGGAACCGACCGAGCAATCTCAACGAGCAGCAGCTCACACACACACACACACAGTCAGTCAGCCGCCTCACTCAGAAAGACGATAATAATGGTCATATTTTCAAACTGAGAAAGGCGCGAACAGTTTCATTGGCCAGTTTCCTGGATGGCAGCCAGATTAACCAATCATGATCAAAGAAATAAGGTAAACGCAGTGAAATGTATTTAGTTTTATTGTTGTTAATGATGATAATATTTTAACATATACCTTTAGATTTTAGAATAGGTTTAACGATCAAAATATTGTAAAATGCTAATAAAATAATAATAATGATTTTAAATAATTTAGTAATAATAATTTAAAAGGCAGAAATTTATTTTGTATGCTGGTGAAGACATTAAGTTGATTCAACATACAGTTCTTGTAAAAAACAAATCAACATTGATTTACAAGTCTTTTTGGTAACCGTTTTCAACCATTTAGCATTAAACATTTTTTTCAACGTTGTTTCAATGTTGAAACAACAACTGTCATTATTTCAACCATATTTCAACGTTGAAGGTCGGTCATGTGCCGGCTGGGATATATATATATATATATATATATATATATAGGCTACCCTATAATTTTTAAAAATGAATTTCTTTTTCCTTATTTTTGTCTAAATATTTTTCTTCATTACGTCTTGTTTGGTTTTATTTCGTATAATTGCAAGTTAAAAATAATTTACTTTGTTATGCAGACGCAAAACGTGAAACTGCAGTCTTATTCGCAGCTTTAGGCTATTTATAGCATTTATATAAATATTTGTAATATATAATCAGCATATTTTCTTAACCTGTTTTGTGTCTTAATTATTAATTCATGAATTAAAACAAGTAAACAAGTTTTATAACGACATAATCTTGATCACACCCACTGAGCAAAAGTACGTCCAAACGACGTCTTTTCAACGTCTTATTCGGACGTCGAAATGACGTCCTCTGAAGAGCCAGAATGAAAGTTTTTATGACGTCTTCTGGACGTCCAATATCGACGTCCACAGGACGTCTATAGAAGGTTAATTTTTTTTTCAAATGTGGTCATTTGTGGATGTATTTTCAACGTCTTATAAGGGCAACATTAGACTCATTTAGACGTCATTTATACTGTTTCTGGACTAAATAAACACTCTTATGCTGCATTCAATTAAATCTCATGTTTATTTCAATGTAATTTCTATTTGTACTTGTAAACTAACTTAAATACATTGTGTGTTTGTACAAAAACCATGAAAACATAAGAAACTTCACTCCCCACATTAAAAAATACTATAGTAATTTATAGTAAATACTATAGTAAAGTCTATTACACTGTATATTATAGTATTTACAACACTTTGTTAATGAATGCTAGCATACTGTATTGTATTGTAGTATAATATACCCTATAGTTGTATAAAACGTAGTACAGTATTGGGTAAAGTAATTTGTTTATATTACTATAGTTGTTATATTACCATAAAAACTATAGAATTACCACAACAAATTAATTCAATTATTTTACTATAGTATGGTTTAAAAACACAATAGTATTTACTATAAATTACTATAGTATTTTTTCATGTGGGTATACAGTGGATATAAACAAATAAACAATTTAGTTTAGTTGGGTCCATACACTGTTCACCTGTTGGAAAAAACTGGGGGGGAAAAAAATCTCATTTTTTTATTTCAATTGCAATTAACATAAAATTCTTAAAGATGGTATTCTTTATTCATGAAATAGTCAACTGTTCATATGCCCAAATAATATCTGCATGCACAGTAATGAAAAGAACACAATTTGCTATAGTGCAAGGGTTTTCAAACTGGGATTCAAGACCAAAGCCAAAGGATCCGCAAAATAATTTATACCATATTTTCGGCACTACAAGTGGTGTTTTTTTAATCTTCTGATGTGCTGAATTATTCCAAAGAAACTTATATAATGCATTTAATGTCAAAAAGCATAAGCCAAAATGTAAACACTTAAAAGCGGGCACTTATAAGGTTTCTATAAATATAGTTCTCGTGTCTATGTGACAAGTTGACAGTACCACTAAATTTTCTACTTTTCAGGATGAGGTTCACAGAAACCGAGATGGCAAGCGCATTTTGTTTGTTTTCTTTATTTTACTAAATAAATACTGCTTGTAACTAATGGCACTAGAATATATATGCCTATATTTTTTTGTTGTTGTTGTTTTGAATAGTATTGAATTTAAACGATTGGAAGTGAGGTAAAATAAAATACATGTTTACAGTGTTTATAATGTTTAAGTTTCTTGACTTTTGTTTTATTTATCAGTATTTACATTATTTCTGAAAGTAATCGTAAAATGTGTCTTATACGCCGATGACCTGGTGCAACTTCTGGAAAATATGGTAAATTAGGCCTATATTGTACTGTATTATTAAACAAGTCATATAAAATGAGGACCATTTAAAACAATCAATAAATAAAACAATCGTATTTTGTTCATTACTCCTACCCACAATAACTTTAACCTTAAAATCTGTTGTAATTATGAGGGTGTCCTTGACAAATCTTGTCTGCAAGGGGTCCCTGGCTCCAAAATGTTGGAAAACCCCTGTGCTAGTGGACAGGCATCCATATACAGCAGAGATTCTGGTGTGGCAGGTGGAACGGTCCAGGTCATTACAACATCTCTCTGTCTTCACAAACTGCCCTGAAACAATTGAAATATAAACAATTATTTTAAATATAGCTTCACAATGCTCATTTTGGCCTCTGGGGTGAACAGAAAATACTGCCAGACTGATTTTAAGTCTTCAGTGAATCATTTCAAAGCGTGTTTTTAAAAATTATTTTAAAATCTTACATTATTGTTAATGTAGTGATAGAATGTATTTGTATTTGCCAATACTAAAACTAGCCACTAGGTGTCAGTAGTGTTACACTTACAAGTAGAGTGTGTAGATAACAATCAGAAGTTAAGCTGCTGTTCCCGTCCTGAAAAGTAGAATACAAATCTTTATTTTTATGTTTGTTACAAAGCTGTTTGTTTATTGGATCAAGAAACATTACAGTGAAGTGTTTTAGTGACGAATTAAAACAAGTAACGTAAAAGGGATCAACATAAATTTACCTCAGAATTAACCAGATATGTACAATTACAAAAAGGGAAATTTGAAAATATAGAATCTTTCTAATCCAAATATATAATTGGAAATATAAATCTGAAGTGAAATTTAACATTAGATTGATAAAACGACGAATAAAAGTACATTTATAATGCTTAGCAGTTAGCACCCGTCCTTTTTCAGATGACCGTTAACGTTACTGTTTGAATTTCCAAGTAGCTCGTCGCATTGTGAAGGTCATTCGTTGGTCAGGTATCTCAGAAGGTTTTATAAAGTGTCCTCAACATAGACTTAAATTACATAAAGTACCTATCGCGGAGGTTATATTCAGTCTTTTGTAATAAACAGAATTAATATCTTCTGTCTTCATTTGTGGTTGCTTGCGCCGTCACGTTTACTTCACTACGTTAACGCCACTACGTTAACGCCCCTCACACGAACGCACGTTTAAATAGATCAATATTTAGTTACATTTAAATCTATTTATCTATTTATTTAATATATATTATTAAATATTATAATAAATGATAATAATTTAATAAATATTATATACTATTAAACATTTGTTAAATATATTTATCTCTTTAAATCTATTGAACTTTAATCTATTTTATTTTAAATCTATGTAATTAATTATATTTAATTTATAGATCTAATTAAATCACACATAGATGTAAACTGCTGTTTCTGTCAATGCACCAGTGAAAAATACCACTCAAATAAATAAATAAATAATAATAAATCCATATTAGGTTTTATATGGTCACATTAAGGTACTTTAATTAGGCCTATGTTTTTAAACATTTAAATATAGGTGTTAAAAAATGTAAATAATGTCATATGTTTCAAAAGTAGGCTACATGTTATATTTAAATCAGAAATCAAAGGATTGCTTTGTCGTGTTTATTTGTAAAGTTATGTCGACTTCCTGAACCTGTTCTGCACGTTCTACAGACGTCCAAGAAAACCCTTCGCAAGACGTTCAAATTTTGAACCTCATATCTACGTCCAAGAGACGTCGTAGTAAGACGTCCAGAACCGTACTGGATTTGCACGTCGTGTAGACGTCCAGATATGGTCCAGACCGACCGACGCAATTTAGACTTCATCTGCACGTCGGGTGGACGTCTAATGTTTGTTGGGCAACAACAACTAATGATAAATGTGGAGCGGCATCGGTCCGTTATCATTTTAAAACTCAAATAGCTTCAGTTTTAAGTTATAACTGCATCTGTCTCGGGTGTAGACTGGCAAAGTATTTTATAAACCTATAAATGTGTTCCAGTAGCCCTACTACTGGCCCATATTCAGATGTTTGTGCGGAGTGTGGAATGCATGACAGGGCACCGCGAGTGATCGCTTGCATTTTTTTTCCAGATAATAAAACAACATCACTTCGAAACTCATAATAGGCCTAACTCATATTAATAAATAATTAAAATGTCTTTTTTCACACATTCATAATCATTAGGCGACTTTTGCCTGTACTTTGTAGCAAACTTTATGCATGTGCTTGAGCGCGGGATATATTAAGGCTCACTGTGGATTATAAACTTTGGATAAACATGCGATAAATTACTCTTTTAGAACTGTCAAGTCTGTAACGAGAGATGTCACTGTTACGGGGCTGACGAGACGAGAGACAGGTGGATCCATTCGCAAGGCTTTATTATTAAACATGGTCAATACAGGCAGGGTCAGACAGTAGCAAACAGGTATGGCATGGGCAAGACACAAGAATAATCCAAGGCAAGCGTGGGTCGGAGATCGGCGTACAGTATCCAGAGAGCTAGGCAGAGAGATAGTCCAAGGTAACGAGCAATAATCCAACACGAGGTAATCAGAGTCCAAAGGGCAAGGCAGAGAGAATAAACCAGACGACAAGAGCAGGAATCAAACACGGGAAGACAAACTAAGGATACTAGGAAACGCTTGGTATGCAGACTGGCTAACAATACTCGGCCGAGTGTGAGGGGAAAGTCCATGGCTTAAATAGTGCGTGGGTGTGTGTGTGATTGGGTGATGGTGATTGTGAGATTGATTACAGGTGCGTGCGTGATTAATGGTGAACAGCTGTGTGGGTGCAGTGGATGATGGGAAATGTAGTCCTTAGTGTGATCTGTGACTGACTGGGTGGTGTGAAAGTCCATGTGAAGGGTGAGTGACCTCTAGTGGTGAATGACTGGAAGTTCATGGCTTGGATTTGTGACAGTCACGTTGACTACATTGATTTTTCCCTCTGAAACACAAAAGCGAAAACTGAGATAAAAAAAAAAAATATATATATAGCCTATATATGTTTTATTAATAGACAACCTTACATCATTATTGCTTATGGCTTGTGCATTGTAAATCGTATACAAAATAGCCTATGTTGTCTCCCCAAAAACTCTGTCTTTTTTGTCATGTCTATCTAAAATATAAAACACGTTTATAGACTAATACTTTTTTGAAGTCTGGACTTTATTTTCAGGAATTTAGAAAAATATAAAGAGATGGTTCAACATAGGTCTAATGAATATCCTATTTCTATGAGAATTTGTGTTGACTGCGAATGTCACGTCAATAATGCTGGGATTGCTCTAATGTGATGCTGGTCTTTGAAATACCAGTACTTGCTTTTTTTGTCCAAAGTTGTGATGCTAGTTTTTGAAACACTGCAACAAAAAAAAATAATTTAAAAAAATCCACAATTTCAACAGTTTTTGTGAACGTTCATAAAATATTGTGCTTCACATTTTCATTAATTTTACTGTTTATTTATTGTTTTATTATTATTATTATTATTATTAAATAAAGAATCGATTTAGGTGTATCTGGCCCCTTAACTGCCCAAGTTTCTCTTGTGGCCCCTTAGGAAAATGAATTGCCCACCCCTGGTCTACATGCAAGCAGGCTTTCTAATGAAATAAGGTGGTTGAGTGTACATAAAAAAAAATAAAATAAAAAAAAAACACCTTAAACTATAACAGTGCTGCTTTATCCGACTATAACGTGCAGGGTGTCGTAGAGCTACATTTAGATTTATATGATTAGTTTATATGATTGTTTGTGTAAATTCTGCATGACTGTGACGTGATTTAATGCGTGCAAGCGGAACATTCGAGCCGCAATCAACAGGCGCGTTCGACTTGAAGCAGCGCTGAGCAGAATGATCACCGTATCACATCAAAGTACCGCGAGAACGATATGAAAGCAGTCGGATTCGAATCGCTCTCGCGGTACTTTGATGTCATAAGCTGCTTCAAGTCGAACGCGCCTAAAACTGGAGCGGCGGGAGTTGTCATGGAAACGGAGCGGCAACACAAGACTGACAAGTAGGAAGCTCCGTTTCTCGCTGCTGTTTTTACTGTTTTCGGTAAGTTTAGTCACTAAAATCTCACAAATATTAAATACAGCTATTCCGGACACCTCTCTTGCTTGTATTTGACTCGCTTCTGGTGAAATTAGTTCATAGAAATCAGTGGTGTAGTGGAGGGTATACGCAGGTATACGGCGTATACCCACTTCTTTATCAGTCAGCATTCCGTATACCCACTTCTAAATCCCCTCTGATGAGCGTCCTGCACTAGGCAAATCACGACAGTCCAGCATATGAGTAACTAATCCAATCGCATGTGAATAAATGCAAATATTCTCTAAAGACATCCAGTAAAGACAGTAATGCGGTCAGGAACGAGACGTAAACACTCTCATGCAGTGTATGTTTCTTTTCTTGATAGTTTTCACGTGACGTCACACTCGTATAGGAACGCCCCCCTGGCGGGCAAAACCATTAAGAGGACTGCGTTCATGTTCCGGCCTCATCTGCTTGCCTGTGTAAACTATGCATCATTAATGTGGCGATTACTGAATTTGATCTTTTAATATTACTGTTTTAAATATATTAAGGCACTTTTAAGTGTTTTTACAACATTTGTCGCACTGCGGATGGCGCTCTCGCGCAGAGGCCTCATTGAAGTACTAACTTACGAGTCACGACGTGCAAGAATCCAGCTATTGCTGCAGCCAAAGCTAGCTAAGCTGAATAAAAAAGAATTGTGAAGACAGTTAAAACATGATTGTGACAATATATGGCTTATGTGTGTTTTTCAAGTCATCTCCAGGTAATAAAAAAGCATCTGATTCTGAATAATGCTAATTGATAGCATTTATTACACTTGGCAATAGATAGGCTACTAGGCTATAAAATATATATTCTGCCTTATTCTGTGATAAAAATGGGGAAAAATGTAGTAGCCTGTATAGGCTAAACAAATCATAAAATTGTCATTAGGAAAATACAGGAAAAATATGATAAATTATTGGTTATTGTCGCAGTGTATTTGATTTCTCAGCCAATTAAAAGCAAGAGGTAATAATTAATACATAGTAATAAAGCCTGTCAATTAGACAAAAAAGTTATTATATTTGACATTTCTGTCCCCCTCACTTCTGAACTGATTGAGAATCACAATGTTTTGTTTGTTTCAAATAGAGATCACAATTCTGAACAGACAACTAAAAATAGCATGTAGTTTACTAGAGGTTCTGACTAAATGTCAGTTGCTGCAGTCTATTTTTATTTATTTTAATTATTTATTGCAAAATCTGCACCTCTTCTGTGGATAATATTATTTTCATAATGATCCTTACTCAAGCAGCAGAAGTTAAGTGACAGTGTGCAAATATTACAATAGTGAACTAAATATGCAAGACTAGTTTACATGTCACTGTTTGACACAGGTCGTTCATCCTTTGCCGGGCCTTTTAAAAAAAAAAATTGGGGGCATAAATTAAGAGTATACCCACTTCTCCGGGCACCACTACACCACTGATAGAAATGGTTTAGTGTCTTCGAACAAGTCCGTTAGCATCTTAGCCGTTTTCAGAGGAAGTAAGTTAGGCTAACTCCATAGACTGAGCTCTTTTTGAAAGTTTGGGATTTTAATCACATCTTTATGTGTAGATGAGAGGTTTTGACAGTTCTGTAAAAGTTTTGATGGTAAATTTTCAGTGGGTGATTGGAAATAGGCTCATTTATTTAACCTAAACATAACTTACAGCCTACACTGTACCGTTAATCGGTGACGTCACTTACATCAGCGGGACAAGTAACTAAATCTAGTTCAAACCTATTTTGTTGGTAAACAAATATTGATAAAAAACTGTTCTGTGACTTCAGAAGAAAAACGAAATCACGGCAACATGGGATGCTCCAAGATTTTTCAATTTCTGAAGGGAGCTGCAGACGGAGACGTAAGGAACACAAGTGAACAGGTGAAGCTTCTTAACATTTTAAGAGGGCTTTGACATCCACAAATAAGAATTATGAGCAATATTAAATAAGTAAACCTAGAAGCAAATTATGTTATGTTAAAAAAATGTTTTCTGTATATGCTTCTTTCTAATTTCTACATTGCACCTGCTCTAGCTTGGTTCCTTGTAATAAACCTGGCTGGCATTGTATATTAAATATTGTTGGCTCTGTGACAAATTGCTTGTTATGTTCCTACATTCATACATGTTGATGGCCTGCACCCCAGACTTAGAGCGGACCTCCTGTCGGACAACATCTCCCAGGCACAATGAACCATGTGGCTAGTAAGTTAACCTTAAACATACATGTTCAAAATTCAGTAAAATATTTTGTGTTTTTGAAAATAAGTCTCTTATGCTCACCAAGGCTGAATTTATTAAAAAATTCAGATAAAAAAACAGTAATGTGAAATATTATTACAATTTAAAATAGCTGTTTTCTGTGTATATATTGTAAACTGTAATTTATTTCTGTGATCAGAGCTGTATTTTCAGCATCATTACTCCAGTCTTCAGTGTCACATGATCTTCAGAAATTATTCTAATATGCTGATTTGCTGCTCTAGAAACATTTCTGATTATTATCAATGTTGAAAACAGTTGTGCTGCAGAATATTTTTGTGTGATTTTTGATCAATTTAATGCATCCTTGCTGAATAAAAATAAACAAACAAACAAACTTTACACTGTTAAAACATTCACACAAAAATACTCAGCACAGCTTTTTTTTTTACATTCATATTTGGGTCATTCTACAGAAACATCCACTTTTGGTCTTAAAATGTATTTCTTTTTTCAACATTTAAACTTAGACCACATTATTAAATTACCTTTTGACTTTATGAATACACATAAATGACAGCTTAATTATTTTTATATTTTTGTTCATTTATTTAAAGACCACATGTAACTTTTTTTGTCACTTGTGTTACCTTCTTTGTCAATTTTAGAGGTTTTTAAGAAATATTATTTCTTGATTTATTTCAGCACATGTAGTCTCAGAGTTACAGAAAAACAATGATAATGCAACAAATAAGGAGATTGTTTTATTTATTTTAATCAGATTTGTTAAAAGTGTGATTGAATGATGTTAGTACATTTGAGCAACCATGTATTTGTTATAACAATGAAAATATATATAAAAAAACAGTTATAAACAAGTAATGATGCAATCCTTTAAATCTTAACTCTTGAGTGAAGCAGAATTCAATGGATGTAAAATTATTATCATGCCACATGTGACACATTTTATGTAATGTGACAGAAAAAAAAACACGGTAACACCAGTGACACAATGAATCACCATGACATACATTAGACCAAAGACACTTATTCTTCAGCTATAATTAGTAGATGAGCCTAAATTGTTACATTTGACATACAATTGGCAATTAGTGAAAGCAGTTAGTAAAGGAACATAAACATAAACTGATCTTCACTGGTGTTACCCATAAAGAAGGTAACACTAGTGACAGTAACACCAGTGACAGATTTTATGAAAAATGCATTTTGCAAAATGTCTGCTGCAATGTATGAAACCACATATTGTCAATTGTGTACTCACTATATTAAGTAGTTTAATCCATTTGTATTCTAGTTTTTTTTTTTACAATTCCCTGACAATAAAGTAGGTCATACCAGTGACTTCAACTAAAAGCTTTGTATGAAATCATGAGATAAATGAGAACATTTCTGATAACTGAAAAGAGACAGTAGACTTATCATGGGCCTTTTTTCATAGATCTTCAGTAAATAGGAAGAAGGAAGTCAAGTGATGTCATTAGTGTGATTTTTATTTCAAAATAAATGATTTTTGTTAAGCGGTAACACCAGTGACAACTTCAGGGTCCACTACTTTCATTATACTGTATATTTTATAATATTTATTTCGTTTTTTGTGTCATTTACATCATATATTTGACAGTTATGAATACATTATTACCTTTTAAATGTAGAAAAACCTGTTTTTGACCTCAAAATAAAGCACTTTCCCTCTGTACATGGCTGTGGGGACGAGCAGTTTTGTGGTGCTTGGAATTCTTTATAATTAATCAAAAACAAATGTTGCCACATTGATTGCTCAAGAAGGTGTAATTGTTGAAATAACACATTTTTTCATTTTAAAATATATATATATATAAAAAAATTGTAACCCTAAAGTCTTTTTCAAGTGTTATATTTCTGTAGAGGCTAGGGACAGAAAAATGGACGTTTCTATAGAATGACCCATTTATCAGAAATGTTTCTTTGGTAAAATCAGCATATTTATTTATTTAGTCATTTAGCATATGCTTTTATCCAAAGCGACTTACAAATGAGGACATAAGACGCAATCAAACCAACAAAAGAGCATATTAGAATGATTTCTGAAAGATCATGTGACACTGAAGACTGGAGTAATGATACTGAAAATTCAGCTTTGTTCACAGCAATCAATTACATTAACATATTCACACAGAAAACATCTCATAACCTTGCACTTCAATTATATGTGATGAAATAAATAATCTTTTGTCTGAAATAATATGAACAGCAGCTATTCTGATCTTTCTCCTTTTGGACAACAAAAAAAAAAAATGTTGTCACTTTTTCACATTCTCCAATAAAAGACCTTCAAAAGGATATGAGTTATTAGAATCGGACGAAAAATGACTGCGCTACACCCGTTTGAATTCGATAAAGTCAGCAAAGACCATTTTGAGGAAAAACTGATTTAAAGTTTTCTGAAGGTTCCAAAGCAAAATCACCTAGCAACTAGGGATGTGCGCTACGACTAATTTGACTGTCGTTTAAACGGAAGTTTTGTATCCGACTAGTCTAAAAGCTAGAAACCCCCCAAAAATGGCAAAAAAACAAACAACAAAACTGTGCATGTGTCTATATAACAGCATACAGTTGAAATACTTAATCTTTGAATCACACTGTCAAATCCCTCAATGAATTCTGCAAAAAAATAGGTCACGATTATGCCTTATGCTTGCCTCGCGTTATCAATTAATTTTAGGCGGTCGTTAAACAGAAAAAAAGGAAGAGCATACACTCTTCATAAACCAGTGCGTAGCTTATTTATTCAGATCGGCTGGAGCAATACAGAAATTGAAAATCAATCAATAGACTGACAGAATTCTTCATTTTCATATAACGTTAGCCAACATATTAAAACAAAAGTTTAAAACAATAGGAAAGTTTATCAAGGAATAGCATTAAAACGGCTTTTAAAAATGTACTTCATGTTGGCTATATTGTCTAAAAACAAAAAGCTCGTTTTACTTACTCAGGCTGCGCATTTGTTCAGTGAATTTAACATGTTAACATGGTCTGGCGAAAGACGGGACTAGAGGCGATTCTGCAAAAAAAGCGCTCGACAGGAACTGAGGTCTCAGGCACACAGAGAAATAACTACAAGCAAGCAGACAGTTTCGAAAAGATCCTGGAAATCCTGCAGCACCACCGAAGTGGGTCTTTGTTTAGAGGAATAGACAGCGCGGATAGGATCGCGGACCGCAGCGGCAGGTTGTAGTGTATGACATGATTGACATTTGGCTTTGGCTAGCCTCCAAGCTAACGCATACATGCCTGTATTGAATATGATTACGTATAGCTCCAGTAAAGTTATTGTAAGCCAATTTGACATTACACAGTTTACAAAAAACGTTTCCATTTCCTTCTAATTCAAAATAATCCCACACCTTGCTGGTCTTTCGCGTGGAGCTTGCCAACTGACATGAAGAAAACGCATGTGAGGTAAAATTATAGTTCCCGCCCAGATACGCTTTTAAAAATATTTATATATTTTGATATGTATTCTTTTTCAAAAGTTTTATTTTAACTGTTCTTTAAAATGTTTTAAATGTAACGTTAAAATTATGGTAATTTGAATGATAAAATCATCATTTTTTTTCTCTCGTGTAGTCGACTATTGTTTTCAGTGTCGTAGTGTTGGGCGATATGGTAATTTTTCATATCGTCATATCGCCAGCCTGTGAGATCGCCGATACACGATATTATCGTGCATGGGTGGTTGTGGGCAAGAGAGAGACTCTCTGTACTTGTCATATTTCATAACTATTTGGTGATTTTAAACCGCACGTGCGTGAGAGAGAGCCTGGAAGTACCAATAACCGAAATAATATACTTTCAAACATACTGAAAAACTAACATGTTAAATATAAAAATATTTAAAACAGCTAGTTCATATTCGGATACAGCAGTTATACATCGCTATTAGAACCGCGCGTCCTACTGTGACAAGTGTGACAAGTTATCAGTCTAAAAATCAGTCAAGGTGAAAATCAAAAGTAGATTTATTTTAAAGACCAACAATTTACTTTCATCAGAGAACATAACTTTGGACCACTCAGCAGCAGTCCAGTCCTTTTTGTCTTTAGCCCAGGCGAGACGCTTCTGACGCTGTCTGTTGATCAAGAGTGGCTTGACACAAGGAATGCGACATCTGAAACCCATGTCTTGCATACGTCTGTGCGTAGTGGTTCTTGAAGCACCGACTCCAGCTGCAGTCCACTCTTTGTGAATCTCCCCCACATTTTTGAATGGGTTTTGTTTCACAATCCTCTCCAGGGTGTGGTTATCCCTATTGCTTGTACACTTTTTTTCTACCACATCTTTTCCTTCCCTTCGCCTCTCTATTAATGTGCTTGGACACAGAGCTCTGTGAACAGCCAGCCTCTTTTGCAATGACCTTTTGTGTCTTGCCCTCCTTGTGCAAGGTGTCAATGGTCGTCTTTTGGACAACTGTCAAGTCAGCAGTCTTCCCCATGATTGTGTAGCCTACAGAACTAGACTGAGAGACCATTTAAAGGCCTTTGCAGGTGTTTTGAGTTAATTAGCTGATTAGAGTGTGGCACCAGGTGTCTTCAATATTGAACCTTTTCACAATATTCTAATTTTCTGAGATACTGAATTTGGGGTTTTCATTAGTTGTCAGTTATAATCATCAAAATTAAAAGAAATAAACACTTGAAATATATCAGTCTGTGTGGAATGAATGTATACATTATACAAGTTTCACTTTTTGAATGGAATTAGTGAAATAAATCAACTTTTTGATGATATTCTAATTATATGACCAGCACCTGTATATTAGGGGTGGGAATCTTTAGTCACCTCACGATCCGATCCGATTCCGATTCTGTGAGTCACGATCCGATTCCAGAACGATTCTTTTATCTACTTTTTTTCCCCCCTTATTAATTAATTAGTTTACCGACTTGAGAATCTTAAAATCCTTACATTTACATATACAATAAGTAATTAAGTACTTTTTAAAATAATTACAAATAGTTTTTTTTTAAAAAAACAGTTGTTTGTTAAGAATTTTAAACTAATATAACTTCAAAACAAAGAGGAGCATAGAAACATACAAACAACAAACAGAGTGCTTTCAGTATTTAAGATTATCTGAATGTTTTCCATTCAAGAACTGTGAGTGATTTTTCTTCATCTATAGGGGAGAGTGGGGACAGTTGCAACACTTTTTGCATTTCCTTTATATATATTAGTGCTGTCAAAGTTAATGCGTTAATAACGCGTTAACGCAAATTAATTTTAACAGCACTAATTTTTTTAACGTGCGATTAATGCAGTGTGTATTTTCTGTTTGACCCGTGGCTCAACCCGTAGTTGGAGAAATGGAGATGCACAGTGTTGCCAACTTAGCAACAGTGCAGACCCCTTTAGCGACTTTTTTCCCTTCAAAAAAACGTCCAAACCTAACTTAGTTTCTGAGAATCGCCGGTATGGCTGCGCGAGGTCTTGCTCTCCCAGCGCGCGCACACACCTCTCTCTCTCCCTCTCTCTCTCTGTGCGTCTGCTCTGTTTCTGTTCAGCGAGTGGCAGAGAGGAGCAGCGCTTTAATTCAGTTAAACACAGTCTGTTACACAGATATTATGTTGCTTCTCTAATTTTACATGCAAGTATAGCCGAAATCACAGCACAGCTATTGTCTTTATCTTATGTGTATTTGATTTCATCAGACGACGGTGCGATTATCATGATTTTTTGTGCAGATTAACATCTTGCAGAGCTGGTCATCTTAATGGGTCGCGTTTCAGTCACTATTTCATATTAATTCGGGTGTCTGACAACAGAAAAAGTAAAATATACCAATGAAAACAGTTTTATTGAGAATTTAGCTTCATCAAAATACAGTATGTGGGCACAGAGAGGCACATTTGTTTGTATTACATTTGTTAGTGTTTAAGCAGCCAAGTCTAATACTTTAAGCAGCTGAGGGATGCTGAACGGTGCTTGTAGATGGACGCGCACGCTTGAACTACTATTAATTGGAATGTCCACACAAGAATTTAAAATGCTTATTGTTGTTGATTTATTTTACCGCTACTGGTCTTCATTTCCATGTAGGCAAGAATCCAAACAAACAGTCAATAAATCCACCAGTCATTCACCTTTACAGCATGGTACATACAGCCTAGCGTAGCGGTCAAAAAACTGTGTGCACCTTCCCTCCAGCAACACCTGTTACCTGAAGGAAGGTTCCCACCTATATTTGGTGAACAATCACCCAAGAGTGACCCCTACTGGATATACACGTACATAATTCAAAGTAAAGGCCAAAAATGGCTCTTACATACCGGCCCCTAATTGGGATGATTTAACATGCCAATTATCAACACATAACCAAGAGCCATAAACAAATACAAACAGTGAGTACAATACACACATGATGCTGGTAACAAAACCCCTTAACTCATAGACTCATGTAAAAAGCAAAGTTTTGCTACTGGCCTATCAATAACACTCGTCTTAGTTTGTAAGCGAACAGAGCGTACCAGCCCTTTCTTGTCAGGGAATGTTTCCAAGACTCTTCCAAGTGGCCAAGAGCCTCGAAGTGCCGTTGAATCCATAATAGCCACAATGTCTCCACGCTTGAGGCTATTCTTAACCTTGTTCCATTTCTGCCTCTCTTGCAGCAAAGGCAGGTATTCTTTCACCCATCTCTTCCAAAAGAGGTCTGAAATGTACTGAACCTGTTTCCACCTCCTTTTTATGTACAAGTCATGCACATCGAACAACCCAGGAGATAAGGATGGTTTTCCCTTCAGCAGCAGAATATGATTGGGTGTGAGAGCTTCCAGATCCATTGGATCGTCAGACAATTTGGTGATTGGTCTATCGTTCAAGATCGCCTCCGCTTCACACAAGACTGTGTGGAAACTGTCATCATCAAGTGTCTGCTGTTGGAGAACTGCAGTGAGGATCTTTCTCAACATGCGGATGACCCTCTCCCAAACCCCCCCATAATGTGATCCAGCTGGAGGGTTGAAACTCCACTTAATGCCCTTCTGACATAAAACTCCTTGAATCCTAGCCTGATTCAATGATGAAAGTGCTTCCCGAATTTCCCTCTCTGCTCCTATAAAATTTGTGCCATTATCTGAAAGAAGATGCTCCACTTGCCCTCTTCTACTGATAAACCGGCGTAGAGCATTAATACAGGCATCAGTGTCAAGAGAATTGGCCAGTTCAAGGTGAACAGCTCTACTGGCCAAGCAGGTGAAGATAACACCATAGCGTTTCACTATGCCTCTTCCTTTCTTCACCTCTATTGGTCCAAAATAGTCAACGCCTGTGTTGGTAAACGGCGGATGGTCTGGCAAAATCCTCTCCTTAGGCAGGTCAGCCATCTTCTGCCCCATCATCCTCCCATTATATTTTTTACAGAAGCAACATTCTGCTACGATCTTCCTCACAGCTGAGGTGGCACCTGTGATCCAATACCTTCTCCTTAATGCAGACAACATGTGATTACGCCCACTATGGCCAAGGTGTTGATGCAAATCCTTCAGTATGAGGGTAGCCACATGCTGATTTTTAGTGAGGAGTAGCGGATGTTTTGTGTCTTCTGGCAACGAACCCCGAGTAAGCCGCCCTCCGACTCTCAGAAGCCCATTATCCAACCATGGATCCAACTTATAGATGGCACTCTTTTTACTCACTGTATCCTTTCCAGAAGACAAAGCAGCAATCTCCTCTGGGAATCTTTGCTGTTGGCAATAGCAGATTATAGCCATCTCGGCTTCCATAAGATCCTCTGCCGACAAGGTTTGTCCTCCTGTTATATCTTTAACTATTTGATTCCCTAGCACCAGGGTACTCTGCTTATTAGCAACAGCAGTGTCTGACTCTCTCCTTTTGCAGATCCTTCTCAACAACATCCTCTTCAACTTGAGCAACCAGGCAACTGATACTCGAAGTCTCCTCCAATCTGAAAAATAAGCCATCAACCTATTTGTACCCTTCAGTGAGTCTTGAGTATTTACCACATTCACAAAAGCTTCCTTCTTGACCTCAAGGTCATCATCCCTTACTGTAGTGTCCACCATATTTACAGGCCAATCCTCTCCTGATTTGTACAGAAACTTAGGTCCTTCTATCCATCTGTTGTTCTTGATAAAATCTCCAGCTCTCCTTCCTCTGGATGCATCGTCAGCTGGATTCTCCTTTGTGCCAACATATCGCCACTGTGATGTCTTTGTGGCTTCCCTAATGATGGAAACTCTGTTGGCAACAAAAGTATGAAACCGCTTGTCCTCATTCATGACATACTTAAGCACAGATGTGCTATCTGTCCAGAAGACTGATTCTTGCAGCTGGAGCCTCAGCTCTTTCTTTAACAACAGATCAACACGGACAGCAAGAACAGCTGCAGTTAGCTCTAAGCGGGGAACAGTGATGGCTTTTAAAGGCGTTACTCGGGCTTTACCCATGAGGAAGGAAACATGGATGTCACTGCTGCTATTCTGGATTCTAAGGTAAGTGACTGTGCCATATCCTTGTTCGCTTGCATCTGAAAAATTATGAAGCTGCGCATGTATACATGACCCACATTTTATAGGCTTAACACATCTCTCAACCTTGAATTCAGAGAGTGCATTCAGTTCCTTCAACCACCTTGTCCAGCCACGCAAGATGTCATGGGGCACGGTTTCATCCCATCCAAAGTTCCTCCGGCATAGCTCCTGTAACATAATCTTAGCAGGTAGCACTACCGGTGCCAAAAACCCAAGTGGATCGTATACCACATGCGAACAAGTTCTTTGAAAAACATCCATGTCTACTCTTCATGTTCTATGTTGACTATGGTTTCAATAATAAACATACATGTGCATAAAGCATCCTTATTTGTCCATGCCCATGTTGATTAGAGTATTAAAAACTTGAAAGTATAAATTTAAGGTACATTTAGAACAAATAATGTGTGATTAATTGTGATTAATCACGAGTTAACTCATGACAATCATGCGATTAATCGCGATAAAATTTAATCGATTGACAGCCCTAATATATATATATATACAGGAAAGAAACAAGATGTTTTGTTTTACATCTAAACAAAAGCATTCAAGTAAGTAAAACAAATAATCAAATGTAAAAATCACTTTAGTGGGTCCGTTATGAATAAATTGATTACAAAAGCAGTTCAATCAAGAGCAGCGAGTGATTACCTCTTTTCTTTTATTATTAGATTAACATTGAGACAGACGGCCTATATATTAGACCTACTGTACTGCACGGATCTAATATAATGTCACACATCCGATGTTTTTACCCAACATTTCCCCAAACGTTCACTTAAGACATAACAGATTATTTTTGCATGAATACTTAAATACTGTAATTCTGTGTATATGTGTATATTTATCGGGATCACACGCGATCAGAAGCGCCGTCATTCGCTCACTTCAGATGACAGTCAGCACGAGAAGCGAGCGGAGAAAGGGTACTCCTCTCAGAAAACATGCAAATAAAGATATATTTAGATGTTTAAATACTATTTGGAGCATTGGGATCGCTAGAAGAGGGCTTAATGAACTAATTTTTTGTGAAAACCTCAAATTCGACCAAAATCAACATCTTTCACTTCTTTTGCCTGTAACTCTGAAAATTAGCTTGTGTGCATTCCGACTCATTTTGCCTGGGGGGCTTTTGAGGTCTGGTACAAATATACATGGGCTACAAAAAAATAAATAAATAAGCTCATATGTATGCACCTTTATTCATTAAAAGATCGCGATCTCGATTCAAACACACGCGATCTTATTCCTAAATGATGATTCCGCTATGTCAATTAAACCTTTGAAATGACATCACATCGGAATATTTAAACCTGATTTCACGCAGCCGCTGATCCAGAGAGAGAGAGCAGCGCTCATCATATGCTGTATGTTTGAATCAGCTTCACAAACAGTATACACAGTAGGCTACATTTCTGTGTTGCAAACATTAAATAATAACGAAAGTATTGGGATGAAAGTTTTTAATCCGGATATAGACTCTGATGTTGTGGCAGCCGCGATCAAAACGAGTAGCCTAATTAACCTTTGTAACTAATGATACGCTTAAAGAAAAAAAAAAGAAAAGATTGTTACATTGTGCCTAGGGATGGGTATCGTTAAGGTTTTAATGGTATTACTACTCTTATCGATACTGCTTATCGGTCCGGTACTTTAACGGTATTCTTATCGGTACTTTTTGTTATACTGTATATATATATATATATATATATATATACTGTATATATATATATATATATATATATATATTATAACAAATTAGGAGCTGAATTAACAGTACTTTATATTCTGAAATGTAAAATAAATATTTAATTAAATGAATATAAAACATCAATTTGTAAATGCACCAGTGTGCAGGCATTTTTAGTGTTTTATATACATAAGATACAGTAAGAATATTAACAAAGAAACAAAGTAAAAACAAACTGACAAATACAATAAAACAAATATACAAATGAAATGAAATAAAATAAACAGTGCTTTAATTTTTCCATGAAGGTCTACTAACATTACTGTTCAGGCAAGTAATAGCTACAAAAGAAATCTAAAAGTAATCAAATGTAAATGCACACTGCATAGTTTTCACTGTATGTATTGATAGATTAATGCTTATTAAAGCTATAACGTTATTCAGATTAAGAGCTGTGGGGGATTTTCTCTTTGCATTTTGTTCTTTGATTAACATTGAAGCGCCAGTCTGTCACTTTAAGGCAATATATTGACACACATCGGATTTTCTCCGAACAGTTCTGGTCCACTTAAGACAAACTGTTTAAGTGAATACTCTCGTAGCTGGCCATTGTGACATATTTTTGTGTGTATTTGATCGTTTGGACGCGCCCGAAGCTCAAAGTGTAATTTGCCTGTCCGTTTTGGAGCGCTGCGCGCAGGCACGCACACACACACGCACACACACACACACACACACACACACACACACATTTCAGCCTGGGGAGCAGCGTCTCTTGTGCGGATTGTGCTTTCAACGTTTTATTATCAAACATGTCCCGCAATTTAGAAACAGTAAAGACGGAATCTTACAACAATCACCGATTGAGCTGATTCTGACGTTAAGTGTTGGTTAGGGAGGAACGAATGCGCGCCGCTGTGAAGGGATGGAAGTTGTGCTAGAAGAAACGCGGCTATAATCCTTAGAAGCCAAAATCAAAAATAAATAAATAAACTTAGCTTAATATAACAGCCACAGGCATACAGTCGCTGGACCCCGCTGATGCTGCCGTCTTACTTGTTCGGCTCCTCAGCGAAAACCTGAAGATGCAACGCACCTGCTGCTCATTATATACCCACGCTGCGAGGTGAGCAGCTGCTGCATATGATTGCATGCCAATGTGCATTGGCTCGTTTTAGTTACACTCGAAGCAGATTGGCCTCTCTAGCGAGATTCCTATTCGTCGGTCAGTCCGACGTACGTCTCCGTTCCCTCCTTCAGGGAACGAGGGTTACCTATGTAACCGAGACGGTATACACCTTACAGTGATACTGCATAAAAAGGACAAATTCAGTATACATTTATATACAATACACGCTATGGCGTTGTTGCAGGTCCATCAGGCCAAGGCACTGAGAGACCTGCACGAGGGTGGTCATGAACGGCAAGTTCTTCAGGAACTTCGTGCTGCGACGGACCTCGCGCTTCGGGCGATGAAGGTTACGGCGCGGTCAGTGGGTCGTGCGATGTCCACTTTGGTGGTCCAGGAACGCCAGCTTTGGCTGTGTCTGGCCGACATGAGGGATACCGACAAGGTCAGGTTCCTTAATTCCCCCGTGTCCCAGACCGGCCTCTTTGGCGACGCGGTCGAGAACTTCGCCCAGCAGTTCTCGGCTGTACAGAAGCAGTCTGAGGCGATCAGTCACATCCTGCCACGGCGGTCCGCTGTTGCATCCACTCTGCCGCCAGCAGTACCTCAGCCTGCTCGTCGCCGAGGGCGACCCCCTGCGACTGCCCCCGCTCCCGCGCCGCAGCAACAGCCTCCACCAAAGCGGCGCCGTGGAGCCAGTCGTAGGCGGGGTCCCCAGCCCGTCCAGGCCCCCGCCAAGAGGGGCGGCAAAGCCAAGAGCAAGAGGCCCTAGGACGGGCGACCCGGAGATGATTGGGACTGCTCTTCAGGAGATGGTGACTGCACCGCTCCTTCCCCCGGAGGAGGGCCGGGTGGTAAATCCTTTGTTCCCTTTTCTTTCTGTTCCGCCGCTTGCCCAACTGCCAGCGGTACCCAAATTTTCAATAAAAGAGCAGTTTTCTCCGGGTCCGAAGAGGGCTTGGAGAGTAGTGGGAGGAGCAGAACCTCTCCACTCTCATCCACCTCTTCTGTCGCCAGCGGACAGCAGCATGCAGTTCGAGATGGGCACCCAAGCCTCTCCTGCACCCCCTGTCCGACCGTGGAACCAGGTAAGTGTTGCACAGCACACACAGACCCCGCTACGGGCAGCCTCCCAAAGAGAGCCCCCCGAGCTGCGTCCCTGCGTTCCACCTCGCTGCCCCACTGCGGGTACGCCTGTGGTCCCCTTGGTCCCGCTTGTGCAGTCTCTGCGAGCCTGGTTAGTGCTCCCCAGTCCATCTCGCTGGCTCATTCGGACCATCAGGCTCGGCTATGCGATTCAGTTCGCCCGGCGTCCCCCCAAGTTCAGGGGTATCCACTTCACTTCAGTGAAAGCTGTCGATACCCATGTCTTGCGTGCGGAAATTGTAGTCCTACTGGCGAAGGACGCGATAGAGCCGGTCCCTCCGGCCGATATGAGGTCGGGGTTTTACAGCCCTTACTTCATTGTACCCAAGAAAAGCGGTGGGTTACGACCGATCTTGGATCTGCGAGTTTTGAATCGGAGCCTTCACAAGCTACCGTTCAAGATGCTCACGCAGAAACGCATTTTCGAGTGCATCCGTCCCCGAGATTGGTTTGCAGCGATCGACCTGAAGGACGCGTACTTTCATGTCTCGATTCTTCCTCGACACAGGCCGTTTCTGCGCTTTGCGTTCGAGGGTCGAGCATATCAGTACAAGGTCCTGCCCTTCGGGCTGGCCCTGTCTCCCCGCGTCTTCACGAAAGTCGTGGAGGGAGCCCTTGTTCCCATGAGAGAACAGGGCGTTCGCACCCTCAACTATCTCGACGACTGGCTCATTCTTGCTCAGTCTCGGGAGCAGTTATGCGAACACAGGGATTTGGTGCTCAGTCACCTCAGTCAGTTGGGCCTTCAGGTCAACTGGGAAAAGAGCAAACTCGCCCCAGTGCAGAGGATCTCTTTTCTTGGTATGGAGTTGGATTCGGTCGAACAGTCAGCACGCCTCACAGAGGAACGTGCTCAGTCGGTGTTGAACTGCCTGAATACATTCAGGGGCAGGACAGCGGTCCCACTGAAACTTTTTCAGAGGCTCCTGGGGCATATGGCAGCCGCAGCGGCAGTAACCCCGCTCGGTTTGCTTCATATGAGACCGCTTCAGCACTGGCTTCACGGCCGAGTCCCGAGATGGGCGTGGCAACGCGGCACGTACAGAGTGGCAATCACTCCGGAATGCCGCCGAACCTTCAGCCCGTGGTCAGACCCCTTGTTTCTCCGGGCAGGAGTGCCCCTAGAGCAGGTGTCCCGGCATGCTGTGGTCTTCACGGATGCCTCTGCCACTGGCTGGGGTGCCACGTACAACGGGCATACAGTGTCAGGGGTGTGGACGGGCCCCCAACGGCATTGGCACGTCAACTGCCTCGAGTTGCTAGCAGTACACCTTGCCCTGGGCCGCCTGAAGGGGCCATTACGGGGCAAGCATGTGCTGGTCCGTACGGACAATACTGCGACCGTTGCGTACATCAACCGTCAAGGGGGTCTGCGCTCCCGTCGCATGTCGCAACTCGCCCGCCATCTCCTCCTTTGGAGTCAGAAGCATCTGAGGTCGCTTCGCACCATTCATGTCCCTGGTGTGCTCAACCATGTGGCCGACGAGCTCTCACGAGCTGCGCTGCCAGGAGAGTGGCGACTCCACCCCCAGGTGGTCCAGCTGATTTGGGGAGAGTTTGGCGAAGCTCAGGTAGACCTGTTTGCCTCGCCAGAAACCTCTCACTGCCAGTTGTTCTACTCCCTGTCCGAGGGAACACTCGGTACAGATGCACTGGCGCACAGCTGGCCCCGGGGCCTTTGCAAATATGCGTTTCTCCCAGTGAGCCTACTTGCACAGACCTTGTGCAAAGTCAGGGAGGACGAGGAGCAGGTCTTGCTAGTTGCGCCCTATTGGCCCAACCGGACCTGGTTCCCGGAACTCTCGCTCCTCGTGACAGCTCCTCCCTGGCGAATTCCTCTGAGAAAGGACCTTCTTTCTCAGAGACGGGGCACCCTTTGGCACCCGCGTCCAGACCTCTGGAAACTCCATGTCTGGTCCCTGGACGGGACGCGGAGGTCCTAGGTGACTTACCCTCTGAGGTACTTAACACCATCGCTTCAGTACGTGCACCGTCTACGAGACGTGCTTACGCCTTGAAGTGGAACCTGTTCGTCGAGTGGTGTTCTTCTCGCCGAGAAGACCCCCGAAGATGTTCGATCGGTGTCGTGCTTTCCTTCTTGCAGCAAGGGTTGGAGCGTAGGCTGTCTCCCTCCACCCTCAAGGTTCATGCTGCCGCTATTTCCGCATGCCACGACCACATCGATGGTAAGTCTGTTGGTAAGCACGACCTGGTCGTCAGGTTCCTTAGGGGGGGCGAGACGGTTAAATCCTCCTCGACCCCCCTCCATACCCTCTTGGGACCTTGCTCTGGTGCGTCGAGCACTCCAGATTGCTCCCTTTGAGCCTTTGCATTCAGCGGACTTAAGGATTCTGTCTGTGAAGACTTTGTTGCTGGTTGCATTGGCCTCCATCAAGAGGGTAGGAGACCTGCAGGCATTTTCGGTCGATGAATCGTGCCTAGAGTTCGGGCCGTGTGACGGCCAGGTGGTACTGAGACCCCGGCCTGGCTATGTGCCCAAGGTTCCTACCACTCCCTTCAGGGACCAGGTAGTGAGCCTGCAAGCGCTGCCCCTGGAGGAGGCAGACCCAGCCCTG
The DNA here is from genome assembly GCA_023376895.1 of Aspiorhynchus laticeps. Taxonomy (NCBI): domain Eukaryota; kingdom Metazoa; phylum Chordata; class Actinopteri; order Cypriniformes; family Cyprinidae; genus Aspiorhynchus; species Aspiorhynchus laticeps. The sequence goes on from CM041798.1 coordinate 44,044,093, forward strand.
GCTTTGCTCTGTCCAGTTCGCGCCTTGCGACTGTACATAGACAGAACTCAAAGCCTCAGGACCTCAGACCAGCTCTTTGTCTGTTACGGAGGCCAGCAGAAGGGAAAGGCTGTATCCAAGCAGAGGATGGCCCACTGGATAGTGGACGCCATCGCCTTGGCTTATCAAGCACAAGGCGTGCCCTGCCCGCTCAGGTTGCGTGCCCACTCTACGAGAGGCGTGGCATCCTCCTGGGCGTTGGCTCGTGGCACCTCGCTGACAGATATCTGTAGAGCTGCGGGCTGGGCGACACTTAACACGTTCGCTAGATTCTATAGCCTTCGTGTCGAGCCGGTCTCCTCCCGTGTTCTCACCTCAGGTCAGGAGCACGGAGAGGTCCCGGCTTAGTGTCGGCTTGCTGCGTTACTTGCGCTTATTGCTCCAGAGAGTCCCTACAAGGCAGACCCTGTTGAGTCCTTCGATCACCTTTCGGCAGCCAGACGTGGCGGAGCGTCTGGCGCCAGGCCTTTACTCCGTTGTATCCTTGAGAACCGGATTTAGGCTGGATCCCATATGTGTGACCCTACGGGGATCCCATATGTGTTATTCCACGGGTTGCTCCTAATCAAGCCCGTGTCTTTCCCTCTGGGAGAACCCACCTCTCGTCAGGTTGGAGTCACCCCAGTATTTCCATATGTAGTACAGCCCTACAGGGTTAGTCCATATGTACTTCTCCACATAACTCCTTTGGGGAAGGATGTGGCTTCCGCAGCGTTCCTTTCCAGTGAAAGGGTACGCTTTCCCAGTGTTATCCAATAGTCTCACTGAATGGGTTTTGGGGAACAGCAGTGATCGACACACTCTGTGTTGGCCCTGTCCCACCGTCCTTAAGCAAGGGGGTACAGGAGGCTTGCTACAGAGCGCTGGAAAGGGGCAGCTCCTGTGGCGCTTTGGTAGGATTAGGGCACAGCTGCATAGCAACGGCCCGCTCCACAGGGGGATGCGCGTGTAACCCTTAGCCACACCGCCATCAAGGGTGGTGAGGGAGGAGGACCCACCGGCACGGTTTCGGGCAGTAAAAGGTGCCTTCCACGTACCAGTGAGCTCCTCATGCACCTCCGGGAAGAAAGGAACCAGGGTGGGTGGCTGAGAACCAGCTCGTGCCACCCCGAGAAACCAATCGTCCAGCCTCGAGGGCTCAGGACACGGTGGAGGATTCCACACGAGCCCGACCCTGTTGGCGGCCCGGGAAAGCATAGCCATCATTTCCGGATCCGTATCGGGCACAGCCACCGTGCCCGAAGGAGGCAACTGCGCCGACGCGTCATCTCCGGAAAAGTCTGACTCACCCTCCGATGCAGCTATCGACATCCGGTCATCGGGAGGAGCGCCGAAGGACACAGATGGTGCACACCTTTGAGATGGCCCACCGCTCTCCCCCGGCAGCTCTACTGGCTGCGGAGTGCAGGAGGAGTGAGGGTTCCTAGGGGGTTGGTTCCCCGAAGGAAGCGCACTCACTGTAATCCTCAGATCACCAGTGCCACCGCTCGCAGCAACCCTCGGAGGAGGATTGGAACGAGGCAGCGGCACTGGGACTCCGCCCCTTTGCAGGAGCTGAAGTCTCGACCGCAACTCCGAGATGGTCATCTTCCCACAATGGGTACATGACTCATCCACAAACGCTGCCTCATCGTGCGCTAAGCCCAGACACGCGATGCAGCGCTCGTGACCATCCCTCGGCACCAGGTAACGACCGCATCCAGAAATACACAAGTAGAATGTCATCTTTAAAAAGACGCAAGCTCTACTTGTGTAAGCTCTTTTAGGACTTTGCTCTTCTAATCAGTGCTGAAGCACGCAGGGGAACGGCCGCAGCAACACAGACAGGGATTTGTGCAGCCTGTTGTGTGCTCACTCTCTCTCGCCGCTCTCTTACCAGCTGTAAGAACAGCTTTTACGTGCTCTTAAGCGCACCGTTTACCAGCCGTTAGAACGGCCCTTTCAGCTCTTTCTGCTCCAAAAAAAGGCAAAAAAAAGAGAAGAAAAGGAACAGAGAGACTCGACCCCGCTGCTGTGCTGTACACCTGCACGTCTTTCCAAAGAGATCGTCCTGCAGAGACTCCTTTTAACTTCTTAGCAGAGAACAACTTGTTCGGCTCCGAAGCGAAAAGCTGAAAATGCAACGCACCTGCTGCTCATTATATACCCGCGCTGCGAGGTGAGCAGCTGCTGCATATGATTGCATGCCAATGTGCATTGGCTCGTTTTAGTTACACTCGAAGCAGATTGGCCTCTCTAGCGAGATTCCTATACGTCCTATATGACTGAATGGGAACGAGTTTGGCCTTTGAATATTATTTCTTCATGCATTAAGCCACTTTAAATGTTTTCATTATAATGGTTGTCTATGGGAGTAAAATGCTTAACATGTAATTTAGCATGTTTTCATATATATTCTGGGCTCAGCTGCTTGCCAAATATTATATAGTATACTGAATTTAGTCTATATTCATTTGGTCTTTATCACTGTCTTCCTCCATTACACCATATTAAATGTTTTTATATTGGTTAGATGAAATGAAATTCAGCATGTTGCATTCATGTTCTGGGTTCATCTGCTTACCTGTACATTCATGTCTGTATATTTTTATAAACTATACCGAATTTGGCCTTTTCATATCACAGTTTTTTTTATTGCAATAATAACAAACAACTATTACAGTATGTATAAAATAAACAGAAAATGCAGTACATACGTAAATCCTTTCAATAATAAACGAGTAATGGTTTAATAGTTATTTTTCATATCACTGTCTTCATTCAATAAGCCACTTACATTATACTTTTCTTTATAATGGTTTTCTATGGGAGGAAAATGCATAATGTGAAAACTTTGAGCATTGCTTTCATATTCTGGGCACATCTGCTAACTTGTATATCTAGTTTGCAACATTAATAAGGTGTATACTGGGTTTTGTATTTTACGTTCTTAATTTATTAAGCCACGTAAATATTTTTATAACTCTTTTCTATGGGAGGAAAATACTTAACATGAAACTGTGCATTGCTTTCATGTTCTGGGCTCCTCTGCCTGCAAAGTCCTTTTAGGAAGGCAAATAATATCCACGTAGCTTTAAGGTGAATATAATATTATATCATCATTAGTTATTGTAATTTTTTTAAATTGTTGTTGGTCATTTACATTTCTGTATTTTTAAATGACAAGTATCGGGATCGGGATCGGTATCGGCGATACTGGACCTGTATTTACTTGGTATCGGATCGATACCAAAATTTGCAGTATCGCACACCCCTAGCAGATGGGAGTTTTACTTACTCAAACATGTTCTGAGGGCAGAAAGGAAAATGATTGGTTTGCAGATTCAACCATGAAATTGAAGCAGAGACGGGGTCAGGGAATTTGAACGTGTGGAGGGAATACTTCAGTCAGATACGTTACTGACACTTCGTGGGACGCATTTATTGCAAGGTGAGTGAATTTACCATGTATTTTCATGAAAAAAAATGAACATCTCTAACGTTTAATAAGACAATTAGCGAACAAAAATGCACAAAAAAAATAATCATGGACTAAATATCATATAGCATGCATTTTCATTAGACTGCTTCATAGGGCTGGGCGATATGGCAAAAATGTAATCTCGATAATTTTTTTCCATATTGAACGATAACGATATATATTTCGATATAAGTTGTTAATGCTTCCAGCTGTAAAAGAGTATCCCAACAATGACTGAAGCCACAAAAATTAGAGGGTTCATTAAATTACATTTTAAAGTATAGTTTATTAACAAAAACAGATTACACATTTGGCCTTAAAAATTTAAACAACTTTAAATTTAACTAAAATAAATTAGATGGTAAATGAGAGTAAATGTCCAAAATGTAAACATAAAACTATTGTAAACATCATTTGTAACACAATTACAGTTTGTTTGTTTTTCCCAGAAAGAATAATCTGTCCACAGTGTCTGGCTTTAAGAGGTAGATTAAATGTGCAAAACGTAAACATAAAAATATATAACTTCTAGCTAGGGCTGTGACGGTCTCCGTGACAACCGCGTCACCGGCGGTAGAGCACGTGTCGTCACACACTTTATAACAAGCATAATACAAAGTTTTGTATACAAGTGTAATATAGTAACGGTTCACGGTTGCAAATTGTTTTATTTAGACTATAAATCTATGCTAATTCAGATTTACCTCAACTGCCATACACGGCGTTTCCTTTAGATTGGGAGGTTTGAGCGCAGGAAAATACAGTTTATTCTGCATTCAGAAAATGTATTTCGTGATGAGCGATGGACCTTGTTGGGAAACCAAATACTACATCGCTGATCTGGAATCATTTCTTTTCATGTCACCCATCTGCGTTTGTACAAGTGTCTTCAAGTTCACGTGATCGCAAACGCCCGGCAGGTCAGATTTGTGTTGGTGAGGCTTTCTCCAAACTGGCCAAATACGAGCGAGACAGTGGTAAATGGAAGATGCCAACAAGAAATGTGGCAACATACGCCGCGACTCCTATTCCACAGAGAGCGCGTGCAGACGTGGAGTTAACGCGGCCGCTTGCTTGGTAGCGGAACAGTGAACCGTGCAGTGTTGCCAGATTGGGCGGGTTCCCGGCGGTTTTGGATTTGATTGTGCGGGTAAATATTGGCTTGGGCGGGTGGACAAAATTTGGACTGTTTTTTGGTCAGTTTGGCGGTTTTCAAAACATATAAATTGTGTAGGTTAATTGGTAAACAAACAAGCCCAAGTGTGCATATATAGCCTACTGCATGCATCCAATCAGTCATCACAAAGTTACTAAACACACACGCACCTGCAAAGAGACTGGTGCTGATGTTTTAGCCAATCGCAGACAGACGTGATGATTCATGAGCGACGGGTTTTTAGCGCGATAACGGATCTGATTTTGAATGTATAACTGTAAGTGATCATAATGCCTAAATATAAGTTCGATGGTAAAGAGAGGAGAGTGTTAAATTATTTAATCAAAATCTATTTATATGTATACGATCCTGTCTTTTATCTTTTAAACGGTCCAGATGGTATCCTTAAAAGATGATGGACTTGTTAGTTTTGACTGTGCAAAGTTCTACATATGAACTTCACGAAAGACTTCTGTGTGAAATTATAGAGCGACAAGGTATTGTTGTTAATTTTTTTTACAGAATGACAGTTTTGACTGTCATGTGTGCATGAACGAGTGTGACATAGGCTACCTATAATTGCGTTTGCTAATTCTGAGCACTCATATTGGGCACATGTTTGCATTTAAATTCTGACTGTTGACATTGATTGGATTCTGCCACCGTCACAGCCCTAGTGTTGCCAGTCTTCGTTTTCACAAACCAACGACATATTTTACAGATTGGTTTAATCTGCGCCTCGTCACTTTTCAGATAGCCAAACCACTTCCATATAACGGAATTCGCGCTGCCTTTTTTTGTCGACAATTTCATCATCTCTGGATAATAACTCAAGGTTAGTTTCACTTTCGTCGCTGGTTCCACTCATTTTTTGTCGTCCTCGTGTCGAGCTTGCTTCGCAAAGTGCGGACGGCAGGAAATAGACTTTGTACTTTGATGTGAACGTGCACGTGCACGCTGATTGGCTGTTAGATCAATCCATATCGAGTAAAAATGTCCAGAGCTTATTATCGTTATCGACATAAATTTTATTGCGATTCGATATGATATCGTTTATCGGCCCAGCCCTACTGCTTCATCAGTTGATTGCATCAAAGCTGCTTATGAGGTAACTGGAGTAAAACATGCTTTTCCAATGCTACCGTGCTGTCTGTGAAACCGATATGAGCGACAACAGACCTCGTTCAAATCTCCGTGACATTTCATCAGTCAGTTAGCATTAGCATTAGCACTGCTCTCGGGGCATGAGTACTCAATATTCATATTACTGTTATTTTTACGGAACTGTGCGCTGCTCTCAGGGCAGGAGTACTCAATATTCATGTTACTGTTATTCAGTGGTGTGAAGTAGCGAATTACAAATACTCACGTTACAGTAATTAAGTAGTTTTTTATCAGTAATTGTACTTTTTTGAGTAGTTTAAAAATTGTGTACTTTTACTTTTACTTGAGTACATTTTAAGTGATGTATCGGTACTTTTACTCCGCTATTTTCCTCCGTTTGTGGTCGTTACATGCTTATTTTAATTTTATTTTTATCCATCAACGTGATTGGATAGAGAGATAGTAATCGGTCTCCTGACTTTCGTCAAATCAAATTGTGCATAGAAAACTTTAACCGCCAACTGCAGTTTATCATGGCTGCTGGAAGTGCATTCTTCAAGCATCAATTCAGTTGCATCTTCCTCTAATATGTTAAGGTAAATTTCAGATTTCTGCTTACTAAATGATTTGTATATATGCTTGCCTATCTACACGGCTTGTGTTACCTCCCGCAAGTGCCACGTTTGACCTCCGTGAAGTTGGCACCCCATAAAAAGAAATAATCACCAAAACTATGCCATTCGTTTGTGCCGCAAAAACGAACGTTTGTGCTGGTTTGGTTTTTGAGATATTAAACATTCTTTTTTTGACCGTGTGATGTCACTCTCCACCCCATGTTGCCCAAATCGCTCCAAACCAGCGCAGTTCGTTTGTGCTGGGTTTGTGCTGGTTTGTGCCGTTTAAACAAACACTGTATCTATTTTCCTTCCTTAGATATAACCAAAATATGTTCGGGAGCTGTGATGTCACTCTCCACCCCAGTTCATCTAAATCTCACAAAACTGTCCACCCGACGTGCAGACGAAGTCTAAATTGCGTCGGTCGGTCTGGACCATATCTGGACGTCTACACGACGTGCAAATCCAGTACGGTTCTGGACGTCTTACTACGACATCTCTTGGACGTAGATATGAGGTTCAAAATTTGAACGTCTTGCGAAGGGTTTTCTTGGACGTCTGTAGAACGTGCAGAACAGGTTCAGGAAGTCGACATAACTTTACAAATAAACACGACAAGATATCTGATTTAAATATCACATGTAGCCTACTTTTATGAAACATATGACATTATTTACATTTTTTAACACCTATATTTAAATGTTTAAAAACATAGGCCTAATTAAAATAACTTAATGTGACCATATAAAACCTAATATGAATTTATTATTATTTATTTATTTATTTATTTGAGTGGTATTTTTCACTGGGGCATTGACAGAAACAGCAGTTTACATCTATGTGTGATTTAATTAGATCTATAAATTAAATATAATTAATTAAATAGATTTAAAATAAAATGGATTAAAGTTCAATAGATTTAAAGAGATAAATATATTTAACAAATGTTTAATAGTATATAATATTTATTTACATTTACATTTACATTTATGCATTTAGCAGACGCTTTTATCCAAAGCGACTTACAGTGCATTCAGGCTATACATATTTTATCACTATGTGTGTTCCCTGGGAATCGAACCCACAACCTTCTGCGCTGCTAACGCAATGCTCTACCACTGAGCCACAGGAACACATTTATTAAATTATTATCATTTATTATAATATTTAATAATATATATTAAATAAATAGATAAATAGATTTAAATGTAACTAAATATTGATCTATTTAAACGTGCGTTCGTGTGAGGGGCGTTAACGTAGTGACGTAAACGTGACGGCGCAAGCAACCGCAAATGAAGTAATTTAAGTCTATGTTGAGGACACTTTATAAAACCTTCTGAGATACCTGACCAACGAATGACCTTCACAATGCGACGGAGCTACTTGGAAATTCAAACAGTAACGGTCATCTGAAAAAGGACGGGTGCTAACTGCTAAGCCAAAGGTAAGCATTATAAATGTACTTTTATTCATCATTTTATCAATCTAATGTTAAATTTCACTTCAAATTTATATTTTCAATTATATATTTGGATTAGAAAGATTCTATATTTTCAAATTTCCCTTTTTGTAATTGTACATATCTGGTTAATTCTGAGGTAAATTTATGTTGATCCGTTTTACGTTACTTGTTTAAATTCGTCACTAAAACACTTCACTGTAATGTTTCTTGATCCAATAAACAAACAGCTTTGTAACAAACATAAAAATAAAGATTTGTATTCTACTTTTCAGGACGGGAACAGCAACACACCTTAACTTCTGATTCGTTATCTACACACTCTACTTGTAAGTGTAACACTACTGACACCTAGTGGTTAGTTTTAGTATTGGCAAATACAAATACATTCTATCACTACATTAACAATAATGTAAGATTTTAAAATAATTTTTAAAAACACGCTTTGAAATGATTCACTGAAGACTTAAAATCAGTCTGGCAGTATTTTCTGTTCACCCCAGAGGCCAAAATGAGCATTGTGAAGCTATATTTAAAATAATTGTTTATATTTCAATTGTGTTTCAGGGCAGTTTGTGAAGACAGAGAGATGTTGTAATGACCTGGACAGTTCCACCTGCCACACCAGAATCTCTGCTGTATATGGATGCCTGTCCACTAGCACAGGGGTTTTCCAACATTTTGGAGCCAGAGACCCCTTGCAGACAAGATTTGTCAAGGACACCCTCATAATTACAACAGATTTTAAGGTTAAAGTTATTGTTGGTAGGAGTAATGAACAAAATATGATTGTTTTATTTATTGATTGTTTTAAATGGTCCTCATTTTATATGACTTGTTTAATAATACAGTACAATATAGGCCTAATTTACCATATTTTCCGGAAGTTGCACCAGGTCATCGGCGTATAAGACACATTTTACGATTACTTTCAGAAATAATGTAAATACTGATAAATAAAACAAACATCAAGAAACTTAAACATTATAAACACTGTAAACATGTATTTTATTTTACCTCACTTCCAATCGTTTAAATTCAATACTATTCAAAACAACAACAACAACAACAACAAAAATATAGGCATATATATTCTAGTGCCATTAGTTACAAGCAGTATTTATTTAGTAAAATAAAGAAAACAAACAAAATGCGCTTGCCATCTCGGTTTCCGTGAACCTCATCCTGAAAAGTAGAAAATTTAGTGGTACTGTCAACTTGTCACATAGACACGAGAACTATATTTATAGAAACCTTATAAGTGCCCGCTTTTAAGTGTTTACATTTTGGCTTATGCTTTTTGACATTAAATGCATTATATAAGTTTCTTTGGAATAATTCAGCACATCTCAGAAGATTAAAAAACACCACTTGTAGTGCCGAAAATATGGTATAAATTATTTTGCGGACCCTTTGGCTTTGGTCTTGAATCCCAGTTTGAAAACCCTTGCACTATTGCAAATTGTGTTCTTTTCATTATTGTGCATGCAGATATTATTTGGGCATATGAACAGTTGACTATTTCATGAATAAAGAATACCATCTTTAAGAATTTTATGTTAATTGCAGTTGAAATAAAAAAAGGAGATTTTTTTCCCCCCAGTTTTTTCCAACAGGTGAACAATGTATGGACCCAACTAAACTAAATTGTTTGTTATTTGTTCATATCCACTGTATACCCACATGAAAAAAATACTATAGTATTTTATAGTAAATACTATTGTGTTTTTAAACCATACTATAGTAAAATAATTGAATTAATTTGTTGTGGTAATTCTATAGTTTTTATGGTAATATAACAACTATAGTAATATAAACAAATTACTTTACCCAATACTGTACTACGTTTTATACAACTATAGGGTATATTATACCACAATACAATACAGTATGCTAGCATTCATTAACAAAGTGTTGTAAATACTATAATATACTGTGTAATAGACTTTACTATAGTATTTACTATAAATTACTATAGTATTTTTTAATGTGGGGAGTGAAGTTTCTTATGTTTTCATGGTTTTTGTACAAACACACAATGTATTTAAGTTAGTTTACAAGTACAAATAGAAATTGCATTGAAATAAACATGAGATTTAATTGAATGCAGCATAAGAGTGTTTATTTAGTCCAGAAACAGTATAAATGACGTCTAAATGAGTCTAATGTTGCCCTTATAAGACGTTGAAAATACATCCACAAATGACCACATTTGAAAAAAAATTAACCTTCTATAGACGTCCTGTGGACGTCGATATTGGACGTCCAGAAGACGTCATAAAAAGACGTCATAAAAACTTTCATTCTGGCTCTTCAGAGGACGTTATTTCGACGTCCGAATAAGACGTTGAAAAGACGTCGTTTGGACATACTTTTGCTCAGTGGGTGGTGTCATTCGTTTGTGCTCGATTTGTGCTGTTGAAATAAACATCAAATATATTTCCCCTTCTTAGAAATAACAAAAACAATTCTGGGCAGTGACGTCACTCTCCCCCCCATGCCGTCCAAATCTATCCATTCGGTGCCATTCGTTTGTGCTCGATTTGTGCTGGTTTGTGCCGTTAAAAGAAACAATGTAACCACGACCTCTTCTTAAATATAACGAAAACTTCACTCTCCACCCCGTTTAGCGTGGCCGCAGAGTTTAATAAAAAAAAAAAAAAAGTGTTCGTGCTGCCTTGAAATGTTAGGTTTAGTCAGCTCCAAGTTTTCACTAACTTCATATTTCAAGTTGACTAAGCATAAATGTCAGGGCAGCATTAAGCTGAAAAGGTGAGCCCGTTTTTTTTTTTTTTTTACTGTGAGTCTAAATCGTTCTAATTCGTTTGTGCTCGAGTTGTGCCGTTATTCTGAACATATTCCCCATAGGAATAACAAATATATGCTAATTCAGGGTGCTCTCTGTCCATGCCAACGGCTCCGTTCGTTTGTGCTAGATGCCGTTAAAATGAACATTCTATTTATTTCTCCTCTGTAAAACATTACAAATATCTGGAGTAAAAGTGATGGCACGCAAGCCGCTCTTCTAAATTCCTGTCTAGTTTGCAAATCTACTGGTTTACAACCTTTTATTTACAGTGAATTCATCAAGCATCAAATCAAAATCTTTTCTTTTTTTCGGAACAGGCTATTGCAATATTCGTGTTCTTGTTTGTTGCTATTTAGTCTCATTTTTTTTTTTTTAAATGCAACATAGTTTATATTCAAGTAACAAATATCACTGATAAAGCATGCAGGCATGTAACAACGTTACTTTGTACATTTTTATATAGCTAGCAAGTACCCAGCTAGAATTATTTTGTTCTAAAAATGTTCTAAGAACATTATCATGAATTGTTCTAGCAATGTTTTTAGTGGGTAGTTTTATTTTGGTTCCCAGAATGTCCTCTCAAAAGATAGGATAACATTCTCTAAAAACATTCTATAAATGTTTATTGATAACATTGTTAGAACATTATTCCCTAACATTCTTACAATGTTTTTAGTGGGTAGTTTTATTTTTGTTCCTAGAACGTTCTCGCAAATTATAGGCAAGGCAAGGCAAGGCAAGTTTATTTATATAGCACATTTCATACACAGTGGTAATTCAAAGTGCTTTACATAAAAGAAAGTGAAATAATCATTCACAGCAATAAAAACAAGGAATTAAAAATAATAAAACAAGGAATTTTAAAATGATATAGAAATTGATTTAAAATGAAATTTAAAACAGTTAAATAGAAAATGATTATACATAAAATACAATGCAGTCAGTTCAGACGTAGCACAGTGCTCATTCAACAAATGCACAGCTAAATAGATGAGTTTTGAGACTGGATTTAAATGTGGCTAATGTTTTAGCACATCTGATCTCTTCTGGAAGCTGGTTCCAGCTGCGGGCGGCATAATAGCTAAAAGCAGACTCCCCTTGTTTTGTGTGAACCCTTGGTATTTCTAACTGACTCGATCCTAATGATCTGAGTGGTCTGTTAGGTTTATATTCAGTGAGCATATCTGCAATGTATTTAGGTCCTAGGCCATTGAGTGACTTATAAATGAGTAAAAGTATTTTAAAATCAATCCTAAATGTAACTGGAAGCCAGTGTAAGGACCTGAGGACTGGTGTGATATGCTCAGATTTTCTGGTTCTAGTCAGAATCCTGGCAGCAGCATTCTGGATGAGCTGCAGCTGTCTAATGGTCTTCTTTGGATTTCCGGTGAGGAGACCATTACAATAATCCACCCTGCTGGTGATAAAGGCATGAACAAGTTTCTCCAAGTCTTGACTGGAAACAAAACATCTAATTCTTGCAATGTTTTTGAGATGGTAGTATGCTGATTTAGTTACTGCTTTGACATGACTACTAAAACTAAGGTCTGTCTCCAGAATCACCCCAAGATTTCTGACGTGATTTTTAGTTGTTTGACCCCTACAGTCAAGGTATGCATTCACCTTGAGAACTTCATCTTTGTTTCCAAATGCAATGACTTCAGTTTTCTCCTTGTTTAACTGAAGAAAGTTTTGGCACATCCAACTGTTAATTTCATCAATGCATTGGCAGAGGGAGTCAATGGGGCTATAATCATTTGGAGATAAGGCTAGGTAGATCTGGGTATCATCAGCATAGCTGTGATAGGAAATAGTATAACGTTCTCCAAAAAACATTCTAAAAATGTTTATTGATAACATTGTTAGCACATCATTTTCTAACATTCTTACAATATTTTTAGCGGGTAGTTTTAATTTTGTTACCAGAACGTTCTCCAAAATACATTCTAAAAATGTTTATTAATAACATTGTTAGAACATCATTCCCTAGCATTCTTATAATGTTTTTAGCAGGTAGTTTTATTTTTGTTCCCAGAACGTTCTCTCAAATGATAGGATAACATTCTCTAAAAACATTCTATAATTGTTTATTGATAATATTATTAGAACATCATTCCCTAACATTCTTACAATGTTTTTAGTGGGTAGTTTTATTTTTGTTCTTAGAACATTCTTCTAAAAGGTAGGATGACATTCTCTAAAAACACTCTAAAAAAAATATGTGATGACCTTCTGTAAATGTTTAGTCATAACATTATTAGAACATTATCCCCTAACATTCTTCTAAAGTTTTTAACAGGTAGTTTTATTTTTGTTCCCAGAATCCTAAACACACACAAAACAAGAAATGCTTAGCTATTACATTGTTAAAACATACAATTTTATTGATCTAAAAAATAAAACATCAAAATCTAGCAGGTTTATAAATGGCATCCACATAAATTATTAGTAGTTTTACATACAGTAACTGCTCAGCATCACATGTTGAAGAACTCCGTAAAGTGCAGTGCATAATCAAGTGTCTGACTGTTGTTTACTCAAAGTACTCATCATTGTCTTTGCTTGTTGTGGTTCTTGCAGAAAAATAATACAGTCGTCTGTATTAATAGGTGTTCAACTGTTCTTCTCCTCCAGTTTTCCAGCTGCTCTCCCAGTTAGCAGCACTGAGCTCTATTCTCTGTGTGCATGATAGAGTTCTTCATCATGGCCTATAACAGAGGAGCATACAACAGTGTAAACAGAAAGACTACAAATACACATTACATCTTAAGATCACAAACAATACTGACATTGAAAACTTTCTAAATTAGCCAGCCTAATTAATATTCAGAAACTATGTAAAGACTAATTTATTGAAAGTATAGATATGACACCTTATGAGTATTTATATTGTTTCTATAATTTAAAACACAGCTACATAATCCATTATACATTAATAACTCAACTAGAGGCTAAATTTGTGAACAAACTTCGACATTGGCTTGAAAACCCTGAACCTTTAGTCGAGTCTTGAACTCAGGTCACCTTGTGCACAGCTGTAGCATATGTCAGAACGTGGGTCACAAGGCTATTGCTCTGACATTACAGCTAATTTTCATCATTTATATTGTCTATGGATCATTACATTTCTTACAGAATTCAGATATAAAGTGGCACTGTATTTGAATGCATGAGTGTGAATTTTTCAATTCAAATCAAGTTTGTGTGTATAGCGCTTTTCATGATAAAAAATCGTTGCAAAGCGGCTTTGTAGAAAATTAAGTTTCATTATATTTAGTAGTAGCTTATCAGTGGTGACTAGGTCAAGCTGATGTACATATGGCAGAGATGTACCGTAAAATTCAATTAAAGACGTAATCAAACAGACGATGAACACTATTAACAGCAATGATTATATGTTGCAATCAAACTTTTCTCAGAATTGTGAGATAAAAATTTGCAATTGTCAAATTCTGACAGGAAAAATGTCAGCTCACAATTCTGACATTTTCTTTCAACTATGTGTTTACACATTACAATTCTGAGGAAAGGGGGGAAAAAGAATTGAGAATTATATCAGGGTGTCTACATACCTTTTTAATACCAAATTTCGTGAAATTTAAGACTAAACCTGTGATGGAAATACACATTATATTACATGCATGTGTGATATTTAATGCATTTAATGTTAAAAGAAAACAAAATATCCTCCTGAAACCCAAACATAGCATTTTGTTCACTGTGGTGGACATCAAGACAGCATGTAATTAGGGACGTAACGATTACCGGTTTGATGATAAATCACGATAAAATTCCCCACGGTTAGTATTACCGTTTCATATTTTAATTATCATTAAAACCGTATTTGATTACCGTGATTTGAACAACTCACGATAAATAAATACAGTCCAGCATAAAGCGCAGTTTTAAGTAACAGTCTCACGTGCTCACAGCAGCAGAGTAGTTTAGTTTTGAGTAAAAAATAGGGCGGAAAATCAGAATCAGAATCAGAATGAGCTTTATTGCCAGGCATGTTTGCACACACGAGGAAATCTGGGAGGTATTAAAAGACTGCTGAGGGAATTATGCAAATGAATTTATGAATTAATTAATTATATGAATGTACCTCTGAAGGTTCTAAATGTCTTCAGAAATGATTTGATGGCATTTTGTTTTCATGTTCGCTTCATATAATACCTAAAAGAAGTGTTCTTAAATCGCAATACTGCTTTGTTTCATGGAGGTTACGGGAAACAGCTGTATTCAGCTTTTCTATAAGTGCCACCTAGTGTCAGAGAGTGGATTTACAGAGACTTATATTTATATTTAGCTTGTGTGCAGATTCTGTCTAGTCAAAAACAGACCGAATTTGCATGCCCTGCTGTAAAGTTTGACCAGTTGATGAAAAATAAGCTAATGTGGATTCTACACATTTAAACAATTCAGATAAGTTATCTAGAATTATTTATGGAGCAGATAAAATACATATACTTTATTAATCAATTATCATTGTGACTTAATTATTTTCTTTATTTAAAGGCTGGAATGTGAGGTTTACATTTTTATGAAACTTTTCCAAAGCTTTATTTGAACATTTACATTAGATATTTGAACATGCTATTAAACTGTTGTCAGTCAAGTTGTCATCTAAAATCCGAACATCATTGGTCATGTTATTGTTTTAGTGATTATGCAAACAAAAAGTAATTTTATTTTTGTTTGTTGATTTTTAAATATAAAACTTGGTGAAGTGATTTATTTGTTACTTTTTTAACATCATTTTAACAATACCGTGATAATACTGATAACCGTGTTAATTTTGGTCACTATAACGAAAATCCTGAAACCTAAAAATTGATTGGTGAAAAAAAAAAAAAAAACTCAATTGTTTTTGCCAATACATGTCTTTTGAACAAAAAATAAAATGTCCCCTAAAGTCTAATGTAATGACAATAAAAGCCTAATTTCACAAAACCTTTTTCCCCTGGTTATGAGGAAGATCTTCTTATTTTTTATTTACCCCAGGATGTTATTTACCTTAATAAAGGCCAATATTTTTTAACATTAATAAATGTATGCATCATCTTTAATGTCTAATAATTAGTTAACAAAAAAAAAAAAAGAAAAAAAAAATCAAAATGCACTATAGTTGCCAATCAAATAAAATTTACAGTGCAAAATTACAACTGCAATAACATTTTGAATAGGCCTATAAAAAAAAAGATATGCTGAGGAAAAAGCATACTTTTAAATACACTAAACCACCAGTAGATGATGTTAATTCGCTTATTCATTTAACCGATTGGTCGGTTCAAAACGCTGTACTAAAACAATGTGGAGTGTTTCTTGGAGAATCTGAAAGATTTCTCCTGTCATCTTTCTTTGGAACTATTTTCATTGGTAAAACAGAACAACATTGTGTCTACAATTTATTTGTTTGTTGAACTAAAATCAAGCTTATATTTGAACTCGTGAAAATATTCAGCAAAATAGCTCCCTTGTCATGATATGTTACTTAAATATATCATGTTAGAAATATATTAAACATGTTAAATTTTTACCTCAGTATGTTTCTGTTTCTATGAATTTCTTTATGAGTGCTGTTACACATTTCAAGCCTCAATAACAGCTGTTTGTACTGAATGTAATAAAATCAAAAGACTCATTTTAACCCACAGCCACCAATGAAATCCGAGAGCTCTCTGACCCTCCATAGACAGCAACGGTACTACCACCACAGTCAAGGCACAGAAACATAGTAAGGACGTCGTTAAAATGGTCCATGATTCAATCATAATTTTACAAAGCTATTTTTTTGTGTGCAAAAATTCCTGATTGAATCAACCGTTAAATGATTCGGTTCAGTAGCAATGACTCACTTATTACCAGCGACTTTCTGCCACCTACTGGCGGTTTAATTTCACATTTAAAGTCTATTTTAATTTTTAAAATAATTTTAAATATCAGTATACAATGTTTTATGTTTAAAATGTCAAAAAAAATATGCATTTGTAACTGGTTAAAGCACTCCATGTAACCAAATACATCTAAATGCCACTTCAGATGCAACTTCTGCAAAGATGAATTTTGTTGATACTGGTTTCATTTGTTTGGTAACAGCCTAAATGTGTATTATCTTAATTGACTGATTAAATGTAACAATTTGACTCAAAAGATGTACACTTTTAGAAAAAAATTGCTTTATTAAAGGTAAAAATCAATTTAAACTTAAATAAAAAGATGAATTAATCACTGATGTGAACTGACCACACAGAATATGAAGAATATCAAAAACTGCAGCTGTCCATGGTAGTCAGATATCAGCACAATAACACACTCTGTAAAATGTCGTGTAATTATTGTTATCAAAAAAATAGAGATATAATTTTTTTTTTCAATATCGCACACCCCTACTTCACAGGCATCACTGGCTTGTACTTTTGCATCCATAATATTATAAATTGACAGTTTATTGGTGTTCTGTGGTTTTGCAGTTCTGTAATTTTGAAAGATTTCATATTATTTTAAGGTGAGCTTAAAGGGTACACAACTATGAAAATCATACCGCTTCAGTGTGTCATCAATAAGAAAATGTATAATTTCATAGATATTGTTAATAATAGTTGTTCATATTAAAATATATATAAACTTAATACATGACCTACACTATTTATTTAGAAAAAAATCCTGTCATTTTAATAAATATTACATGAAATTTATTAAAAATTGTTGCTGCTCCAATTAAGCTCAGTGTGCTCTTCCACATTGAACTCTATGCAAATACTTAATAAACAGACTTCACATATTAACTGATGGTTGTCACTTTAAGTTAAGTTAATCGATTTTCTGTGGATTCTGTCAACTCAAATCTGCAGACTGGCTCTGATCTTTGGCAACTAGCATCAACTTCTCCAGACTGTAAATCTGTAGAAAATCGGTGCAGAAATCATGTAGTGTATTCCAGCCATAAGAGACTATAGATAAGTTGATATCCATTTAAAAAGAGGCTTCATAATGAGGCTAGTTTCTGTGTTCATCCCCATGAATGAAATGTTTTATTGGTTTGGTTTATTTGATTTTTGAATGTGTTACTTAGCTGAACGTGGACTAGTCTAGATGTTGATATGTGCTTAAATGACACTTCACTATGAATATATAACTGATCAAATTGAATGCCTTGTTGCTTGAATTTAGTATTGTTTTTTTTTTGTGATTGACTAAGTACCTTCAAAAAATATATTTTTACAATTATTCTTTAAAAATGTTTTTCCTTAAAATAAGCAAGAATTTTTAATAAAACATGATGTGAGCTTAATGGGAACAGGGGTGTGCTTTATGGGTAAAATCAAATTACCCATTAAGCACAGCCAGACTTTTTTCATTTAATGATGTATATCTTAATTTAAATGCTTTTGTCATTTAAAATAAAATTCTATATTTTTGTGTGAGAGATTAGTATTTTATTTTAACATAACTTTTTGTACTGAAACCAATATCTTGTGCACTAAAAATGTCTCAATGTAGATTTTGGTGAGCTTAATAGGTATGTTTACCCTAGTCTTAGAATTAATGCTTATTTCCCATTACCTCATTATGAATTACTAAACGATTATTAACTTTTAAGTTCAAAAGACATAATCAGATGAACAGTTTTCAAACCTGTCCTGGAGGACCTTCAGCCCTGCACATTTTGTATGTCTCCATCATCAAACACACCTGATTCGACTCATCTTCTTGTTAGTAGAGACTGCAAGAACTAAATTAGGTGTGTCTGATAAGGGAGACATACAAAATATGCAGGGCTGGAGGTCCTCCAGGACAGGTTTGAAAACCACTGCACTACAGTTTAGGGAACATATTCTCTATTAACTACAACTTTTGCCTTTTATTAACTCCTAATTTACTGCTTATTAATAGTTGGTAAGGTAGTTTTTGTAGCATTTAAATTTAGGTATTGGGTAGGATTTAGGTATGTAGAATAAGGTCATGCAGAATAAGGCATAAATATGTGCTTATAATATACTAGTAATATGCAAGCTAATAAGCAACTAGTTAAGAGTGAGAGTTGAACTCTAAAATAAAGTGCTACCAATATTAACGTTACCAAGAACATTGAAATGGATTACAGTACCTTTGTTGTAAAAGGAGACATTTTATTGCGTCATCAGTGTTCATCTTCAAGCAGGCAGTTTGGGTTCTGAATGAAAAACAAATCTTGTTGTTATTCAAAAGCAGCATTACACCCAAAATCAATGCAAATGCAATGCATATAATTCTAATAAAAGTAAGCTCCAGCCCCAATACTGAAAGATGTCTAGTCTATATCAAATGTGCATGTGAAACGCTAAAGGTATAAAGATAAAAAAGAATCGTATCATCCTCGATTGAAACTGATTTTTGTGTATGTAAATACGTAAAGGATAAAAAAGAAATACGTAAACTGAAAAAGGTACAGGTTTGTTGTTTGGGCCACGCACTGTAACTTACCAGCGAGTAAAACATCCTCCAGCACCTCTGTGTCTGATTCCGCCGTGTTTGAATGTGAAAGACTCCGAATCCGTGCTCACTAGTTCCGTCAGAACAGAAGATCCCTACCACGAACATTTTACAACAATTTCTTCAACAACCGTTCACGCGGTCCGTCGATTTCAAATGTTTTTACGTCACGAGAAAAGTACGCAGTGATTGGTGGTTTTAAACGGCAATTTACCGTGGCCCAATCAGCGCTTCTCGTCTCCTGTAGGGGAGATGGGGGATGAAAGTAACACTTTTTGTTTGAGCATCAGTAACTCAGTGGTTGTTTGTGCTAGATCTCTCAAACTTTGATGTACGGTAGCCACATTTGTCTACTACAAATACAACTCACTTGGATGTGTACTGCATAATCACAGATTGTGTGAGTTAATGTCAAATACAAAGAGTTCTGTTGTTGCAACCTACCTGGGGTGAGTTGTAACACAGGCTGGGGATAGATGTAACAGTGTGAAGTAATTTGCTGAAATAAGACCCACACTTCCAATTTATGCAAAAACTTGATTGAAGAACAAAGAATAATCAGTTCTGAATAAAGTGAATCATGTAAAGTGACAAAAACATAATACTGTATTTAGGACTTTAAATTTAGCAGAAAAACAAACTGTGTGTGTGTGTGTACTGTAGTCACTAGCTGTGTTGCCATCTACCAACTTTTATGTGAATTTTGGAATATCACATTAAAAAAAATGCTGGATGGAAATGTCAAGATGCGCATAAATTCTAAGTGCACAAAAAAACAAAAAACAAACAAACAAACAAAAACGTATATGCTCATTTGAGGCGGATAGTGTTTTTATCCAATAAGAAGATATGCGCATAAACTATGATGAAACACGTTTTACATAAATCCCTTGATGTGCAACAAAAACCTCACATGATATTGCCTCAATAGAGGATGTGATTGGATAACTGGACTCATTGGAATCATAAGGAGTTGGTTGTAATATTTTTAATGAACTGTTACAACTATCCCCACCCCAAACAGCCATAACATAGCTAACTGTTTTATCATGTGGGTTTTAAGTTAGCATGAATGCAAAGTATCAAATTAAACTAAACAGCTACTTTAGGTTTTGTAAGTTAAACAATTGTATCTACAACACAATGATTGCTAGGCAAAAAAGAATCTTAATGAAAAAAATCTTTCTTTCCTGAAAATCATTTTTTTCTGTCATAAAATCTACAATGTTGCTCACATTCACATGCCACTTCTCCTGTAACATTAAAACATGTGAATGGAGCGTATGATATTGATGACATCACCACAGCTCCTTTCTGAGTTGTAAGACTGACAGTGTTTCAACTAACCCCGTGTTACAACACTCCCCGATCTCCCCTAAACACATTTGCAACAGTTCAGAACTACAGCCAAATGCCAGACTTTTTCTTCCTTTTGTAACCGAGACCCTGGAATTCAGCTGACTTCTGCTGACCACTCAAGGCAGAAGCCATTTTGGCCAAAATAATGACTTTCATCTTTGATGAATTTGATCACAAAAATGGTTTTCTGTAGTGTGTTTTGGGACACATTCCATTAGGATTTATTGGTTTTAACAAGCCACCAATAGAAGGAGACCTATTACCAGTAGAGACCAACAGGAACCATTACAGTTTTCATTATAACCAGTAAAACCATTACAAATTCTATGATGGTTTCTATTGGTTTTTTCAATATTCCCCAAATATCCTCAAAATATTGTGAGCTTTTGTTAGCACATCATATCATGAGATTTTGTCATCTCAGGCAATAATATCCTCAAATCATTTTATGAATGTTGTTTAGACTCCTTTGTTATTGTGCCAATGATTTATAAAAGATAATTATGTTCAACATCCCTAAAACATCCTCAAAATGTTTCAGGCAAAATGTTCTACTTTTGTTAAAACATCACTTAACAGGAATGTTTTATTAAAAGCATTTTGTCATCTTAGTCCTCATAATGTCCTCAAAACATTTTACATATGTTGTTTTGATAATGTTCCTACTTTGTTATTATGGAACATTGTGCCAATGTTTTATAAATGATCACTGTACAAACTTTTATCTCAACAACATCCTCAAAACATGCTCAAAATGTTGCATGTGTAATGTTCTAGATTTGATAACACGTCACTTTACAAGAGAGTTTTTTTTCAAGAACATTTTGTCATCTCAAGCCTCAGTGATATCCTCATAACATTTTCTTAATGTGGCTGAGAGAATTATTATGTTATTATGGAACATTGTGCCAATATTTTATTGCGAACATCTGTTTTATCAACAACATCCCCAAATTGTTGCCAGTAAAATGTTCTAAACGGCACCCAATTTGGTTCTTCGACTTTTAACAATAGCAGAACCCTTTTTTAATAAGGTTCCATAAAGAACTGTGCTTTGACAAGTTTATAGGACTTGGTGTTACAATTTATTTTCCGTTATTATCAGTAAATATATTTAAATTATAAATATTTGTTAAATTATAAACATTATTTTATATATTATTTATTAATATTAATTTTTACCCCTCTATCTACCTGATTTTATAACATTATAATGTTAATACAAATATTTATAATTTAAATATATTTAATGATAATAATTGAAAATACATTTATAATATCAAACAAAAAACAAACAGCATATGTCAATTATGTACATTTTTTTTTTATTGGAAAAGTGTAGGAAAAATGACAGTGCTCAAACAACTGTTATTAGCTGAAAACAATAAATATCAGTGACACTGAACATGATATGGAATTAATGAAGATCAAGTTCAAGTGAAATATCTTCACAATGTCTTTATGTCCATCTTTATGTTTCACTTTACTGATGATGATGGTAGGTAGGATGTGACAGCTTCTGAAATGCATAGCTGAGTTTAGAGATATAATGTGTCCAGTTATTTATGTAAAACAATTACAACCCCAAATCAGAAAAAGTTGGGACAGTATGGAAAACGCAAATAAAAACAGAAAGTAGTGATTTCTAAATTTACTTTGACTTGTATTTCATTGCAGACAACATGAACACAAAATATTTTATGTTTTGTCTGGTCAACTTCATGTCATTTGTAAATATACATCCTTTCCTGTCATTCAGACCTGCAACACATTCCAAAAAAAGTTGGGACAGGAGCAATTTAGGGCTAGTAATGAGGTAAATCGGTTAAATAATATTGTGATTTGAAACAGGTGATGTCAACAGGTGATTGTAATTATGATTTGGTACAAAAGCAGCATCCAAGAAAGGTCTAGTCCCTTAGGAGCAAAGATGGGCCGAGGATCGCCAGTTTGCCAACAAATACGTGAGAAAATTATTGAAATGTTTAAAAACAATGTTCCTCAAAGAAAGATAGGAAGAGATTTGGATATTTCACCTTCAACGGTGCATAACATAATTAAAAGATTCAATGAATCTGGAGGAATTTCAGTGCGTAAAGGACAATGGCGCAAGCCTAAGCTGAACAACCGTGATCTTCGATCCCTCAGGCGGCACTTCATCAAGAATCGTCATTCATCTATAAGCGATATCAGCACATGGGCTCAGGACTACTTTGGCAAACCTTTGTCAAGTACCACAATGCGTAGTTACATCCACAAATGCCAGTTAAAACTGTACTGTGCCAAAAGGAAGCCCTATGTTAACAGTGTCCTTAAGCGCCGTCGACTTCTCTGGGCTCGGAGGCATCTGGGATGGACCATCACACAGTGGAAACTTGTACTGTGGTCAGATGAATCAGTATTTCAGGTATTTTTGGGGAGGAATGGACACCGTGTGCTCCGGACCAAAGAAGAAAAGGATCATCCAGACTGTTACAAGCAACAAGTCCAAAAGCCAGGGTCTGTCATGGTATGGGGTTGTGTCAGTGCCCTAACTTGCACTTCTGTGATGGCAACATTAATGCTGAAAAGTACATAGAGATTTTGGAGCACAATATGCTGCCTTCAAGAAGACATCTTTTCCAGGGACGTCCATGCATATTTCAACAAGACAATGTAAAACCACATTCTGCACACATTACAAAGTCCTGGCTGCGGAGGAAGAGGGTACGGTACTTGACTGGCCTGCCTGCAGTCCTGAAAAATGGACAGTATGTGAGCCCTTCATAATATTAAAAGAAAATTTGATATAGGGCTAACTTAAATGTTATTTATGACTGGGTGTTTATGCATAAAGTAATAAAAAAAAAAATAATCATGGATCATTATTTCAATATTTAGGCCGACTTACATAGTGAAGAGAAAGTATGCATCTTTAACTGAACAAAGCTGGTCACATACATTTTCTGTTAAACTAAAAAGAGAAAAAGACATGATTAGCATGAAACTAGTTACAACTTGAAAGGTAAAATGTATAGAAATTTTAAGAAATTAATCATTTACCTCTTAAGAGTGTGTTGAAAGTCTGTCTTGAGCTCCAGAAAACCAATAATTATGCGGCTTTGACAGTTACAGATTTGAAAAACAAAAAGGCGGGGAAAAAGAACCCTAAACTCTAAAGCAAAGAACCGTCTCAGCATTTGATAGGTTCTTCAGGATGATATGGTTCTAAAAAGAGCTGTTTCTACCTGTAAAGAACCTTTAAAGAACCATATTTTTTAGAGTGTAGCTTTGTAAAGAACATTCCTAAACATTTTATAAAAAAAAACATAACACAATCTCAGGCCTCATTTACATCCTTATAACGTTCTCCTGATGTGACTGAGAGAATGTTCTTCCTTTGTTATCTTGAAACATTGTACCATTGTTTTATTGACAACATTGTACAATCTGTGACCTCGAAAAATCATCCTCAAAACATCCTTAAAATGTTGCAGGTCAAATGTTCTAAGAGAGAGGGAGGGTACCTTGTGTCAAAAACTTTGATTTATTGCCCTCATAAAAATCCCACCCACCAAGTGGCCCAATCCCCCCCACCCTCCTGTCATAAAGGCCACCTGTTGTACACCCCATCCACCCCCGCCTCATTTAATGATGAATTGATTATTAGGTCCGCTGTGTTTAAGGAATTTTTATGACTTGTGTGTTACGGGCCATAGTTATGTGCTTTAAACTTTAAATGGTGAAATCGTGTTAAAGGGAAGTTTTTATTAAAGTGTTTTTTCACATTGTGTAAAAACGTACAATGATTTATTTTCCCTACAAGACGTCTTGTTGTAGGGAAAAAGCAGTGTTAGGCAAAGCTAGAAAATAAAACATTAGTTTTCTTTTTCTATCGTTTGACAGTTAAAGAAGGGCTGTTTTGTCCACAAAATAGTAGCAAACACGTACGTTAACACTAGAAATTGGGGTCTTATCTTACCGTGTTTGTGAAATAAGAACATACGTTTTAAAAGTAAAAAAGAGTCTTAAAAATAAACAAGACTATCCAGCAGTTGTCTGTCGTTACAAGTTAGTTTGACAGAGTTAAAGAAGAACTGTTTTATTCAGAAAAAACCTGTAAATACTAGAAAAAAGTCTTTCTTATCTCACCGTGTTGCGACCATACGTTTTAAAAGTAAAAAAGAGTCTTAAAAATAAACGAACAGCGTTCGTTAAAACAAGACTATCATGCTCCATTCTGTCCTTACAAGTTAGTCAGGACAGAAAAAAACGCAAAGACAAAGAACCCCGCGTGTCTAGCGCTGATCCGAGACTTCGTCCGCTCTCTGTAGTTGCCGTACTCCAAATGTCGAGCTGGAGACCCGCGGACCAAACCACGCCTACGGTCGTCCCCTAGCAGAGGAGGTCCAAAGATTTAAAATAAAGTAATGTTTCTAACGTTATTTTAATAAATCTATACCCGTTCTTTAATTAATCAAAACCTTCTCACTTTTAAAACTGTTTATTCTTTTAAACTCTAGCTCATAGGAAAAACGTTGTTTATTTTAACTTATTTGTTTAATTCGTCCGATCCTTTACTCTAGTGTTTATGTCAAGTTAAGATATAACAGTCTTTTTAAAATTAACTTATACAACTAACCTTTTAACCAAAAAAATCAGTAATACACAGGCATTTATTTATTTAGTTATTCACAAGTGATTCCTTAAATAGATGTTTGTTTTTGTCTTTTGAAAATTAGCTTATACAAGTTGTCTTTTAAACAAAAAATCAGTAATACACAGGCCTTTATTTTTATTTAATTATTCGTACTTAATTCAGTCAAGTCTATTATATACTATTTGATTTTTTTTTTTTTTGTTAAACTTAAGACATCACGCTATGATGGGAGGTATAGATTGAACTACACAAGAGTCCTTTTAAACATAACCTCTGTTTTGTTTTATTTACGCTTAACTTTATTAACTTATTCGTTGATTTTGTCAATCTTAACTTCTAGCATGTTACAACGGTTAAAACGCACGTACGCGCGTGTGTATGCTGACGCAAACAGGATTTCTCTGTGATTTTCCAGCCGTAAGGTCCGAGCCAGCGTTATCTATTAATTGAAACAAACAACAAAGAAATGCAAATATCACGTCTCGTGATTACCGCTGCGTTGTAACAGTTTAGCAATCTAATTAGTTTTTGAGGGGGTCTGCCATCGTAAATTGTGTTAGAAGGTTAGTTTAAAAGCCGTAGATCAAAGGACAGCCATCGCATCAATTTTATGACGTACACCTGTGTGTGTGAACTCTGTCAAAAGATCGTTGGAATGGTTCACTGGATGGACACACACACACACACACACACACACACACACTCCTACATTTAAACATTTAGACTTTTACAAATGAAAAACTTTTAGAAGTTTATCTAATGAAAAAAACAGCATGATTAAACAACGATATGACATTTGTTTTAACAAATACATTTTTAGATCATTCAAACCTAAAACCATGAAGCTCTAAACAAACCAAAGATTAGAAGTATTCAAACGATCCTCTGATGAACACAAGACGGGTACAGAGTCTTTCTTTATGAATTAGCCCTAAATTAGACTAAAAATGTCTCACAGAATCTTTACAACAGATTAGACTTTCTTGTTCACTTTAAAAATGGTTTTATTAAACGTGTGTTTAAATGCGGCATGTTTAATTTTTCCACGGTATAATGGTTTATTTTATTAAAATAAAAACAACTGTTCTATATAGTTTTATTTTTTACTAAGATTTGATCAAATAACTGATATAAGAAACATGCAAATATTCGATAAGTCCAACTTAGCATCCCCAAACTGATGTGTCTGACGGTTTGTGACAAATATCTTTGACTTTTGACTGATACAGACGTGTTAAGATGTTAAGTAACTGTAAAAAATATAAGATAAGATAAAATAAAAGTCATCTTTTTAGCATTCATGTAGGATTCGTGACCGCACTCAAGTGGTTTTTATGTAACAGAGTCCTGAGACAATTGAAAATAGAATGCGTGAAAGACTTTTCTCTTTAAGATATTTGTAATGGCAGACTAAATGCATTAGATTGATTAAAACAATTGAGTGTACGCATTTCTCTTGAATATATATACAGTAACCAGTGAGTACATGAATCAGTATAAATACATATCTTCATAAATTCAGTGGGACTCTATCATATCAATCAATGACTTAAAAAAGATTTGATTTATATACCATATACCTGACTTTCTCTTCAAAACGCAATAAACTTTCTTACTACTTTTTAAATGTGTAGAACAACCGCATCGAGGAGGGGAAAATCACATAGTGTTGTGTTTCTACGTTAGGATGCTTGTAGTTTTTAGTTAATCACATCTTTAACCTAAACATTTTTTTTTTTTTTTTTTCATTCAAACTCTCTTACGTACGCCTGCAGGTTTCTCAGACATCCGCAAATTGCCAACAACATTCTTAAGTCTGTTTTATCATTCAGCTGTAGCTGAAACCCTATAACAGCGTTATTTTATGCATTATTACAACTATAGATGCTGAAATAGATCATTAACCTGTTTAACTCTAAAAAATGGTTTGACAAACAAGGGTACGTTCATAAAACAAGCCTGGACCCAATTTGAAGTGTACAATCATTGCAGAAAATTTATTATAGCACCGCAGTAAGATAAAGCTCTGTATGTGCGAATGACCAACTTTTCAGATGTTCAACGTATTATTACAAGGAACTGTTTACCTAGTTTATGATGAAACTAGAAAATATAGGTGGTCGCGTTCAATTAGATGAAGACGTGCAGTGGTAGCGAACACAAGAAACTTGGGTCATGAAGCAAACCGTCTATCACGACGCACGTTCTCCAGAATGGCTTTGATGATGCGGTTCATAATTTCATGATGAAGACGGACTGAATATTCAGATAGCAGAGGGGTCTGACTGACTTTTTGCTAATATTTGATTTCAAGAACGCACAACCAAATCCTAAAGCCATTTCACAAAATAACACAACAACGGGAGGTCCATTTCAACATGTCAAGTCTGCTTTACCATAAGTATAACGTATTCTTCTTATATATATATATATATATATATATATATTTGTTTAGGCTAAATACGTTTTAACAATTCTTTTTGTTTTTACAAAGCTGTTAAATTGAACGTTTGTAACTAATACTCATTCAAATGTTGCTGGCCTTTCAGGTCAGCGAACTACAATACCCTGCATACACCTCAGACTACAAACATGGCCGTCGGGGGGTTCTATTTCCCATAACAGGACATACGTGACAGATCTCTAAATCGTCAGACTTCTGATTATACGCACGCTCAGATACCCTATATAAAAAGACTTGCATTTCCACACTTTTTTGCGAAGTAGCCTATACACTTCTTCCATATTGTGATGTTACAAACCGCTTTTGTGATCACCGTTAGTGATGCGAAGCCCGATCCATTCGGTTCATCGTCTCCTTAAGTCATCTCGCTGTGATGTCACCGTACAATTATTTTCTAACAACTCATGGTCATTTTATATCGGTGAAACATTCAAATAAAGTTAACGGTGTAAAGGTGTCTTTTGTTCATTTAACCTGATGATGTTTGTGGTTGCGGTTACATTCACAGATCCTTCATGTCGGATACGAGTCATAATCTGTCTAATATTGAGCAGTCTACACATAAACACTATGTTCTACATGTCTAAAGTATGAGTCTGTAGAAAGAATAAACCGGTCTTATAAACTCATTGATTTAACTTAACAACTTTACAATATAATCTGCACGCACGATAAACCATACACTCTTAAAATCGATAGTATACAAAATATGTGTAAAAGGAAGGATAACATGTTAACGTGATGTTTTGGTTCCCGACTTACACAATTGTTTGTTACTTAACGTTTTCATTAACTTTTAATATAAAAGATAATAGTCTGTTAACAATTTATATGGTTTAATTATGAAATCGCACAAAGAACCGCTGAAGTATACTGTTTGATAAAATTTAAATAATAACCTACTATGTGCTCATTTATCCGCTTTATTTACATTATGCTGAATGTTAAACTCTTAAACAGAAACATTAAAACATTTCAAACTTGTCAAACAACCGCTTCAATACATTCCTCTTATGAAAACGCTTAAATAGAATTCTGTCAAACAGGACGTTGTCTGCGAGTTCCCGACGCGTAAATTACCAATGAGTTCTCAAAGAGAACATACCGAGCTTGAAAATATGTTCAAAACACATAAATAGCCATCACGCATATAGTTCATGCTTTGTTCTAACGCATTCTGCTCACCTTAAAACGATACATTCAATCAAAAATCTGACCGAAAGACCTCAACGGTACCTGAGATGGGTCGAGAGGAAAGGGTACAAATAATTATTCTTTGCCACAATAACACATTTGATACCCTTACTGTAGACTTTCTCGACATTCTTTATCCTAGTTATTATTTACCTCTTATTCAATCATAAAACTACAAGAGTTAAAGAAAATTCCTTAATTGATAACGTTTTAACAAATTCTCTAAGTGAAGAAATTAAATCCTGTGTTTTATATTCAGATTTGTCTGATCATTTTCCGATATAGCGTTATTCCGTAATTATGATAGTCCCTCTACACGACGCTGCTTAGGACTAAACAAAATATATTTCTTTTAGGACATCTTTCCGGTCTGTCTACGATGCGGGTTCACAAGACAAACCGAACATAAAAAGCGAGTGTTTGTGTTTTTCTGTTACCTGTACAGCTCTTAAAGCTACGCATTTCACAGCGCGTACATGGATACGGATTTCTTTCGTGTATGTCTCTAAACAATAGTTAGGTAAACGGCTTACAGTCGATACGAAGTTTTAAGTGAAAGGTGGGATGATTCGTGTCTTTTTTATTCTGTCCACACCAGTGCTTTGAAAGGTGCACGTTTTTGACCATTTTAGACACATGTTTTAAGTATTCATCTGACTTTGATCCTGGGGAAAACAGCGGCTGTGTGTTGTCATGATTGTCTTCAAAATTGATCCACATTTATTTAAACGACGTTGCATGAAGTTACTGTATTCAACAGCACAGTCCCTTGAAATATTGTAGTATAGCTTTTTTCCCTTCTAAACATGTATTTAGCTTAAATATTAATTGTTAAGTGTTTACAAAGTTGTTGAATTTATAACATATATTTCACCAAACCTAGAGGACTGAAAATAGGTTTAACATAAGACCGCATTTCAGCCGTTAGCCTGAAAATGTAAGACAACTGAGATTTCATTACTGAGATAATCTACAGAATGCAGTTACATTAGAGTTTTGTTTATGTTGAATATTGTTTGTTACTGTTTCAGAGGTTTAACGACTCATTACTTGAAGACTGTACTGTATAAATTACAAAGTTTTCCACCGTCTCTGAAACCAGACCGAAAAAATTAGCTTGAGGCTTAGTTGTAGTAGTATGAAAATCGTCGTGTTTTTTATCTTTCTATGTTTTGTTTGTGTTGTTCTGAGCCGCAGGGTTCATTTTTAACATCGCAGTTCGTATTGTATTGTCATGTGTGAGTGTCTTGTTGTATTTTTATTTTTGTTTTTTGCAAACAGTAGCGCTGTAATGTTAGCGACCTCTTTGGATTCTTGGCTTCTCTTTGTTCATATTCGTCAATATTTATGTGAATTTGTTTGATTAAATTAAGTATTTAACAAAATTTTGGGGTAACGTGTGTGAATATAGAATGCAGCACAAGGCTCTTTGAAAATATTTGATCTTGAAATATCCATGTAGCATTCGGAAGCATTTAAGATTAATAATAATACAATTAACATTTTACAGGATATGTGAATTCTTGGCTGTTTTGTACATTATTAAATTAAACAGGGTGGATTTACCAGCAAGATCATTTTAATGACTTGTTCACAAGAAAACACAAGATTGTTTAAGAGATAATAATCTCACCGAATGTATCAAAGCATCCGATGTTTATGACTACTGAAGGCGCCACATCCTTGTTTTTTCACACCCACAGGCCCTACTTACGTTCAAAATTTGGTATTCGGCCACAAAGTTAACCGGAGAAGGCATTTACGTTATATTATTTATACTATCCTAGTTTATATCAGATATAAGATACAAGATAATGTCATTTTCTTTTTTATTTAATTGTTTGAAATTAAAAAGATGATAACGAGTTGATTCAAGCTTTTATTTCAACAATATATCGATGAACATACATTGAATTAGTGAAGAAAATGTTCAAATCACAGTTACACACAGTGGTCTAGCCAGAAAAGAAAATCTCTGACGGCCAATACGTTTTTGTGTAAAATGAAATTGACCTGCGATTCAATAATTTCACATATCACGGATTCAAAATTTTTTGCAACCAGCGACGAGCATAAATCTGTTACACACGTACACAGACAGAGAACCTCGTGAATTCCCATCTGATCACTACGTTCAGTCATCATATCCAGAATTTCTCTGGTGGTTATACAGACCGGCTCTTTGCTGTAAATAAACATGCTAGTCATGGGGTATTTTTTAGGCTTCTTACAAAGCCCATTTCATTCTTGAGATTTTTTACACGTTTGGTATCTCCCGTGCAATCGTGATTCGGATCGCAAGTATGCTCGATGACCGTTTGCATCAGTTTAATCATTTGTCCTCGGTAATGCGGTTTGTACGCAGTGTCTATGAAGTCAATTAAATGACATGTTTTCCCCGCGGGGCATCCGCACCTCAGCTGATCATCCGTAGTTGCGGCAGAACTCCGGTCACGCACCATCAGCTTTTGTGTAGCGTCAGACATCCTGTTCAGAATTCAAATCTCTCCAAGAGATAAACTTTGTTCCCTAAACGATCCGGACTGTCCAGGCCTTGTGCAATTTCAGCTTCAATTTCCGGTTATGGTTCAGAAGCGTTATTAGTAGAAAAATTGTAGAGCTCAGACAAATTGGATTGTTGAAGTTGGTCCGTATACTGTAGATAATGTTTTGATCAACAAGTTGTTGCAGTAGCTCCGTTGACCATGCTGTCAAGATCTAGGAAAGCCTGCGATAACTGCAGAGGACAGGCACTCTTTGCTCACAGGGGATGTAGCGTAGCTGTAATCTTCTGTACATTCGTGCGAAAATAATTTGTTGGGGGAAAGATCTTGTTTCTACGTTTCGGATGTTGGTTGGTTAGTTGTTGAGATGGGTGTGTTGCACTCAACAGTGGAGGAGGGTGAAGCGGGCCTGGTAAGAGTTTTCCTTTGACCGGCAAAGTCACCAAAGAGAATTCTGTAATTCTTAATTCAATAGTCCCATTCATTAAACAATTAAACATACAGCAAGTAACATATAGATGGGTGAGTAAACATTACGACATCGTTGTTCATGTTTGTTATACCGAATACACATACTGATTATTTGGTTTAAAATAAATTTAACTTGACTGAAACAGCACGTCTATCGCTGAAAAAACGGTGTTTAACACAGGTACATCGCTTTGCTCGAAATATAGACTCTTTTTGCAGCATTCAAAAGGGTTGACCTCAGGTAGAGGCCAGTCTCGATCATACTCATCAGAGTCAGACTCATCGCTACTTTGAGACAAAAAGTTTGTTTCAGAGTTCTCCCGACGTTTATTTACCAGTATGAGATAATTTTGGTCATGAAGCGTTTTGTTCATACAGGATGATACGGATATGTAGTCTGGCGGCTTGCTTGCATTATACCTCATGCCGGGTATTGCTCCATCCCACTGGAAATTGTACCAAATTTTTTCATCCATAATAAAGTTTCTCCAAATTTGATTGTAGAAGTATGTCCAGTCTATGGCGGGCAAAAGCAGATAGGAGCATTCGGGTGTATATTCATCGTAAGATTCCAAAACGTAGAGTTTCACACTCTGCAACTCTTTGTCAAACACAAATCTCCCCACACGTTCACAAGACACAGTGAAATCTTGTTTCACAATATCTTCATCTTCAACGAGAACCTTTCTTAGGCTCTTCCCTTGATTTTTCCTCGGTGCTAAAGTCAACTCCTCTCTCATTTCAATAGAACTTTTTGGTGGTGTTACACACATCATTCTTCTAGATGTTTCAGGACTGTTTGGAACAACACCAGCCATCGTAACAGGAGTCTACAGTGCCTTCTCCGGTTAACTTTGTGGCCGAATACCAAATTTTGAACGTAAGTAGGGCCTGTGGGTGTGAAAAAACAAGGATGTGGCGCCTTCAGTAGTCATAAACATCGGATGCTTTGATACATTCGGTGAGATTATTATCTCTTAAACAATCTTGTGTTTTCTTGCGAACAAGTCATTAAAATGATCTTGCTGGTAAATCCACCCTGTTTAATTTAATAATGTACAAAACAGCCAAGAATTCACATATCCTGTAAAATGTTAATTGTATTATTATTAATCTTAAATGCTTCCGAATGCTACATGGATATTTCAAGATCAAATATTTTCAAAGAGCCTTGTGCTGCATTCTATATTCACACACGTTACCCCAAAATTTTGTTAAATACTTAATTTAATCAAACAAATTCACATAAATATTGACGAATATGAACAAAGAGAAGCCAAGAATCCAAAGAGGTCGCTAACATTACAGCGCTACTGTTTGCAAAAAACAAAAATAAAAATACAACAAGACACTCACACATGACAATACAATACGAACTGCGATGTTAAAAATGAACCCTGCGGCTCAGAACAACACAAACAAAACATAGAAAGATAAAAAACACGACGATTTTCATACTACTACAACTAAGCCTCAAGCTAATTTTTTCGGTCTGGTTTCAGAGACGGTGGAAAACTTTGTAATTTATACAGTACAGTCTTCAAGTAATGAGTCGTTAAACCTCTGAAACAGTAACAAACAATATTCAACATAAACAAAACTCTAATGTAACTGCATTCTGTAGATTATCTCAGTAATGAAATCTCAGTTGTCTTACATTTTCAGGCTAACGGCTGAAATGCGGTCTTATGTTAAACCTATTTTCAGTCCTCTAGGTTTGGTGAAATATATGTTATAAATTCAACAACTTTGTAAACACTTAACAATTAATATTTAAGCTAAATACATGTTTAGAAGGGAAAAAAGCTATACTACAATATTTCAAGGGACTGTGCTGTTGAATACAGTAACTTCATGCAACGTCGTTTAAATAAATGTGGATCAATTTTGAAGACAATCATGACAACACACAGCCGCTGTTTTCCCCAGGATCAAAGTCAGATGAATACTTAAAACATGTGTCTAAAATGGTCAAAAACGTGCACCTTTCAAAGCACTGGTGTGGACAGAATAAAAAAGACACGAATCATCCCACCTTTCACTTAAAACTTCGTATCGACTGTAAGCCGTTTACCTAACTATTGTTTAGAGACATACACGAAAGAAATCCGTATCCATGTACGCGCTGTGAAATGCGTAGCTTTAAGAGCTGTACAGGTAACAGAAAAACACAAACACTCGCTTTTTATGTTCGGTTTGTCTTGTGAACCCGCATCGTAGACAGACCGGAAAGATGTCCTAAAAGAAATATATTTTTTTTAGTCCTAAGCAGCGTCGTGTAGAGGGACTATCATAATTACGGAATAACGCTATATCGGAAAATGATCAGACAAATCTGAATATAAAACACAGGATTTAATTTCTTCACTTAGAGAATTTGTTAAAACGTTATCAATTAAGGAATTTTCTTTAACTCTTGTAGTTTTATGATTGAATAAGAGGTAAATAATAACTAGGATAAAGAATGTCGAGAAAGTCTACAGTAAGGGTATCAAATGTGTTATTGTGGCAAAGAATAATTATTTGTACCCTTTCCTCTCGACCCATCTCAGCTACCGTTGAGGTCTTTCGGTCAGATTTTTGATTGAATGTATCGTTTTAAGGTGAGCAGAATGCGTTAGAACAAAGCATGAACTATATGCGTGATGGCTATTTATGTGTTTTGAACATATTTTCAAGCTCGGTATGTTCTCTTTGAGAACTCATTGGTAATTTACGCGTCGGGAACTCGCAGACAACGTCCTGTTTGACAGAATTCTATTTAAGCGTTTTCATAAGAGGAATGTATTGAAGCGGTTGTTTGACAAGTTTGAAATGTTTTAATGTTTCTGTTTAAGAGTTTAACATTCAGCATAATGTAAATAAAGCGGATAAATGAGCACATAGTAGGTTATTATTTAAATTTTATCAAACAGTATACTTCAGCGGTTCTTTGTGCGATTTCATAATTAAACCATATAAATTGTTAACAGACTATTATCTTTTATATTAAAAGTTAATGAAAACGTTAAGTAACAAACAATTGTGTAAGTCGGGAACCAAAACATCACGTTAACATGTTATCCTTCCTTTTACACATATTTTGTATACTATCGATTTTAAGAGTGTATGGTTTATCGTGCGTGCAGATTATATTGTAAAGTTGTTAAGTTAAATCAATGAGTTTATAAGACCGGTTTATTCTTTCTACAGACTCATACTTTAGACATGTAGAACATAGTGTTTATGTGTAGACTGCTCAATATTAGACAGATTATGACTCGTATCCGACATGAAGGATCTGTGACTGTGACCGCAACCACAAACATCATCAGGTTAAATGAACAAAAGACACCTTTACACCGTTAACTTTATTTGAATGGTTCACCGATATAAAATGACCATGAGTTGTTAGAAAATAATTGTACGGTGACATCACAGCGAGATGACTTAAGGAGACGATGAACCGAATGGATCGGGCTTCGCATCACTAACGGTGATCACAAAAGCGGTTTGTAACATCACAATATGGAAGAAGCGTATAGGCTACTTCGCAAAAAAGTGTGGAAATGCAAGTCTTTTTATATAGGGTATCTGAGCGTGCGTATAATCAGAAGTCTGACGATTTAGAGATCTGTCACGTATGTCCTGTTATGGGAAATAGAACCCCCCGACGGCCATGTTTGTAGTCTGAGGTGTATGCAGGGTATTGTAGTTCGCTGACCTGAAAGGCCAGCAACATTTGAATGAGTATTAGTTACAAACGTTCAATTTAACAGCTTTGTAAAAACAAAAAGAGTTGTTAAAACGTATTTAGCCTAAACAAATATATATATATATATATATATAAGAAGAATACGTTATACTTATGGTAAAGCAGACTTGACATGTTGAAATGGACCTCCCGTTGTTGTGTTATTTTGTGAAATGGCTTTAGGATTTGGTTGTGCGTTCTTGAAATCAAATATTAGCAAAAAGTCAGTCAGACCCCTCTGCTATCTGAATATTCAGTCCGTCTTCATCATGAAATTATGAACCGCATCATCAAAGCCATTCTGGAGAACGTGCGTCGTGATAGACGGTTTGCTTCATGACCCAAGTTTCTTGTGTTCGCTACCACTGCACGTCTTCATCTAATTGAACGTGACCACCTATATTTTCTAGTTTCATCATAAACTAGGTAAACAGTTCCTTGTAATAATACGTTGAACATCTGAAAAGTTGGTCATTCGCACATACAGAGCTTTATCTTACTGCGGTGCTATAATACATTTTCTGCAATGATTGTACACTTCAAATTGGGTCCAGGCTTGTTTTATGAACGTACCCTTGTTTGTCAAACCATTTTTTAGAGTTAAACAGGTTAATGATCTATTTCAGCATCTATAGTTGTAATAATGCATAAAATAACGCTGTTATAGGGTTTCAGCTACAGCTGAATGATAAAACAGACTTAAGAATGTTGTTGGCAATTTGCGGATGTCTGAGAAACCTGCAGGCGTACGTAAGAGAGTTTGAATGAAAAAAAAAAAAAAATGTTTAGGTTAAAGATGTGATTAACTAAAAACTACAAGCATCCTAACGTAGAAACACAACACTATGTGATTTTCCCCTCCTCGATGCGGTTGTTCTACACATTTAAAAAGTAGTAAGAAAGTTTATTGCGTTTTGAAGAGAAAGTCAGGTATATGGTATATAAATCAAATCTTTTTTAAGTCATTGATTGATATGATAGAGTCCCACTGAATTTATGAAGATATGTATTTATACTGATTCATGTACTCACTGGTTACTGTATATATATTCAAGAGAAATGCGTACACTCAATTGTTTTAATCAATCTAATGCATTTAGTCTGCCATTACAAATATCTTAAAGAGAAAAGTCTTTCACGCATTCTATTTTCAATTGTCTCAGGACTCTGTTACATAAAAACCACTTGAGTGCGGTCACGAATCCTACATGAATGCTAAAAAGATGACTTTTATTTTATCTTATCTTATATTATTTACAGTTACTTAACATCTTAACACATCTGTATCAGTCAAAAGTCAAAGATATTTGTCACAAACCGTCAGACACATCAGTTTGGGGATGCTAAGTTGGACTTATCGAATATTTGCATGTTTCTTATATCAGTTATTTGATCAAATCTTAGTAAAAAATAAAACTATATAGAACAGTTGTTTTTATTTTAATAAAATAAACCATTATACTGTGGAAAAATTAAACATGCCGCATTTAAACACACGTTTAATAAAACCATTTTTAAAGTGAACAAGAAAGTCTAATCTGTTGTAAAGATTCTGTGAGACATTTTTAGTCTAATTTAGGGCTAATTCATAAAGAAAGACTCTGTACCCGTCTTGTGTTCATCAGAGGATCGTTTGACTACTTCTAATCTTTGGTTTGTTTAGAGCTTCATGGTTTTAGGTTTGAATGATCTAAAAATGTATTTGTTAAAACAAATGTCATATCGTTGTTTAATCATGCTGTTTTTTTCATTAGATAAACTTCTAAAAGTTTTTCATTTGTAAAAGTCTAAATGTTTAAATGTAGGAGTGTGTGTGTGTGTGTGTGTGTGTGTCCATCCAGTGAACCATTCCAACGAACTTTTGACAGAGTTCACACACACAGGTGTACGTCATAAAATTGATGCGATGGCTGTCCTTTGATCTACGGCTTTTAAACTAACCTTCTAACACAATTTACGATGGCAGACCCCCTCAAAAACTAATTAGATTGCTAAACTGTTACAACGCAGCGGTAATCACGAGACGTGATATTTGCATTTCTTTGTTGTTTGTTTCAATTAATAGATAACGCTGGCTCGGACCTTACGGCTGGAAAATCACAGAGAAATCCTGTTTGCGTCAGCATACACACGCGCGTACGTGCGTTTTAACCGTTGTAACATGCTAGAAGTTAAGATTGACAAAATCAACGAATAAGTTAATAAAGTTAAGCGTAAATAAAACAAAACAGAGGTTATGTTTAAAAGGACTCTTGTGTAGTTCAATCTATACCTCCCATCATAGCGTGATGTCTTAAGTTTAACAAAAAAAAAATAAAAATCAAATAGTATATAATAGACTTGACTGAATTAAGTACGAATAATTAAATAAAAATAAAGGCCTGTGTATTACTGATTTTTTGTTTAAAAGACAACTTGTATAAGCTAATTTTCAAAAGACAAAAACAAACATCTATTTAAGGAATCACTTGTGAATAACTAAATAAATAAATGCCTGTGTATTACTGATTTTTTTGGTTAAAAGGTTAGTTGTATAAGTTAATTTTAAAAAGACTGTTATATCTTAACTTGACATAAACACTAGAGTAAAGGATCGGACGAATTAAACAAATAAGATAAAATAAACAACGTTTTTCCTATGAGCTAGAGTTTAAAAGAATAAACAGTTTTAAAAGTGAGAAGGTTTTGATTAATTAAAGAACGGGTATAGATTTATTAAAATAACGTTAGAAACATTACTTTATTTTACTTTGCTAGGGGACGGCCGTAGGCGTGGTTTGGTCCGCGGGTCTCCAGCTCGACATTTGGAGTACGGCAACTACAGAGAGCGGACGAAGTCTCGGATCAGCGCTAGACACGCGGGGTTCTTTGTCTTTGCGTTTTTTTCTGTCCTGACTAACTTGTAAGGACAGAATGGAGCATGATAGTCTTGTTTTAGCGAACGCTGTTCGTTTATTTTTAAGACCCTTTTTTACTTTTAAAACGTATGGTCGCAACACGGTGAGATAAGAAAGCCTTTTTTCTAGTATTTACAGGTTTTTTTCTGAATAAAACAGTTCTTCTTTAACTCTGTCAAACTAACTTGTAACGACAGACAACTGCTGGATAGTCTTGTTTATTTTTAAGACTCTTTTTTACTTTTAAAACGTATGTTCTTATTTCACAAACACGGTAAGATAAGACCCCAATTTCTAGTGTTAACGTACGTGTTTGCTACTATTTTGTGGACAAAACAGCCCTTCTTTAACTGTCAAACGATAGAAAAAGAAAACTAATGTTTTATTTTCTAGCTTTGCCTAACACTGCTTTTTCCCTACAACAAGACGTCTTGTAGGGAAAATAAATCATTGTACGTTTTTACACAATGTGAAAAAACACTTTAATAAAAACTTCCCTTTAACACGATTTCACCATTTAAAGTTTAAAGCACATAACTATGGCCCGTAACACACAAGTCATAAAAATTCCTTAAACACAGCGGACCTAATAATCAATTCATCATTAAATGAGGTGGGGGTGGATGGGGTGTACAACAGGTGGCCTTTATGACAGGAGGGTGGGGGGGATTGGGCCACTTGGTGGGTGGGATTTTTATGAGGGCAATAAATCAAAGTTTTTGACACAAGGTACCCTCCCTCTCTCTGTTCTAGCTTTGTTATTACTTCATATTACAAGAATGTTTTATAAAAACATTACACAATCTCAAGCCTCAGTGATGTTCGTATAACGTTCTCCTGATGTGGCAGAGAGAATGTTCTTCACTTGTTATCTTGAAACATTGTAACAATGTTTTATTGACATTATATAATCTGTTACTTCAAGAACATCCTCAAAACCTACTCAAAATGTTGCAGGTCAAAAGTTCTAGCTTTGTTATTACTTCACATTACAAGAAAGTTTTATAAAAACATTACACAATCTCAGGGCCTCAGTGATGTTCTTATAACATTCTCCTGATGTAGCTGAAAGAATGTTCTTCACTTGTTATCTTGAAACATTGTAACAATGTTTTATTGACAACGTTCTATAAGCTGTTACCTCAACAACATCCTTAAAATGTTGCAAGTCAAATGTTCTAGCTTTGTTATTACGTCACATAACAAGAACATTTTATAAAAAATATTCATCACCTCCGGCCTCAATGACATCTTTATAACATTCTCCTAATGTGGCTGAGATAATGTTATTCCGTTGTCATCTTAAACCATTGAGGAAATGTTTTATTGAGCACATTATATAATCTGTTACCTCAACAATATCCTCAAAACATCCTCAAAATGTTGCAGGTCAAATGTTCTAGCTTAGTTATTATGTCACATTTTAAGAACAGTTTATAAAAAAGCATTACACAATCTCAGGCCTCAGTGATGTTCTTATAACGTTCTCCTAATGTAGCTGAAAGAATGTTCTTCACTTGTTATCTTGAAACATTGTAACAATGTTTTATTGACAACATTATATAATCTGTTACCTCAACATCATCCTCAAAACATCCTCAACATGTTGCAGGTCAAATGTTCTAGCTTTGTTATTACGTCACATTTCAAGAACAGTTTATAAAAAAACATTACACAATCTCAGGCCTCAGTGATGTTTGTATAACGTTCTCCTGATGTGGCTGAGAGAATGTTCTTCACTTGTTATCTTGAAACATTGTAACAATGTTTTATTGACAACATTATATAATCTGTTACCTCAAGAACATCCTCAAAACATACTTAAAATGTTGCAGGTAAAATGTTCTAGCTTTGTTATTATGTCACATTGTCAAGTCAAACTGAGATAAATGGAAAAAAAATAATTATAATAATAATTTGTCAGCCAATTGGAGTGAGGGGCGGAAATAAAGGAAGGAAAAGAGTCTGCTGTCGCGTGAGATGAGACGGACGCAACTTCTCTGCTGAAACCTAAAGCTGGACGCAAGGAAACTGCACAAACATCCAAACCATCATCATATCCCGGAGTGGCAGCCGGTTTTTCACCTTTCTGCTACAACTTATGTCAGTTTAATCAAAACTGAACCAATAAAAAGAAGAGTGGAATCCAGTTAAGGCCTCCGTTGATGATGTGTCTCTCCCTTTCAAGCGGGGAAATTGTGCATGAAAAGAAATAGCTTGACAGTGAAAAACCGGAATACCAGTAGGAACCGGAAACCTGCAAGACTTAAAAAGACAAGTTAGAAGATAACAAAATATCTTTTGAAGAATTATATATTCCTTCCTAACCTGTTGACAGAAGTCAAAATGGCCAGCCAGGCAGTAGGGAAGTCACTCGACCAGCTCAAAGCAGAAAGGACAGTGGAAAAAAGGGCATTCACACGTCTAATCAACACTATATCAAGAGCCTATAAAGACATGATAGAGGAGGATCTTCGAAGCAGTTTAAATAAACTCACAAAGCAAGCAGAGAAAGTCATGGAAGTAAATGACGATCTGGAAGCAGGCATGATTGCAGAATTAGAGGCAGAGCTGGACGAAGATAAGTCAGCTGTGTTAACAGAACAGCAAAAAGATGACCTTGCAAAAACTACAAGCGAATGTGAGTTAAAACTAAATGAAACCAAAGCTCTTCTTCAAGAAACTCTATGGACCAGATATGGAGACATGGAACTGTCCACAGCACTGCAGGTTGCTGAAGCTGAGAGTGAACGAGTCGAGGCAGTAATTCCAGATGGCAATCATGAAGCTTACGACTACATGCTCACTCACCTTCAAAATTTAGTGAGGACTTCAAGAGATCTGTATAGCAAGTGGCAACGGTGCATTCCATCAGGTGATGTGAGGAACTTCTGCCAAGCTTTGAGAAGACTCGAACTCGATGTTACCAGGTTAATGTCAAAGAAAGCTGATTTCATTCGGGTAAGACGAGAGGAGGAGGCACAGAGAATAACACCTCCACCAATGACCTCCAATTATCCCATGGCGACAATTAAGTTAAAACCCACAGCTCTCCCAAAGTTCACTGGTAACAAACGAGACTTTCACAGGTGGAAGAAGGACTGGGAAGCGCTCCAGAAGCAGGGAGAGCCTACTGGCTCCAAGGAAGTCAAGAAGGTTCAGTTGCTAGACAGTCTTGATGAAAAGATTGTAAGAGAACTCCGGCTCACCACTTATAATACTGCAGACGACATTTTTCGTGTCTTGGAAAACCGCTATGGTAATGTGACAGCAATTGCAATTGAAATAGTGGAAGACTTGCAAAAAATCCCCGCTATTAGAAGTCAACAACCGCGGAAAATAGTTGAGTTAATCCAAGAAGTAGAGAAGGCACTTGGAGATTTGAGTGACCTTGGAAACACTGGCGCTATAAAGAATCCGCTGGTGACAAAGTCAATTGAAGGAAAACTTCCTGAGAGTCTTAAGAAGGAATGGCTCGTCCACATCTCTGACCAGCAGAGTGCTGTCACACCAGACAATCGGTTTGACATTCTTTTGACATTCCTCAAAAAGCAGGAAAGCATTTATGAGCAGCTTGAACAATTAAGGATTGAGGAACCAAACAAAAAAGAGGTAAAAACTGAACCAAGATGGGCAAGAACTAAGTCCACAAAATCAAACAGTGACCAAACAGGGTGTGTAGTCTGTGGTGATACTAAGCATAGAAAGAAGCTCTACTTTTGCAAACAGTTCCGGGCATCAAAGCTAGAAGAGAAGAAGGCTGCAATAAGAACGCTAGGAGCTTGTAAGGAGTGCCTCGAGGTCCATGGGGAGCATTCATTCTGCAAACCCAACTACCTATGCAAAAACCAAGACTGCGAGGATGAGAGTGTTCCTAAGCATCACTATTATTTATGCCCAAATGCTAGAAGAGAAGAAGGAGGTGCCAGCCAGAAAAGGAGCAGGTCTTGTTCAAAAGGAGACAAAGGCCGGAAGGACTACACTCAAGATCAAGAGGAGTTTCTCGGCAGGCTTCCACCAGACTTGGCACACCAATGCCGAAATGTGTTCTCAAACACTGCAGCAAGAGTCTTCAATGTGACCAAAGAGAAGCCAAGTTTACTAGCACAAGGTGGGTTGCTGGAGTTGCCTGTAATTATGATGCTTCTTAACGTGATAGCCAATGCGGGGCAGAAAGTTGGAACATTGATTGACTTGGCATCAGACACTAATTACATAACCCACAGTGCTGCAAACCGTTTGAACCTAAAGGGGGAAAAGATAACTCTTGTCATCCATGGAGTCGGAGGCATGAAAGTTCGGATAAAGACCAAGCGGTATCTTCTGAAAATCAGGGTAAGAACTGCCCAGGGAACATTCAGGTCACACCAATTGGCTTGTTATGGATTGGAAAGCATCGCTGAGATTAACAAAGCAGTGTCACCTGAGCAACTGCAAAAATTATTTCCAGAAATACCTCTTGTTGAACTTGTGAGACCAAAAGTAGTCGATCTGCTTATAAGCCATCGAGAAGGACAGTTGGCTCCACAGAGGATCAAAGTAGTTGGAGACCTCGTGCTGTGGGATGGACCGCTGGGGAAGACGATCGGAGGAACTCATCCTGAGCTTTTTGAAGATGTAACTGTGTCGGCCCACTGGTCCAAAACTCACTTTGCAAGATCGATGAGGTTGGCAGCTGTCAGATATGAGGAGGTAATAGAGTACTGTCCGCCAAACAAGCCATTAGCCAGATTCCATGAGTCAAGCGTCTCAGCTAGCAGCCGAGACTTTCTGGAGTGGTGGAAGTGGGATTCCATCGGTGCAGCATGTGAGCCGAAGTGCGGGGGTTGCCGCTGCGGAAATTGCCAACCAGGTGGAAAAGAAATGTCTCTTGCTGAGGAGAGGGAGCTTGAAATGGTAAGAGAAGGGCTCACTTACGTCTTGGAAGACAGCCACAGCAAAGAACCGCATTGGCATGCTAAATATCCTTGGATAGAGGACCCAGCTTCTCTGCCAAACAATAGGGGTGCAGTTGAGGCTACATTCCTGAGAACGGAAAAACAACTTGCTAAAGAGCCTGAATGGAAGGCTGCCTATAGCGCTCAAGTGAAGGACATGCTTGACAGAGGAGCTGCAGTAAAGTTATCGGAAAGCGCAATCGCTAATTGGGACGGACCTGTGTGGTACGTGAGTCATCTCATCGCTCCTAACCCTCACTCAGTCACAACCCCAGTGAGGCTTGTTTGGAACAGCAGCCAGAGATTCAGAGGTGTCAGCATGAATGACTTGTTAAGGAAAGGCCCAGATGTTCTCAATCAGATACGCACTGTCCTGTTGAGATTCAGAAGCGGAGTGTACGCCGCATTAGGAGACATCAAGAAAATGTACAATTCAGTTTGGTTGGAGGACCGTGAAGTACATCTGCACAGATTCATTTGGCGAGACTCTGAGGATGAGGAACTAGGGGAATATGCGATAACAAGGGTCAATATTGGAGACAAACCAGCAGGGTGCATCGCGCAGCTGGCAATGCGTGAAACTGCCAATTTGCCATCCTTTGCTCACCTTGAGGAAGAGCGCAGAGTACTCCAGCATGACAGTTACGTTGATGACATTCTCACGTCCCACAATGATCTCCGCCAGCTACAGTCCATTGTGGCAAATATAGAGTTGATCTTAAAAGCTGGAGGATTTCACCTTAAGCCGTGGATCTTCTCAGGTCAAAGTGGGAAGGGAGAGTCTGACAACAAGCCCTTTGGAGAAAAGGAAAGGATTATGGTTCTG
The DNA here is from genome assembly GCA_023376895.1 of Aspiorhynchus laticeps. Taxonomy (NCBI): domain Eukaryota; kingdom Metazoa; phylum Chordata; class Actinopteri; order Cypriniformes; family Cyprinidae; genus Aspiorhynchus; species Aspiorhynchus laticeps. The sequence continues at coordinate 44,088,239 of CM041798.1, forward strand.
CCAAACCAAATGAGTGATGATGACAACAAGGCACTTGGCCTGGGCTATTCCATGGAAGAAGACATGCTCCATGTAATGACGTCGATCAATTTCTCAAAGAGGAAAAAGAAAATGCGACTTGGTCAAAACCTCTCACATGAGCAAGTTAGAGCCCAAACACCAAAACCACTGTCGAGAAGAGAGTTGTTGAGTCAGGTCTCAGGAGTGTACGATCCAGTAGGTCTAGTGACTCCAGCCAAGCAAAAGGGAGCAATTCTGGTTCGCAGAGCTTTTCAAGAGGCAAAGAATAGAAGGGTTCCAGTAAATGAGACTTGGGATGCAGCCCTCTCAGAAGAACTCAGAGAAGATGCGATCAGACTCTTTGAGGAATATGTCCAACTTGGCCAAATTAAATTCACTAGAGCTATAACACCATCGAATTCCAATGATGAGCCCTTGGCGATAACTTTTTCAGATGGAAGCGAAAATGCTTATGGTGCTGTATTGTACCTCAGATGGAACTCAGACCAGGGCTCAATCATCAGGCTTGTAGAGTCCAAAGCTAAGCTAACTCCTTTAGACCAAAAAGGAGATGTTATCAAAGCAGAGGTGTGTGGAGCAGTGTTCGCCTCACGCCTGCGAAGGTATTTCGAGCAGCATAGCCGAATTCGAGTGGAGAAATGGTACCACTTGGTTGATAGCCAAACAGTCCTTGGTGCTATACAGCGAGAAAGCTATGGCTACAAAACATTCTTTGCTAACAGAATCGGGGAGATCCAAGGAATCACAAAATCACAAGAGTGGTGGTGGATACCGGGTTCACAAAACATTGCCGATATGATAACCAGAGGAGCTAGCCCTCAAAACCTTGATGCAAATTCAGAGTGGCAGAATGGGTCAAGGTTCCTGAGCTTGCCAGTAGATGAGTGGCCAATTAAGTCAGCTAAAGATTTAGCAGCCTCTGCCCGAGAGAACATCAGTGAGCTTCAAAAGAAGGCATTTGCAGCTGTGCTGACGAAGTCTAATGCAAAACAGGAGGAACTAATGAAAGAGTTGAGGCAAATTGAGGATCTCAACCAAGTTCAAGCAGAACCGAGGAGACCACCAGCAGGTTTGGCTGTTAAGAACTTATGTAATATGGAGCGGTTCAGTGATCTGTCTCGACTGGTTAAAACGATAGCGTGGGTTTGGAGAGCTGCAAGAATGTTCCTTGGCGGAAACCGGACCTTAAATAATCCAAAGTGGGAGGCAGTTTCTTCCACAGGAACCATCACAGTGAGAGAACGAGAAGATGCCCTACGAGACATTTTTCTTGCTGTGCAAGAAGGGATAACCTTTCCAAACACCACCAGAGACAGGCTGGTAGTCTATAAAGATCCAGATTCTGGATTACTGGTCTGCGGTGGCAGAGTGCAGGTCTTTAAAGAAGATCAAGTTAGCGTTCCAATCCTTCCATACAATGCCTGGGTGTCCACACTACTGGCTCGAGAATCTCACAAAGAAAGCCATGGAGGTTTGGCAGAAACTCTGCTTAGGATGCGAAGGAGAGCCTGGGTCATAAAAGGTAGAAGAATAGCCCAAAAAGTTGTTGACAGCTGCATTCAGTGCAGGAAGAACAAAGCAAAAAAGTGTCAGCAAGTGATGGGTGATTTACCACCAGAAAGAACGCAACCTGCTGCACCTTTCGAGTTCACTACGGTAGATCTCTTTGGACCCTACCATGTGAAAGATGACGTTAAGAAAAGAGCTTCGCTGAAGGTCTGGGGTGTTGTCTTTTGCTGCATGTCTAGCAGAGCAATCCACGCAGAGCTGGTTAACACCCAGTCAACCGAAAGTTTCTTAATGGCCTTTCAAAGATTTGTTGCAATTAGAGGCTATCCCAAAAAGATATATTCAGATCCAGGCACCAATTTCATTGGAGCCAGACCAGTTTTGCAGGAGCTGTACAAATTCCTGGAGGGAATTGACAAGTCTGCTCTGGAAGAAGCAGCGGCAAAAAATGGAACGGAGTGGATCTGGAAAATCCATCCAGCCGATTCTCCACATAGAAATGGAGCTGCTGAGGCTGCTGTGCGCATTATCAAAAGGGCACTCCAAAACTTTGGAGGTGAGTTCACTCTCACTTACAGTGAGTTTCAGACAGCCCTTCAAATGGCAGCTAATCTCTCTAACGAACGACCAATAGATGCAAGGGCACAAGCTCAGGAAGACTGCATCGAGTATGTAACACCCAACACACTACTGCTCGGGCGGACATCCCAAAGAGGTGATATCAAAACATTTGACTTTTGCAGTCACCCATTTAAACGACTCCAAGCAATGCAAGCAGTGGTAGATAAGTTTTGGAGACGTTGGAGCCAGCTTGCAGGTCCTAATTTATTCTTAAGGAACAAGTGGCATACCAAACACAGAAACGTTGCAATTGGGGACATTGTCTGGGTCGCGGATCAAAATGCACTCAGGGGGCAATTCAAGCTCGGCAGAGTAATCGGTGTCAATCCAGACAGTAAGGGTGTTGTAAGAGATGTCAATATCCGGACATTCCCAAGTTACCCTGTTCCTATCACAAAGCCTTTAAAAGCGAGGGCAAACTATCCAGGATCTAAAAGTCAGAAGAAGATCCCGAGTACTGTTCTTCACAGAGATGTCAGACGGTTGGTCGTCCTCCTTCCAGTTGAGGAACAAGTAAACGAGTAATTTAATGAAACGTCCTTATCAGTCTACAAACAGTAGCCAAACAGTTTGCCTTCAAAGTATTGCGATTTCCTCTTGTATCCAAGAAAAATCGAGTGGGAGGTGTCAAGTCAAACTGAGATAAATGGAAAAAAATAATTATAATAATAATTTGTCAGCCAATTGGAGTGAGGGGCGGAAATAAAGGAAGGAAAAGAGTCTGCTGTCGCGTGAGATGAGACGGACGCAACTTCTCTGCTGAAACCTAAAGCTGGACGCAAGGAAACTGCACAAACATCCAAACCATCATCATATCCCGGAGTGGCAGCCGGTTTTTCACCTTTCTGCTACAACTTATGTCAGTTTAATCAAAACTGAACCAATAAAAAGAAGAGTGGAATCCAGTTAAGGCCTCCGTTGATGATGTGTCTCTCCCTTTCAAGCGGGGAAATTGTGCATGAAAAGAAATAGCTTGACACACATTACAAGAATGTTTTATAAAAACATTACACAATCTCAGGCCTCAGATGTTCGTATAACATTCTCCTAATGTGGCTGAGAGAAAGTTCTTTCTTTTTTATCTTGAAACATTTTGCCACTGTTTTGTTGAGAACATTGTATAATCTGTTACCTGAACAACATCCACAAAACATCCTTAAAATGTTGCAGGTAAAATGTTCTAGCTTTGTTTACACTTAACATTATAGGAACATTATCTGAAATGAGAAACATTCTTAAAATATTTTTTGAACATTACATTCAAATGTTTTCTCTAAAACATCAACCAAACCTGTACGGAATGTTAGCCAAAGTTCTGAGAACGTTCCCTGCTAGCTGGGTAGCTTGACTTTACCATCGACATCGACTGTTTTCTTACGTAGTAGCCTATTGTGTATTATGATTATGATTATTTATTTAGTATTGCATTATGCATATTGCAGATGAAATATTCGGAGCATAAACTACCATGATATTGCTCAGCTGTATTTTCTCTTTGAGGAATAGGCTATGCGTGAAGGACAGCCAAGGTGTGTTTGTTTAAAATATCTTTGAATTAAATAAAATGAAATGTCAACATAGACTTGCACATCATAACTTTAATGTGTTAAAAAAATGCATACCACATGCTCATGTGAGTTTTTGATTGCAAAATATTAATAAAAAAGTTTTACCTCATTGATATGTAGCTACAGTATCTATAATTTTTTTGTGGTCTTTTTTATTTTATTTTATTATTTTTATTGTCGAGGGCTGCGTTTCCCAAAAGCATCGTAACTTAAGTAGTACTTGAAAATCATCGTAGATCTTCCAGTGCTCTGGAGTAATCGTAAAGCCCAACGTGCATCGTAAGAAGACAGAATTATTAGGTCACCTGCAGGACAATCGGCAGATTACACCTTTAACTTTATTCAAGTGCAATGTGATTATAATTAAAGCTTTTGATTGTACTTTATTGTACACTTTATTACTCGTTTTTTTATGAATTTATAAATGAAATAATAAAAATGGCAGAAAACAAAAATAGAAATACATAAATAGAAATGACTGAACAAAAAAACGAAGAAAATAAATAATGCAGGAAATATGCTTCAAAGACTGTGAAAAATAGGGATGAAATAAAAAAATCTGTCAATGACGAAAACCAGCCATGTATTGGACCCGGAAATAACGTCTCTACAGATATTATATACTATATAATATTAATCTACAAGTATAATATTAATGTACCATATATGTAATATATTATATAATATTATTATATATAGTAGATTAATATGATACTTATCAATATTATATTATCCGAGCTGTCTGGAACGCAGCATTAGGTTAACATGTCAATAAACGAGCGTGTACTACAAATACGAGCCATTCTATAAATTGGCATTTCAGCACTTGACCAAAGGATAGCTACTCCTAAGTAGCACTTAAAGCACGGCTACGTGCGATTGTGTTAAGTACACTTTTGGGAAACACACGTGAAACAATAACGAATGTTCATAAAATGACTCGTAGAAAACGCTCTTAAGCGCTAAGATCAATCGTTATTGGGAAACCCGGCCCAGGTATGCACACATTCAGGGGTGCGTTTCCCAAAAGCATCGTTAGCCAACTATGGTTGCAAGTTCCGTCGTTACCAGCATAGTTCAACGATTCGGTGTTTCCCGAAACCATAGTTCAAACGAACGTTCACAATCAGCATCACAAACTTACGTGGTTTGAGCTACAGCTCTCGACCTGTGGTTAGAAGCATAGTTTCTTGTTAGTAAGATATATTGGCTTAAATAAATATGCTCTTGGGCACAACAAGGAAGCTAACATGCAGTACTATCTGTGTCTTCCATTCTATCTAAATATAAAATGCATTTTAATTATGTATTTTTGCGTGTCCATTGTAAGCACTGTTTTTGAAGAGTGCGCATGTGCATAAATGCCAAAGGGAACCCTGGAGTATGACGTAAGAGTGAACCCATGACGAATCAAACATCAAATAAAGCACAATGACAGGGAACAAAAATGGTAAATTAGTCAGTAGGTGCCATGTTCAATACAGTAGCATTTTAGAGACCTCTAATCAGTTAAATAGCAGAAGTTATTCCTCCACCACACGCGTGTGACATCATTAGCTAACGTTGTTCAAACGACGGAGATGCGACTGTGTTCAGGAAATAGTCGTGACTAGATAGTTTGTTTCCAAAACGATGCATCGTATTATGGTGGTTAAAGGGATAGTTCACCCAAAAATGAAAATCGTTTCATCATTTACTCATCCTCAAGTAGTTCCAAACCTGTATGAATGTCTTTGTTCTGCTGAACACAAAGGAAGATATTCTGAAGAATGTGGGAAACAGAGCAGTTCCGGGGCACCATTGACTTCCATAGTATTTTTTTTCCTACTATGGAAGTCAAAGGTGCCCCAAAACAGCCTGGTTACAAACTTTCTTCAGAATATCATCCTGTGTTCGGCAGAACAAATACATTCATACAGGTTTGGAACTACTTGAGGGTGAGTAAATGATGACAGCATTTTCATTTTTGGGTGAACTATCCCTTTAATCAGCGAGTTACGTCGTTGTTCGGGAAATGCACCCCAGTATAGCTTAAGGCTATTTTATCTTTGAGCACTTTTTTTACAGTCCGTTATGTCCTTTTTGTTTTCTTATGCAGTGCGATAAATAATCGTTTGTAAGGGGGGTAGAAAAACTTTAACATAATATTATAATATAATAATAATTAGCTGTTACCCAGCTAACAATTTTTGGTTCCCAGAACGTTCTGGGAATGTTAGTTTTTGGTTCCCAGAACGTTCTCAAGAACGTTCCCTTTTGGGTAGCCAGGAAAGTTTTCTTAACGTAAATAGAACGTTCCCTTTAGGTTAGGGGAACGTTCCAGGAACCTTCTGGGAACGTTCCCGGAACCTTCCGGGAATGTTCTCGGCAGGTTCCCGGAACGTTCTCCTACCCTTACGGGAACGTTCTATTTACGTTCCTAGAAGGTTCCCAGAAAGTTCTCTTAAGGTTCCCAGAACGTTCTCCTAACCTAAAGGAAATGTTCTATTTTCGTTCCTAGAAGGTTCCCAGAAAGTTCTCTTAAGGTTCCCAGAACGTTCTCCTAACCTAAAGGAAATGTTCTATTTTCGTTCCTAGAAGGTTCCCAGAAAGTTCTCTAAAGGTTCCCAGAACGTTCTCCTAACCTCTTTACTCTGATACCGCTGCTGTCAGTAATCATCCAGCACTCCCGTCCCAAAGAGTATAAGCGGTATGGAAGACGGACAGATATGCACCTCAATAATCAGTAAATGTCTTGTTTCAAACTATTGTTTAATCATTAAAGATAATCAGAGCACATTTAACCATCATAAGGAGCATTGAATGAGATTGAATTATCCGTTAATATGTAAGATTTCTTTATTATAACTACCATGTACCGTATAATATATTACGCTTCTTAAGCACCAAATAACAATGACTTCAACAAAATACCCAGATAGCAAACTGACATCGAATCAACGTAGAATCGATGTTTCTCGTGGCGTCGAAACGACGTTGATCTCCGACGTCGATCCGGCATCATTTTGCTCATCGGGGTAATGTTGAACCAACGTCAGGCACTCCATTCAAAACTAACGGAAAATCAACGCAATTGGTTTGCTTACCTAACGTTGAAACGATGTTGATTTTAGGTTGGTTGAAACGACGTCATAGAATCAACACGTATTCAACATAAAATCGATCTGATTGGTTTACTCACCTAACGTTGAAACGATGTTGATTTCAGTTGGGTAAACCGACGTTATACAATACACTTTTTCTGCTTCTTTTAAAAATCTCACATACTTCAGATAAATTAGCCTGTATATGTAATTTATTAAACATCACATTCAGTCATAATTTCTTTATTTATACAATACAGTTTATACATAGTTACAAATACATGATTAGAGCACAAACCTATATAACATATCACAGAACATGCATTTACAATCAAATACACAAAGAGGTATTAAGTAAATTATAGGCTAATGTAGTGTCAAGTTACAAATAAAAAGCTATATTCACTTAAGAATAAAAAGATCATGTTATTTTGTACCAAATGTGCTTGACTTTTATTTTCAGTGTGGCACAAAAGGAGATGTAAGGCAGAACATTAAGAGACAGACTCGGTTACCATTCACTATCATTGATTCTTTTCTATAAAATAAAATAAATTAATGGTGACAGAGACTATGCCACTCTCTCCTTTTGTGTTCCACAAAATAAAGACATATGGGTGAGAATATTTTGTTTCTTTCTCTCTCACAAACCAACAAAACCTTCTTAAAATCTTCACTGCAGGTACATAAATCCTATTCTACAAATTGCAAAATTCACAGGCTCAGTTATACCAGATTTATGCAGGGCTATATTTAATTTTTCCAGAACTTGACTGTGGTATTTGTAGACAAGTTCATGTTGGAATGATCTGCCTATCTCAAATCAAGCAACTTTTGCTTTGAGTCTTTAGCCATTTTCAAAAAATATCTGAAGACACATCTTTTTCATCAACACCTGACCAATTAATGCTATCACTTACCTATTCTATTCAGTTTGATCAAATTTCAAATTCTAATCAAGCGTGCATGTGAGATCTCACATAAAAGTTCTACTTTACAGTCGTGGTCAGAATTATTGGCACCCTTAGTTAATATGATCAAAGAAGCCTGTAAAAATAAATCTGTACGGTTTAAAATGTCACAAATCTGCCTGGAAGAGGATGTGTGTCTATATTGTCTATATATATATACGCAAGGTGAGGAGGATAGTTTGAGTGGCCAAAGACTCTCCAAAGATCTCTTGTCAGGTGAGCTCCAAACTCACCAAGCATTATAGGAGAGACTCAGAGCTGTTATTGTGGCAAAAGGAGATTGCAAAAAGTACTGAATAAAAGGGTGCCATTAACTGTGGCCAATGTGTATTAGAGAAACAAAAAATACTCCTAATGAGCTTCCCCCCACCCCCTTTTTGATCTTATCAAAAAGAATTGACAATGCAGATTTATTTTCACAGGCTTCTTTGTTCATATTTACCAAGGGTGTCAATAAGTCTGACTATGACTGTATATATGCAAATATGCGAAATTTGTTCATGACTTCACATTTTTGATTCGGGTGTGTGTCACATTCACATACGTTTCTTAATTTGTGATTTGTAGAATATGATTTGTGCACCTCAGAATTTTAAATGATGTAACTGTTGTGTTGTGTTTGGTAGAGAGAAAAAGTAAAAAAAACATTTGGAACTCCTTAAAAAAAAAAAAAAACTATTTTCTCTGTGACTTTAAATTTACTACCTGTAATACACATGTGTGACTATTCTTTAATTACAACTACAAATTCCACTGTCACAGGTGCTCAGTTTTGCTATAATAATACCGTAGAACATAATACCATAGAACATGGTAGTAGTCAGCCATCTATGCAAAAGCAGAGGTCAGTGTGGTGTACTGTAGATACAGCTGTCCAGGCCAACTTCTGATGTACTGATGTCTTCAACTGGCAATCCAGAAAACCTGAAATAAAAATAGTACAGTTCAAAATCCATCATACATATCAATATAACAGGACTGCCCGATCCTGTTCCTGGAGATCTACCCACCTGCAGAATACTACATAATACATACATAGTTCATAAATATACATAATAACATATAATATAATAGGCTATAAACAGTACAAATGGTATTAGTTACATCATATATTAGTCTATGTATTTTTACACCATGAAAACAAACATTAGACAACCAAACAATGTAATTTACTTGAGTTAAAGACTAAATGTTTTATTTAATGTTATAAATGAGTCTATGTATAAATGTCTAAAATTGTATAAATGAATCTATTTAAAATATGTATTAAATTAAATAATTAATTAGGCTAGCCTATGTAAAAAAAATTTTTTTGAAAAAAATAAATAAATCAAGACTTGTTTCCTCCACAGTTTTTGAAGGAATCTCTTGAATGATTCAGGCATCAAATACATTTAACAGTCACTGTTTGCCACCTACTGGCACAATTAGGGATGGGTACCGAAACTCGGTATTTAATCGGTCTCGGGGCTAAATTATGAAAGACCGGAGTATCGATAAGCTCTGACGTTATCGGTTCTGCTGTCGGTACTGGAGAAATTATGAAAACACACATACATTTGTTGCTATATATACACATTATCTTGCAAATTCTATCATGACCGTCTCGGAACGTCCTGGGAACGTTACTAGATGACGTCCTTGACACCAGCGTGGACTTTCTGAGGACGTTTTGGGAACGTCAATTTTCAAATAAAATATGGTCCCCTAAATGTCCCGAGAACGTCCTGAATGTTCTGGGAAGGTCCTCCAAATAACGTCCCCCAACCCTTTAAAGAACTCGACATCGTGACCGTCTCAGAACGTTCTGGGGACGTTACTAGGCAATGTCCTTGACACCAGCAGGGACGTTCTGAGGACGTTCTGGGAACGTAAAATTTCTAGCGGAGCAGAGACCAACAATCAAGTCAGGATATTTGTTAAATAGAATGTAAAATTTCAGTTTGTTCATACCACCTTATTGTATACCCGCAGAACACTTGGAATATACAGCACATGATGCATAAGACCACTCTTCTATACTTTTGCTTCTATTTTAAAAGCTTAATGTTAATCGCCATAGACTGAAATTATATGGACAAGCAGATTCGGGACATTTTATTTTAATCTCCTTTTGTGGTTCGAAAAAGAAAGAGGGACATACAACATTAGACAAACTCAAAGGTGAGTAAATGATTATTTTCATTTTTGGGTGAACTATCCCTTTAAGGAAAAGCATTTAACTCACTGTAAGTGTATATATATATATATATATATATATATATATATATATATATATGTATATGTGTATATATATATTTTTTTTTTTTTTTCTTTTTTTTTGTAAAAGGAAGGTCAGTCTTACTGGAAAATGGGTCGTAATTCCTGAATTCCATGAATGATCTCACTGCACCGAGGCAGGAAGCCTATCAAAATGAATGCACACAAATGGGACAGCACATAAATAAATGACAGTACAAGTATACCAAAACCTCATATCTGACCTGTAGTTCATGCTACTCATACTGTCATACTTCATGCTGTCATATTCCAAGTCTTGTGATGGCACAAATTCACTTTGAATGGTGAACAATTTGACACAATCAGTATAGAGAGTTTGAGTATATTGAAAAGTTATTTTCAAACATATACATATGAATATATATTAAACATACACACACACACACACACAAACACACACACACACACACATTTATACACACAAATATTAAATATATATGGAAAAATCACTCAAATCCAATATAGTGACACATCAACATTATGAAAACTCATTCAATTAATGCTTAACATAATCACAAAATTTGGTCAGGAGACACAATAAACAATTACTGATATTGCTATTTTAGATTTGGGCAGTTTACAGTGGTTTGATTTGACATCAATTCAAATTTCATCTGTGAGAAACGTTTTGGATCGTTTAGGCACGCACAGCATACAAATACCATTATTAAATAATATTATTTAATAAAATACATATAGTAAATGAAGTAAAACACTTACTTTCATGTTTTCCTTGTTAAAACCAACTTCCCCATCTGCTCCGCATCGTGAGTGAAAGAAAATATCTCTCTGAGAAAAAGTGTAGGAGAGCACAGCACATAACTATCGCTATAAATCAATATTATGTTATAAAATACATATTTTAAATGAGGTAAAATGCTTACTTCTGGTCTTTCTCTTTTCTAAGCGACCTTCGCGTCTACACTGCATAGCATTTCAAATCTGTGAGAAAAGTTTAGGCTCATTTAGGCGCACACATCATTTAAATATCATCATAAAGTAATATCATCTTATAAAATACCTAATGTGAATGAGGTAAAACACTTACTTTAGGTGTTTTCATTGATAAAACCAACTTCCCCATCTGCTCCCCATCGCGAATGAAAGAAAATAGCTCTCTGAGAAAAAGTTTAGGAGAGCAGAGCACATAAATATAGCTATAAATCAATATGTTATAAAATACATATATTAAATGAGATAAAAAACACTTATTTTCGGATTTCCCTGATAGAAAAGAAACGACGTCCTCGTATGTTCCGCATCACGAGTGAAAGGAAATGTCGTTGAGAAACTTTTATGCACACAGCAAATACGTTAAATATCGTTATAAAACGATTTGATATTACAAAACACATTTTGTGAGTAAGATTAAACACTTAATGTAGTGCGTGTCAGGTGTCAGGTCTGATGTGTCACACTTGTATAAGGTTCAATATTGTTCGATACGGGCCAACTGATCAGAAGATAAGGAACGACTACTGGAGAGAGGGAGGCAACACAGCAGGTAGGTGAAGACTCAGAACGTTTTTTACTGGTTGCTATCTTGCTTTCATTGAATTTCACAGTAGCAATTTGTCTGAAGCGTGTAAATTTCAATACTCATTCGATAACATACAATGTATGACAATGCTTCAACTCTCTTTTTTTTTGAAATTTCAGGAAGTTGTACTCAAGACTCAATTGAAAACAATTGTCAAATACTTTGTACAAAAATGAAATAATAAAATAAAACTTCTTGAAAACTCAACAGACTCAGTTTTTGTAACCCAATAAAATTGAAAGAAAAAATAAACAATGTTCTCAAGACAATATATCACAAATTCAAAACTCAAATCACTCTTTTCCTTCAAAATGTAACAGTCTTTTCAGCAAAATGAATCAAATATTCAAGATTCACTGAATTGATTCAGTTAATGTCAGTTCAGATTCAAATGACTCAGATCAAAAGATTTGTTGACTCCTTAGAATCAATCAGTTCAGAATCAATGTGTCTCTTGTTCAAAACTCGAGGAAAAAATATGGAAAAAAACGAAGTTTCAGTCCTATTTGTCCAAAAACAAAAGGAAAAGATTTCTCATACCAGTTTTGATGAATTCAAGATCAAAGTGCAACGATCAAATTGTCTCCGTGGGTGGCTCGCCTTTTACATACACTCATATTCGTCTCACGTGTCCAGGATGGTGATCACAATTTCTCAGAAGAACACATACAAGAAGAAAGGAAGAAACAAAAAAACCCAGCCTTGCAAAAACACAAGGCAAAAACAATAATTAATCTTCCATTCAAACATGTTCATAAACAAACATCATATATACAGATTTCAAACAACATATTGACTCAATATCTTGACACTTATACACGGCATTGTCACTCGTCATCGACTCATTTGCATTTTCACATGCGGTTAGCTTTAGCCCAACGTGCAAATTAGCACTAGCTCACACACTATGCATAATCGGCCTATACGAACGCTAACATCACATTACTGATTTTTCGACTAAGTCTGCAACAGTTTTTCTTGTGAAATGTCAAGTCAATATATGAAAAAACAACTCACCAAGGCAAAAATGTCATATCTCATTCAATAAGAAGATAATTTGCGGTGCTTTGGTGCTCCGTGCATCTAACGTACACTAACCATGTTCCGTACACTTTTCGCCCTTCAACGCACGCCAACGACCACTCCTCCGTTGTTGAAAGCCAGACAAGCATGTTTGTGTGATCATTCTCTGGGGGAATACCCATTGGACAGTCCACACTTTGATTGATGTCTTTTGGACCAATAGTTTTTGAGAAAAGTGGGGAAAAGTACCTCCCCCGCCCGTGTACTGAAGATGATAAGCGTTAACGGTGTTCCGTACAGGCAACAATGGTGTTCCGTACAGCGCATTTCAACGACGAAAATGGACATTTAACGGATCAATTGTGAGGTATTTTGTTATTTTAACTGAATAAAACAACATTTCAATGAATAATAAAGGTGAATGCCTTTTTATTTGTTTAAAATTTAAGTTATTTGCTGCTTTAATACGCTAGAGGACCATGCGAGCTAGGCTATTGTGTTGTGATATTGATTGTCATGTGAGTTAAGCATGTAAAACGCTAGTGAATAACTTTACCATATCTTTCTGAAGACAAAGAAGGGAAAAAGAAAGGTGAATGCCTTTTTATTTGTTTAAAATTTAAGTTATTTGCTGCTTTAATAAGCTAGAGGACCATGCGAGCTAGGCTATTGTGTTGTGATATTGATTGTCATGTGAGTTAAGCATGTGAAACGCTAGTGAATAACTTTACCATATCTTTCTGAAGACAAAGAAAAAATGTGTGTGTGTGTGTGTGTGTGTGTGTGTGTGTGTGTGTGTGTGTGTGTGTGTGTGTGTGTGTGTGTGTGTGTGTTTACAACTATTTACATTTAACACTAAACTGATTAAAAAATACCATAACTAGAAATTAACCTGTTAATTTTCTGTGTGCACTATTTACATTGTGTGTGTGTGTGTGTGTGTGTGTGTGTGTGTGTTTACTACTATATACATTTAACACTAAACTGATTAAAAAATGCCATAACTAGAAATTAAGTGTGCACTATTTACACGTGTGTGTGTGTGTGTGTGTGTGTGTGTGTGTGTGTGTGAGTGAGGTGTTTTTATGTGGACAGACAACATTTATGGCAAAGCCAGTCAGTGTCCTCCACTTCCTCCACTTCTGCACACTCCAAGTGGAACCACAAATGGCACAGATCACACTGGACCCATTCATCTATGGCCTCCTCTCCTGAGCCAGGTGGGACCGCTCGACGGCAGAGAGCGCAGTGTTCTCCGTCATCAGTCGGAGGAGGTGCCTGCTTTTTTTGCCTTTTGGCCTCCTGAGCTTGTCTCTTTTCCTCCTTCTTCTTTGCCATCTCTTCCTTGCGCTTTCTCTTCTTTTCTTCCTTCTCTTTCTCCTCAGTTTCTTTTTCGACCAGCAGGTCGAAATACTCATCACTGGTGATGACACGGGCTGGCAAGGGAATGCGACGCCTCACCTTCTCCTTCCTCTCCAGGGCTGGACTCATTAGAACGTTAGCCAGACTCTCCGGGATTACACCTGCTGCCACCAGGTAATTTTTGTGAACTATTCTATTTTTACAGGTGGGGCAAGGTGTTTGAGTGATGGATGGTGTGGTGGGAGCGACGGATGGTGTGGTGGGAGCGACGGATGGAGTGGCAGCAGGGCTGGATGGAGTGGCTGACGGAGTGGCAGCAGGGCTGGATGGAGTGGCTGACGGAGTGGCAGCAGGGCTGGATGGAGTGGCTGACGGAGTGGCAGCAGGGCTGGATGGAGTGGCTGACGGAGTGGCAGCAGGGCTGGATGGTGTGGCTGACGGAGTGGCAGCAGGGCTGGATGGTGTGGCTGACGGAGTGGCAGCAGGGCTGGATGGTGTGGCGTCAGATGGGAGCACTCTCACCACCTAAGAAAATAAAACGTATGTAAAACTCATTAATACACTTGAAAAGGAATGCAAGTAGCTAGAGGGCGAGTTATCATTATATTAATGTCAAAATTACCTGGGTTGTGTCCACAGCAGCCCTGGACAGAGGAAAGATGCCAGCCTTGCGGAATCCAGCCTTGATATTTTGGGCTGTGACAGCAGTGGGGTATACATGCTTTAGGAGAGCTGAAAACTGCCTCTTCCCCACAACGATGTCCCCTCGCACCAGACCCATCCTGGAAGCCATGGTGGAGAAAGCAGTCTTCAGCGGGTTGAAAACCGCAATATCAAGGGGCTGAAGAATGTGTGTGGTGTGGGCAGGTAGGCAGAGAATTTCAACATTTTTTTCTCTGCAGAACATGATTACTTCTCTGGAAACATGTGTCTCGTGTTGGTCCATGATTAAAATGAGTGGTCTCTCCTCAGGAGCATACCTGATAAAATGGTGGAGCCATTTCAGGAAGAGCTCCGAGTCCATGTAACCCTTCTCCTGGATGCCATAGAGGGCGTTGGGGGGACCATCCAGCCTATAGGCGTTACTTGGGAGACAGCCGGGGTAAATGATGAAGGGTGGAATGCTGTCCCCGGCTGCATTCACACAGCAGTGGACCGTGATGTGCTCCCTTGTCGTCTGCTGCTGCTGGTAAACGTGTTTCCTCCCAGTCTGGCATAGGACCTTCTCCCTGGACCGAGGCTTGTCTCCAAAGCCGGTCTCATCACAGTTGTAGAGGAGATGTGGCTTGTCCTCCAAACTGTGCTTCTCGTGAAGGGCCTCGTATAGTTTGAAGAACCCTTCAATGGCCTCTGGTGTAGCACCATGGACTCTGGCTCTGTCCAGGGAATCTGCCGTCCTTGAGGCCAATTCTGGATGGCGGGCCTTAAACCTGGACCACCACACATCACTTGGCCCCTTCTCCAGGTTTACAGTGGTGGTCTCTGTTCTGCCACTCTCCTTAATGATCCCAGTAGCCAGCACCTTGACAAGAGATCTTGTGACTGGGAAGCCATGGTCCGCCATCCAGAATATAAAGGAAAGAAGAGCCTCTTCCTCTCCAGGTGTCAGGGCCTAATTAGGATGAGGGTTGTGGACATATTTTTTTTTTTTATAGTCCTGTAGAGTGGTGTGGGGAATGCCAAATTTTTTCGCTGTTGCCCTTAGACTTGCTCCTGCCTTTACTTCCTCAACTGCCTCCTGTAACTTCTCCTTTGAGTACTGTTTTTTCTTTCCTGACATCTTTCTTTTGTTGTAACTGTACTGACTTTCCTTTGAAATATGATATTATGTTAATCATGTAATGTTAATTTAACTTTAACTTCAAGTGATTGTTTATAAAATTATGTTCACAAAGTATTTTAATTATATTAGTTAACTTGATGTATGAAATCTTATTAAATAACTTGAATGTCTGAATATCCTATCCTTGTGTGTAACTTTGTTAATGTTAAATAATTTTTGGCAATGAAATAACACAATCAATTGAGTTTTAACTAAGTTCGTTTAATTTATTAAAGCATGACAATTAAAAATGTAAAAATAATGTAAGTTAACGCTAACTTAATTGATCTTTTATGAATATAAACATCACTGCACGCAGGATGATGGGCAAACAGCGCCTGCTGCACGTCTCAGGCGGAGGGTGGCGCCAAGTGGTCATCGCCCACAATTGACGTTTAAATATTCCCATTTCAAAGCATTTATTCAACAAAAGGTCATTTATTTAACAATTTGTGATAACATAACATTCATTTCATAAAGATTATAGTGCTGTGAGAAGCATCAATTAAATAGAAATGCACATTTTCGCTGCTCTAGTTGTCTCCCCGCCCAAGCGGCAGTCTCACGTTTAGCTTGCCCACCTTCCATTTTCAAGCGCAGGGGGCGCACCTAGCAAATTTACTGAAATCTCACGAGAACAAATGGTGGGAGGGTCTCTGTCGTGATCCGGGGTGAAAGAGGGAGAAATGAAGATGACAAGTATATATATATTATGTATGAACCGGAAGTATTTATTCAGCGATCGGCGGTGAAAGTTCATCTGTACGGAACATGGTTAGTGTACGGAACATGGTTAGTGTACGTTACATCGGCTTTTATTCTCAATTCTCTGTCTCGTCGTCTTCTCACTTTGTCGTCAGCTCTTCAAAGTTATCACTTTCACTCATAAACGTAATCTTTTAATTGCATTCAAGTTTCTTTTCCTCAATATCTATCCTTTGATACGGAGTATCTGGAAATCACTCAGTGCACATCTGCTTCATCTGACTTGCGCGCTCTCTCAATGTCTCTGAAAGCGGCAGTGTCACCCGCACAGTCTCAGTGCGCTGCTACCATTGGCTCGTTGGAGTGTCGATCAATGATTGGATGAAACACTTTCTTTTCTAAAACACTCGTTTTTCTCTCTTATTCTCTTTTTATTAATTTCCCCATCTTTTTACACATCTTTTAACTCTTTTACTTGTAGCCTGGATTATCCGGGTTACACTTAATTTCGCAGTTTTCCGTCCTCATATGCTCCACATCTCGTGCAAAGAAAATGGCGCCTGTGAAAATTTTTTCAGATGGGTCAGGCACGCACACGAGCAAATGTCCCGGATGTGACTAATAACACTCAGCAGTGTTAATAAGTGACTCTCAGTTTTTACACCGGCCAGAGGGTCTGTTTACACTAGCTAGTGTTAATCCCCCAAAATTCAACACCACAACTTTAACACTTTACTCTAAAAGTCCTCAACACTAGGATTTTAACACTGGGGATTTTGCTATGTGTATATATATATATATATATATATATATATATATATATATATATATATATATATATATATATATATATATATATATATACGTATATATAGGCTGCATATAGTGCTGTCAATCGATTAAAAAAAATTACTAATTTATCTTTTTTTTTTTTTTTATTAATCCCACCTACTATCCCCAAACTTAAGTTTTTAAATATACTTTTATATTGCAACAATTTCACATGCAATCTTCAAATTAATGTAGAAACAACATAAATAAAGAACAGTATATATATATTTTTTTATATTTGTGTAGTGGCATCTTTTTTTATGACTGAAGGCGAGTATCACTGATACCAATATTGATGACTCTATGAAATAGATTTTTCTTTCCCTAATATTTAACCACTGAATATAGCCATTCAGCATTACAGTATAATTAAGAACTAGCAATTTTAACATTTATTAGACTTAAAAAAAAATCTACTTTTAATTTAATTGAACTTAAAACAATCTTCACATAAACCCATTATAATAAATGTCATATTTAGACACCTGTGCCCTTCAGCAAGTACGAAATATACAGAAATTGAATGAAGTTATCAAACACTAACTTCTACACTAACTTGTACATTTAAACTTCTACAAACACTACATTAAATTGTTACTCTTTACCCTTTCTGGCATGTTACAGGTCTTAAAGTCTCTACTATGCTGATGCATTGAATTGGGTGTGTTAGATGAGGGAGACAGTGCTGGGGTGCTCCAGGTCAGTTTTTAGAGACATGTTTTTAAATGCGACTCATATATAACAAATACTTACATTTCAGGTAGCTTTAATTGCCTTTTTGGTAACTTCATAGTGTGGGATTACAAATTGTGTTTACATGTTTAACTTAGATTCTTATTATCCACTTCCTGACTCAATGTATAACTGTGCTTTGTCTCAATCAAGTCATGTTGATTGGCAGAGATTCAAAGAACCCAGACGTTGAACCCCTGGCCCAGACGTTGATTCGTTAGGTTGATTGGATTAGTGTCTATCTTTCGGAGCCCCCTGGCCCAGACGTGGATTCGTTAGGTTGATTGGATTATTGTCTATGCATTTGATTATGTTGATGAGATTAGAACCACGGGAAGTAGCAACAAACTAACGCCTCCCTCATGTGCTTGCTTTGTTTAAATTTGTCTCCACCTCCAAGAATCCCTCCTCCAAAATGCCTATAAAATAACCTTGTAAAGTTACTTAAGATTGAGATTTCGATGACTACAGCATACCAACAGCTTGTGTTCTCAATAAAGAATCCTGCTGACGATCCAATCCGATTTCTCCTGGTCTTCTCTTCTGAGTTTTCTACACTTTAGAAGAACCAAGTTCACAACAGATGGTGCCGTGAACCGGATAGAGTTCCAGCTTCCTCACCTGGAAACTTCCAGCTGAACAAAGATTCCCAGACTGAATTTTTCTCTCAACCAAGGGTTGTGGTGAGTGCTGTCTCTAATCCAAAAGAACCTAAGACCAGTACAAATTTTTATCCTCTGTGCCGTCAGAGAAGAGTTAGCATATATCTGTAGGGTTTGTTTAACTAAGTTTATCCTCTAAAGTTTTTCTTTTAGAGATAAAAGTTATCCTCTGTTTCAGGCAGGGAAGATTTTGGCATTACGTGCTAAAAAGTGGTTATCCTCTGTTTCAAGCAGGGAAGGTTAGCATTTCGTGCTAATAATTTTGGTTTATCCTCTGTTCTTGTAGGCAGGGAAGATTAGCGTAAAGTGCTAGTAATTTGTGTTATCCTCTGCTTTGCCAGGGAAGGTTAACAATAGTTGATGTGTTAACAAGCGTACCCTCTGTTGATCAGAGAAGTTTTAGTGTTTTGATTGTGTGGTAACAAAGAAACTCACAAAATGTTTAGAAAGAATGCTAGACTGATCCCCACAACTGAAAAAGGTGGTCTAGCAACTCCTTTGTGGTCAGATAGCGAATTCAAATCACTGTTAGGAGTGCAAATGAACCTAATAGTCACTGAGAAAGTTAGACAAGAACTAACTCAGAAATATGAGATCCATCCAGACAAGACTTGGTCTGTAGATGAGTGTAAAAAGGTACTAGGAGCATGTATTCGCAAGAACAATGTGAAAGGCATTATCTGCTGCCACAGAGAATTTGGTTTAGCGCTAGCTACACAACAGTCTCAGCGTAACTCAGAGTTAGAGGAACAGAACAAAGAGCTCCATGCTAGAGTATCCACTTTGACTAAGAAATTGAACCTCAAGAAAGCTGCAGCAAAAACTGATGTGGAAGTTAGTGAGCCTGATAACATTTACCCTGATTTACAAGCGTTTTTTGAAACAGATGTAGCTCTCCAATCAGTAACTGATGTGCCTGTAAATTCCGTCAATGTGTGTGGTGCTAGGAGAAGATCTCAGGGAATTGAGGAAACTGATAGTGTTCCTCTCAATTCTTCTGTTGTGCAAATACAAACTGTTGCCAAAGCTTTATGTCCTAAAGATATAGAGAGACTATCTCAGAGTTTACCGTCAGCACGCACACATTTTTCTGAATTTAGAAGAACATTGATCAGTAAAATGCGTCTTTATGACATGTCGTTGGCAGAAGTCACGCAGCTGATGTCACAAATCCTAACTGAATCTGAATTCAACAGTTTTGAATCTGCTGTTGCTTCTGAACTGTGAAATGCCAGTAAGGGTGATTTACGAGAAGGTATTTTGAAAATCCTAAAGAATATCCTAGGACCCAAAATAGATTGGTCTAAAATTACTACCTGTGTGCAAAGGAAAGAAGAAACTGTGAGTGGATATACTGAGAGATTTTGTCAGTCAGCTGTAATTTACAGTGGAATTGTTGATGACCCTGAAAGTGTGCTAGAGGACAAGGGACCCCTGGTTCGTATCTGGTCAGATGGCCTTGTAGCCGAATACAGAAAAGCTTTACCATTCTTAGATCTAACTTGGTCTAACAGAACTCTCAGAAGTAACCTAGACAGGTTAGCTACATGGGAAAGAGATGCTGATGTCAAGGCAAAAGTAAGAGTAGCAGCAGCTACGTTTAACACAATGAAACAAGACAATAGATGGTCTAAAAGAGAAAGCAAATGCAAATACTGTGGAAAATTAGGACATTGGGAGAAAGAGTGTAGGAAGAAGTTGCAAGATAGTAAAAGAAATGCTATGCATAATTCTGCTCCTTCTCAGCCTGCACACAACCTTGAAGTAGTTCCGCCAGTGACCACTGAAACTGTAGGACAGCTAGTTCAGGCTCTTCTAAGAGCACAACAAGACCAAGAAAAAAACTAATTGTTGGGGCTGTGAGTAGCTACCTTTCCCCTGTAATCCAACACAATGACCAAAGAATTTTTGTGAAAGGTAGCATAAAAGAGAAAGAGATTGATTTTTTGCTTGATACAGGTGCAGAAATTACAGTAATCCCTACAAAATTGGCACAAGGTTTAAACATCCCATACAAGAAAACCAAACTTTGTTTAACTGGTGTAATAGGTGAAGATTCTGTTTTGTATGAAACTCCGCCCATAGAGGTACAATTTGGCCCAAAAACTCTGACTACAAAATTGCTATGCGCTCCATTAAATACAGGTGCAATTTTAGGCATGGATCTTCTGAGACAAATAAATCTAACTTTAGACATGTCCTCAGAATCTACTAGCATAAGAATTTCCTCAGCACAGATTTCTACCAATAATGCAACCCCTCCCGAGTATGCTTTCTTACAGAATCATCCAATTTGGGCTAAAGACAAGGATGATTGTGGGTTGTTGACAGGTGTAGAACCAGTTAAATTGACAGGAACTCCACCTCCGGTCACCAAACAATATCCGATTAATAAGGAAGCTATACAGGGAATCAAACTTATTGTAGAAAATTTGCTGACGCAAGGAGTGCTAGTTAAAACCAACAGTCCATGTAATTCACCCATATGGCCCATCAAGGGAAAGTATGTTGCTCCCGAATCACTGTTGCCATATTTGGCTCAACAAATACACAGTTTGGGTCATAGTGGTCCAGCAACGATGAATCACAGGTTCTCAAATCAATGGTGGAATCCAAAATTCAGAAACGCAGCCACTGAAACAGTCAAGAGATGTGTTACATGTCAGAAAAATAATGATGTACCAGCAGCCACTACACCAGCAGCACATACCCCAGCTCCACCAGGGCCATTTCGTCACCTGCAAGTTGATTACATATCGTTGCCCCCTTGTAAAGGAAAAACTGACGTTTTGGTAGTAATAGACAAGTTCTCAAGATGGGTAGAAGCTTATCCAACAGGGCGTGCTACAGCTGCACATACTGCTAAATGTCTTGTCACTGATTTCATTCCCAGATGGGGATTACCAGATTGCATTGACTCAGATCAAGATGCCCTGATCGCTTACTGTGAAAAAGGCAGTGCAGAGTGCCAAAGAGAGAGTTGAGTCGTGTTGGCAGACTCCACCAGAAGGTGGACACACAATCATCCCAGGTCAATGGGTCATGATAAAGGCATTCAGAAACAAGCCATTAGAGCCTAAGTGGTACGGACCACATCAAGTGATGTTGATTACAGCTGCTGCAGTATTGTGTCAGGGAAGGAAAACTTGGACTCATGTGTCACACTGTAAAGTTGTTCCTCCCCCTGCAGGGATAGGATAGGACAGACACAAGAACCAGTGAGGAGCCCAGGGAAGAACCGAAAGCAACAGGCTTCGGGGGCCAACCCTGCGGTGAAGATTTCCTCATAGGCCTTTCCCCATCCAATAGTCCATCCTTTCCTCACTGTTCTTTAGGTGTCACAGGAATTGAGAAATAGGGAAAGAAGGAACAACAATAGCAGACTATATTTGAACAGAGGATACAACCCTAATGTTTGCAGACTCTACAACAAATACTGCTATGTGCCGTTGTTCTCTTTTTTTTTTCTCTCTTTCTCTGTGCAGATACCACTTGATGGCTGTCCTGAGATCCATATGCACCGCCCTTCTCACCTGCGGATGAAGCCACAACCTCTAGAAAACAACTAGACCCATTGCCGAGCCAACTATCACACAAGAAAGAGAAAAGAAAGAAAAAAAAAATAAAAATACACAACGCAGAGACTCACATACGGGAACTTCAGTCATCCACCAACATGATCAAGATTTTCGTACTATTAACCATCATGGACATCACGCAAAGTGTAGACCCCAGAAACAACATATTCTTAGCCAACAGAGAACTTGAACAAAATCCAACAAGACATTCTTGGTCTTTCAGCAAAATTACACCAGATGACTGAAGATAATTCTTCATGGTTCGGAAACTTGTTAGGTAAACCCTGGCTGTGGATCAAGGAAATAGCAATTCTGCTGTTGTTTCTCCTACTTGCGTACTATCTATGCATCCACAGTATCAAGTGTTTCTTTCAGCAAATGACTCCCGCCTCTCACGAGGAAATGACAGTTCCAACCAGAAAAGATTATTACCCGTAAGAACTTCACGGACCCTAATTGCATGTTTTGTTTCTGTGTCAGCATGCAATTACATATAAGCAACACAGAACATGTACAATGTGCCTGTAACGATTACAAGTTACAAGAATTAACTTTTAAGTGTCTAAATTTGTATTTTGTGAGCGTTATTAGAACTCTCAAAGGGGGAATTGTGGGATTACAAATTGTGTTTACATGTTTAACTTAGATTCTTATTATCCACTTCCTGACTCAATGTATAACTGTGCTTTGTCTCAATCAAGTCATGTTGATTGGCAGAGATTCAAAGAACCCAGACGTTGAACCCCTGGCCCAGACGTTGATTTGTTAGGTTGATTGGATTAGTGTCTATCTTTCGGAGCCCCCTGGCCCAGACGTGGATTCGTTAGGTTGATTGGATTAGTGTCTATGCATTTGATTATGTTGATGAGATTAGAACCACGGGAAGTAGCAACAAACTAACGCCTCCCTCATGTGCTTGCTTTGTTTAAATTTGTCTCCACCTCCAAGAATCCCTCCTCCAAAATGCCTATAAAGTAACCTTGTAAAGTTACTTAAGATTGAAATTTCGATGACTACAGCATACCAACAGCTTGTGTTCTCAATAAAGAATCCTGCTGACGATCCAATCCGATTTCTCCTGGTCTTCTCTTCTGAGTTTTCTACACTTTAGAAGAACCAAGTTCACAACAATAGACATAGCTTTAATATGAAATGATATACGCATTTGTGGTCGTAAAGACTAAAATATACGCAATTCTTGTCAAGATAAAAGAGACACAAGCATCAGTTGTGAGTGGGGTGGTGTCACGAATCCCGTCCATGCAATTCCGTTCACTCACCACCAGAGGTCACTCGTTCACCACATTGACTCTTACACCACATTACTGTTGCCATTCACCATCGAACTGCATTTGCCATCATCCACTGCACTGACACAGCTGTTCGCACTGATCATGCTCACACCTGAGAACACTCACACAATCACTATCACCCAATCGCACACGCTTTATAAGCCTTGGACTTCCTCTTGCTCTCTGCCGAGTATTGTATTGCATTTATCACTCTCATAGCAATAGCTACCTTACGGAGCCCTCTCAGTAATTATAGTCTTGCCTTGTTTGTTTTCCTGTGTTTGACTTCTGCCCGTGTTTCCTGGATTTACCCTTAGCCTAGCCCTTTGGACTCTGTTTGCACCTCATTTGGATTATTGCTGTTTACCTGGATTATCTCTCTTTGCCTTGCCCCTGTTGGATATTGTTCACCGATCATCGACTCCACGCTTGCCCTAAGGATTACTCTGTGTCTTGCCCCTGTCATACCTGTTTGCTGTTTATTGACCCTGCCTGTATTATGACCATGTTTTGGAATAAAGCCTTGCATATGGATCCGCACGTCTCATGTTTCGTCAACCCTTGCTCCGCCGCTGCGTTAATTGTTAAGTATTTTTAACACTGTTAAACTGGAAAAATTAATCGCATGCGTTAACATGCTAATTTTGACTGCACTAATATTGTCACAAATCCAAGCCATGAACTTCCGGTCGTTCACCTCTAGAGGTCACTCACCCATCACATGGACTTTCACACCACACAGTCAGTCACAGATCACTCAAGGACTACATTTCCCATCATCCACTGCACCAACACAGCTGTCTGCACTGATTACGCACACACCTGAATACAATCTCACATCACCATCACCCAATCACACACACTATATAAACTCTGGACTTTCTCTTACACTCTGCCGAGTATTGTTAGCCTAGCTGCATACAAAGCGTTCCCAGTGTTTCTAGTTAGATTTCTTGTGTTTTGATTCCTGCCCATGCTCCTGGATTATTCTCTCTGCCTAGCCCTCTGGATACTGTTCGCCGATCATCGACCCACGCTTGCTCTACGGACTGCTCTGTGTTTTGCCCCTGCCATACCTGTTTGCTGTGTACTGACCCTGCCTGAATTCGACCATGTTTAATAATAAAGCCTTGCAAATGGATCCTCTCGTCTCACGTCTCGTCAACCCCATAACAGAATACTCGGCCAAACAGGGATCCAGCGGCTTTCCCAACCAACATTGGTCAGGTATGGATACAGCGATCCTGTTACTAGCCCTCAAGCAGGGAACTCGATCACTTGAGGGTTACATCACGGAATATTTGGCTTTGGCTAATGGCTCAGATTTACCGGACTGTTTATTAATAGACTTTTTCTGTGATGGCCTTAACCAGCCGAGAACGAGACACCGCACCCAAATGTGAGATCACAGCCGCGCTAGAGCACGCTCACAAAATGGCGGCTACAACAACACCCCGTAGCATCATTTCTGCCAGTCACATACCAAGTCAAGTCCCAGCTGATGTTAAAGAGCCAAGTCAAGTCCCAGCTGATGTTAAAGAGCCAAGTCAAGTCCCAGCTGATGTTAAAAAGTCAAGCCAAACCACCAGTGATCTCCGTGAGTCAAGCCAAGCCACAGTTGATCGTCACGAGTCAAGCCAAGCCACAGTTGATCGTCACGAGTCCAACCAAAGCACAGTTGATCATCACAAGTCAAGCCAAGCCACCAGTGATCTCCGTGAGTCAAGCCAAGCCACAGTTGATCATCACGAGTCAAGCCAAGCCACAGTTGATCGTCACGAGTCAAGCCAAGCCACAGTTGATCGTCACGAGTCAAGCCAAGCCACAGTTGATCGTCACGAGTCAAGCCAAGCCACAGTTGATCGTCACGAGTCAAGCCAAGCCACAGTTGATCGTCACGAGTCAGGCCAGGCCACAAGTGATCGTCACGAGTCAAGCCAAGCCACAGATGACCGTCACGAGTCCAACCAAAGCACAACGCTCCAGCCAGAGTCACACCACGTCTCCGCTCTCCAGCCAGAGTCACACCACGTCTCAGCTCGTCATCCCGAGTCACACCAAGCCACTGTGGATAATCATGAACTCACCCAACTCACAGCTGACCAGCCAGAGTCACGTCACGTCCCAGCTGACCAGCCAGAGTCACGTCACGTCCCAGCTGACCAGCCAGAGTCACGTGACGTCACAGCTGACCAGCCAGAGTCACGCCACGTCACAGGTGACCAGCCAGAGCCTCTTCACGTCTCAGCTCCTCAGCCAGAGCCTCTTCACGTCTCAGCTCCTCAGTCAGAGCCTCTTCACATCTCAGCTCCTCAGTCAGAGCCTCTTCACGTCTCAGCTCCTCAGCCAGAGCCTCTTCACGTCTCAGCTCTTCAGCAAGAGCCTCTTCATGTCTCCGCTAACCATCCAGAGCCACCTCATGTCACGGCTGAGCAGCCAGAACCACGTCACGTCTCCGCCGAACTGCCAGAGTCTGTCACACCCAGAGACTTAAGGTCAGTCCTTCGAGTTCTCCGGTTGATATCCAGCGTGAGGGATGCACAGCTGGTGTCTGTACGCACTGCTGCTATCCCCAAATCCACTCACTTTGGCCCTCCTGTGCCTGAACTGATGTCCCTGTCTGAAGCTCTTCCCATGATAGGGATTGCTTTATGTTGCATTTGGGCCGCATACACCATCACTGAACTGCCCCAGGGGATGGCGTCTGCTGCAGAACCTCCCCAAGCGGTGGTGCTCGCCTCAGCCCCTTGCAAGGTGGTGGCGCCCAGCAATGTACTCTCAGCCGGTCATGTTACCACCGTATAACCTCCAGAGGTGGCGGCGTTAGCTGCAGAACCTCCAGAGGTGTCGGTGGTATCCTCCTGTGAACTCTCACCCTGTCCTGTCACGGCTAGGAAGGCTGTCTATGAGCCCTCGCCCTGTCCTGCTCCGGCCATGGAGGCCGTCTATGAACTCTCACCCTGTCCTGTCACGGCTAGGAAGGCTGTCTATGAGCTCTCGCCCTGTCCTGCCCCGGCCATGGAGGCCGTCTATGAACTCTCACCCTGTCCTGTCACGGCTAGGAAGGCTGTCTATGAGCTCTCGCCCTGTCCTGCCCCGGCCATGGAGGCCGTCTATGAACTCTTGCCCTGTCCTGTCACGGCTATAGAGGCCGCCTGTGATTCCATGTCCTGCCCAGTCACGGCTGTGAAGGCCGCCTGTGATTCCTTGTCCTGCCCAGTCACGGCTATAGAGGCCGCCTGTGATTCCTTGTCCTGCCCAGTCACGGCTATAGAGGCCGCCTGTGATTCCTTGTCCTGCCCAGTCACGGCTATAGAGGCCGCCTGTGATTCCTTGTCCTGCCCAGTCACGGCTCTAGAGGCCGCCTGTGATTCCTTGTCCTGCCCAGTCACGGCTATAGAGGCCGCCTGTGATTCCTTGTCCTGCCCAGTCACGGCTATAGAGGCCGCCTGTGATTCCTTGTCCTGCCCAGTCACGGCTCTAGAGGCCGCCTGTGATTCCTTGTCCTGCCCAGTCACGGCTATAGAGGCCGCCTGTGATTCCTTGTCCTGCCCAGTCACGGCTATAGAGGCCGCCGGTGATCCCATGTCCTGCCCAGTCACGGCTGTGAAGGCCGCCTGTGAGTCTTTGTCCTGCCCAGTCACGACTATAGAGACCGCCTGTGATTACATGTTCGGCCCAGTCACGACTATAGAGGCCGCCTGTGAATTCCTGTCAGGTCCTGTCACGGCTATCAAGGCTGCCTGTGATTCCCTGTCCTGCCCTGTCACGGCTAGGGAGGCCGTCAGTGATTCCCCGTCCGGCCCTGTCACTGCTATGGAGGCCGTCTGGGATTTCCTGTCCTGCCTTGGCACGGCTATGGAGGCCGCCTGTGACTCCCAGACCTGCTCTGCCACGGCCCCTGAGGCCAGGAAGGCTCTCCCTGTGTTGTCTGTCTCTGCTCTCCCTGTGTTGTCTGTCTCTGCTCTCTCTGTGTTGTCTGTCTCTGTTTCCCCCCAGATCTCAGACTCAGACATGGTTTCCTGCCTGGTCTACGGTCCTACTCCGGTCTGGTGGTCTCTGGTCCTGTCTGCTCCGCCCTGGGGGGGCTCCAGGTCCGTCTGCTCCGCCCTGGGGGGCTCCAGTCCTGTCTGCTCCGCCCTGGTGGGCTCCGGGTCCATCTGCTCCGCCCTGGTGGGCTCCAGATCTGCCTGCTCCGCCCTGGTGGGTTCCAGTTCCATCCTCTCCGCCCTGGCTTTCACATGGACCTGGCCCTCCGTCCCTCCCCCTGTTCCGCCTCCGCTCCTCCGCCCTCCTAGGATTGTTTAGGAGCGTCTGGAAGCCGCTCCTTGGGGGGGGCTATGTCACAAATCCAAGCCATGAACTTCCGGTCATTCACCTCTAGAGGTCACTCACCCATCACATGGACTTTCACACCACACAGTCAGTCACAGATCACTCAAGGACTACATTTCCCATCATCCACTGCACCAACACAGCTGTCTGCACTGATCACGCACACACCTGAATACAATCTCACATCACCATCACCCAATCACACACACTATATAAACTCTGGACTTTCTCTTACACTCTGCCGAGTATTGTTAGCCTAGCTGCATACAAAGCGTTCCCAGTGTTTCTAGTTAGATTTCTTGTGTTTTGATTCCTGCCCGTGCTCCTGGATTATTCTCTCTGCCTAGCCCTCTGGATACTGTTCGCCGATCATCGACCCACGCTTGCTCTACGGACTGCTCTGTGTTTTGCCCCTGCCATACCTGTTTGCTGTGTACTGACCCTGCCTGAATTCGACCATGTTTAATAATAAAGCCTTGCAAATGGATCCTCTCGTCTCACGTCTCGTCAACCCCATAACAAATATACTGTATATATATATATATATATATATATATATATATTGTGACGAGTCAGCTGCCTCCATAGGAGGACGAAGCCACCAAGGAAGCCGCCGCCCTCGCGCCCCCGGACCCAGGTGGGGAGCGCGTGCGGCCACCGGACTCCGCCCCTTACCTGGACCCTTCCTTCCAGAACACTGCCCCTCCTTCACATTCCGCGTAACACGACGAGGACACCAGATCCCCCTGTTTATTTTGGACACTTTAATCCCCTTTGGACACTTTATTTCTGTTGAATAAAAGCCTCTCCGAGGCCTGACGCCACACCCACTGTGTCTGTCGTTTGCTCCTCCCGTCACACTGGTGGAGAATGCGGGCATAACGGAGCTTCGACAGCACAGTTGGGCAACATCGATGACGTCCTCCCCTCTCGCTCGCAAAAGTTCGTGGAAATCCGCACTGGGACGAAGGAATGACGGAGACGGCCTCCCAGCCACCTAAGGGGTAAGTGACGTTCTGTTAATAGTCATTTACCCTGTGGTTCAACCTGACCTGTTGAAAAGAGATGGTGTTCATCCCTCCTGGGGTGGTGCCGCTCTTCTCTCTAGAAATTTGGCACATAGTCTTAGAGTTCATACTTGACTAACTGGAGCCCAGGTCAGGAAGCAGACAGACTGGCTAAACCGACCGTCTGCTAGCCGCCTCACGTCACAGAAGTCAGTTAATTCTCAGCACATAGAGACTCCTTCACCTAGATATCACACTATAGAGATTGTGTCTGTTCCCCGAACTAGAAAATACAGAAAACGTCAAAAACTATTTATGAGTAACCATTTAATTGATGTTCAACAAATACATTTTTTTTATAATACACAGAAACAATTGATAAAACTTGGTTTACTGAATATCAGGTCCCTTTCTACAAAAGCACTTTTTGTAAATGATTTGATTAATGATCATAACCTAGATTTGCTCTGTTTGACAGAAACATGGCTAAAACCAGATGAATACATTGTTTTAAATGAGTCCACCCCCCAAGATTACTGTTACAAAAATGAGCCGCGTCCAAAAGGCAAAGGGGGAGGTGTTGCTACAATTTATAACAATATTCTCAGTATTTCTCAGAAGACAGGCTTTAAGTATAACTCCTTTGAATTAATGGTGCTTCATATAAAATTATCTAGAGAAAAAAGTATTAATGATAAATCCTCCGTAACAATTGTACTGGCTACTGTATACAGGCCACCAGGGCACCATACAGATTTTATTAAAGAATTTGCTGATTTTCTATCAGAGTTAGTGCTGGCTGCAGATAGAGTCCTAATTGTGGGTGATTTTAATATCCATGTCGATAATGAAAAAGATGCATTAGGATCAGCATTCAGAGACATTCTGAACTCTATTGGGGTTAGACAACACGTTTCAGGACCTACTCATAGTCGAAATCATACTCTAGATTTAATACTGTCACATGGAATTGATGTTAGTGGTGTTGAAATTCTGCAGCAAAGCGATGATATATCAGATCATTATCTAGTCTTGTGTAAACTCCATATA
This sequence comes from Aspiorhynchus laticeps, assembly GCA_023376895.1. Taxonomy (NCBI): domain Eukaryota; kingdom Metazoa; phylum Chordata; class Actinopteri; order Cypriniformes; family Cyprinidae; genus Aspiorhynchus; species Aspiorhynchus laticeps. The sequence goes on from CM041798.1 coordinate 44,118,231, forward strand.
GTTAAAGCTGTAAATTCTACTCCTTCTTATAAATATGGTAGAACCATCACTTCTACCACAAAAGACTGCTTTGTAAGTAATCTTCCTGATTTATCTCAATTCCTCAGCATATCCAACAGCTCAGAACAACTTGATGATGTAACAGAAACTATGAACTCTCTCTTTTCTAGCACTTTAGATACAATTGCTCCTTTACGCTTAAGGAAGATTAAGGAAAAGAGTCCAACACCGTGGTATAATGAGCACACTCGCACTCTAAAGAGAGCAGCCCGGAAAATGGAGCGCAGCTGGAGGAAAACAAAACTAGTGGTATTTCGTTTAGCTTGGCGGGAAAGTACCCTATCCTACAGAAAAGCTTTAAAAACTGCTAGATCTGATTACTTTTCGTCTCTTTTAGAACAAAACAAACATAACCCCAGGTATTTATTCAATACAGTGGCAAAATTAACAAAAAATAAAGCATCAACAGGTGTTGACATTTCCCAACATCACAGCAGTAATGATTTTATGAACTACTTTACTTCCAAGATTGATACTATTAGAGATCAAATTGTAACCATGCAGCCGTCAGCTATATCATCACATCAAATAGTGTATTATAGATCCCCTGAGGAACAATTCCATTCATTCTCTACTATAGGAGAGGAAGAATTGTATAAACTTGTTAATTCATCTAAACCAACAACATGTATGTTAGACCCTATTCCATCTAAACTACTAAAAGAGGTGCTTCCAGAAGTCATAGATCCTCTTTTGGCTATTATTAATTCATCATTGTCATTAGGATATGTCCCTAAAAAATTTAAATTGGCTGTTATTAAGCCTCTCATTAAAAAACCACAACTTGACCCCAAAGATCTAGTTAATTACAGACCGATCTCGAATCTCCCTTTTCTGTCAAAGATATTAGAAAAGGTTGTATCCTCACAATTATACTCCTTCTTAGAGAAAAATGATATCTGTGAGGATTTCCAGTCAGGATTTAGACCGTATCATAGTACTGAGACTGCTCTCATTAGAGTTACAAATGACCTGCTCTTATCATCTGATCGTGGTTGTATCTCTCTATTAGTGCTACTGGATCTTAGCGCTGCGTTCGACACTATCGACCACAACATTCTTTTGAATAGACTAGAAAACTTTGTTGGCATTAGTGGAAGTGCATTAGCATGGTTCAAATCGTACTTATCTGACCGCCATCAATTCGTAGCAGTGAATGAAGAGATATCATATCGATCAGAAGTGCAGTATGGAGTTCCTCAAGGCTCAGTACTAGGGCCGTTACTTTTCACGCTTTACATGTTACCCTTGGGAAATATCATTAGGAAACACGGGGTTAGCTTTCACTGTTATGCTGATGATACTCAGCTCTATATTTCTTCACGGCCTGGTGAAACACACCAAATTGAGAAACTTATGGAATGCATAGTCGATATAAAAAACTGGATGACGAGTAATTTCTTACTGCTAAATTCTGAAAAAACAGAGGTGTTACTTATCGGACCTAAAACCCCCACAAGTAATAACCTAGAACACTGTCTAACACTTGATGGCTGCTCTGTAAATTCTTCATCATCAGTCAGGAACCTAGGTGTGCTATTTAATAGTAATCTCTCCTTTGACAGCCACGTTTCTAGCATTTGTAGAACTGCATTTTTTCATCTTAAAAATATATCTAAACTGAGACCTATGCTCTCAATGTCAAATGCAGAAATATTAATTCATGCGTTTATGACCTCAAGGTTAGATTATTGTAATGCTTTATTGGGTGGTTGTTCTGCGCGCTTAATAAACAAATTACAGATGGTTCAAAATGCAGCAGCTAGAGTTCTTACTAGAACCAGGAAGTATGAGCACATTAGCCCGGTTCTGTCAACACTGCACTGGCTCCCTACTAAACATTGTATAGATTTTAAAATCTTGTTAATTACTTATAAAGCCCTGAATGGTTTAGCTCCTCAGTACTTGAGGGAGCTCTTATCGCATTATAGTCCTTCACGTCCACTGCGTTCTCAAAACTCTGGCCGTTTGATAATACCTAGAATATCAAAATCAACTGCGGGCGGCAGATCTTTTTCCTATTTAGCGCCCAAACTCTGGAACAATCTACCAAACACTGTTCGGGAGGCAGACACACTCTGTCAGTTTAAATCTAGATTAAAGACCCATCTCTTTAACCTGGCGTACACATAACACACTAATACACTTCTATTATTCAAATCCGTTAAAGGATTGTTAGGCTGCATTAATTAGATCAACCGGAACCGGGAACACTTCCCATAACACACGATGTACTTGTTACATCGTAAAAATATGGACATCTACGCTAATATTAGTCTGTTTCTATCTTTTTCTGTTTCTCAGTCCGTGTCCGGATCAGATGGTGGATTGGCGCCGGGAGATGATGACTGCGGCCCAGATTGTCGGCGGAGGCCGGACCCCTGGATGAGCCCCGGGGACATAATCCCAGTGAAGACCTCGACTTAAAATACAATAAAACAAAAAATAAAACAAATAAATAAAAATATAATAAAATACCTAACTACATAATACTATTACTGTTAGAAATTGCAACAATATTAAAATATAATACATTTAAAGTCTTAATTAAAACAATAAATAAACAATAATATCCTGGCCAGAGGAGAACTGGCCCCCCGACTGAGCCTGGTTTCTCCCAAGGTTTTTTTTTCTCCACTCTGTCACAGAGGGAGTTTGGGTTCCTTGCCGCTGTCGCCTCTGGCTTGCTCAGTTGGGGACACTTAATTTCTACCGATTATCGTCAATTTAATTTCATAGATATTATTTATACTAAACTTAGCTAGACAATGACATCTTTGAATTCAATAATGAAATGCCTTTAACTGAAAATTGAGTGTTTAATCTTATTATTATACATTACTGACACGCTATCCTCCAACTTGATACTGTTAAGTGCTCTGACACAATCTGTATTGTTAAAAGCGCTATATAAATAAAGGTGACTTGACTTGACTTGGTTGGTTGAGGATGTCGACTAATACCCGGTTTCTCTGTCCCGGTTCCGGCGCGGTACGAGAGGGAGAGTTGCCCGGAGAGGAATCCCTGCCCCGCCCACTCCGACCGCTGGAGCCTGGTTGAGGAAGGTAGCACTCCTGCGTGGGCGGCGGCCGGATGATGGGGATGTCGCTTGGGGGGGGGGAATGTGACAAGTCAGCTGCCTCCCCCCTAATTATCAGCACTCCCCGTCCCTTAATCGCCACCCTTCACCAGGCTCCCGACTGGAGTGGGTGTGTGAGAGAGGAGGGGCGCTTATACAGCCAGGGCTGGCGGCGTGTGATGAGGCACACCTGAAGGGAATGGAGCCTCATCACCGCCACTGTTATAGGCCGGCTGCGCCTCTCCTCGGGAGACCGGTCTCTTCCCCCGTGCATGCACGCTGGTGTCCTCGTGGGTCCAGGAAGGGAGCGTCGAGTGGGAGGACCGCACCCGTGAGACGGCTGACGGGCCAGGATGCCGGGCCGTACACCTGGAAGCGCCGCGGGCCCATAGGAGGACGAAGCCACCAAGGAAGCCGCCGCCCTCGCGCCCCCGGACCCAGGTGGGGAGCGCGTGCAGCCACCGGACTCCGCCCCTTACCTGGACCCTGAACACTGCCCCTCCTTCACATTCCGCGTAACACGACGAGGACACCAGATCCCCCTGTTTATTTTGGACACTTTAATCCCCTTTGGACACTTTTATTTTATTATTTCTGTTGAATAAAAGCCTCTCCGAGGCCTGACGCCACACCCACTGTGTCTGTCGTTTGCTCCTCCCGCCACAATATATATATGTATATGTATTACTGATTTTCTTATTCTTCATTAAAAATGTCAAGTCATCAGAGAATGTCAATAAAACTTAGTGGAATTGTTCTGAATCCTAGCTGCTACTTGCACAAGTGCACACACATGATCAGCTCTATGGGATGCTATAATAAGTACCATTACTTCCTGTAATTGTCTACAATCAAAAATCGGACCCATTTTATATTAATTGACTTTACTGTGTATTTATATTTAAATTAATTATTTGATACAATGTACTTATTGTGTACATACATGTTTTTACATTGTACGTATATTTTAAAATCCCTTCCTGTAATTACAACTCAAATTAATTTTTGTAGTTACATATATAATTACACTGTTGACCCTACTCTTACCACTTAAAGCTAACCAGACTACCAAACTTGTTCCTAACCTAAGAGTTTGTGTGTGTGGACGTAAGTAGTTAAAGACACCTAATATAAAGTAGGACCCCAAAATAATTTCAATATATATATTATTTTTCCACCATTTTGAATTTTTGTACATACATACTATTTTTCTAACTCCTAGTTGGCTGTTTGTCCAAATTTGCCATGCATAATTCAAAGACACACACAACATAGTTATAAAAACAGTTTTATTTGATCAAAGTGTTGCACGGATAGGGCAACATTTTGGGGTTCGACCGTTCTGATTACGGTTAGTAATTTGGCTGGGCCCCCCTCTAGTCTAGTACCTGACCGGTAGGACTGTGTGTTAATCCAGCCCTGCATACCAGTGGAAAAAATCCTCTCCCTTCTACCACTGCTCTCTGTTCTCTGTGGCGCCTCCTCCTGGCAGCAACAATCGAAGCCATGTCAAGTGCAAAATGGGTTAGGACATTTTTTGGGGGAGGCGGTAAATAATCTGGAATAAATACCAGTAAATCGATTACCTCAAACCATAGTAAATCATGTTGTGTGATTCAGTTAAATACTCTACTACCATAAATGTTGCATCTGAAAGGGACACTGAAATGCATACGAAGCAAGGTCAGCTGCAAAAATGACTGTCCATGCCTTTTCTTTGCTAATTTGCCACTAGGGCTGCAACGATTAGTCGACATTATCGACAACGTCGACAATAAAAAATTGTCGACAAATATTTTTGTTGTCGAGTAGTCGTTTGATCTCATATGACCTAATGTAAGAGCCTGCAATACTGCGGTTTGACCAGTGTGGCGCTGTAGCGCAAGACTCTAGTTCAGCCCTCCTGGATGCAGATCAAGAGAAGAACACACGCAGCACTTCAGAGCAAATGCATCCAAACTTGAGCGGCGTTTGGATGAATATGTAAATATATATTGCGCGCTTTCCTCCCAGTAACGAAATAAACAACAAAAACTGACAGCAGTGTGAAAGCAACAGTTAAAATTGCATCTGATTACAACGATGTGGATGTTTGCATGAGCTCTGCAGTTCAGTAACGTAACATTACTCCAGTAGAGTTCGGTCACATTATGTTTATTTATATAGTACTTTATGCAATAGATAGCCTTAATTGAAGCAGCTTTACGGTATTAAACATGAAAAACATGAAAGTCAGTGTCGCTTTCAGTTAGAATTACAACTTGATTTTCTGTTATAAAGCTGCTCTCCAGTGTGGAGTTAGCTAATGATAAAATATTTTTATTAGTGGGAAAAAAATATAATTTCATTAAAGTGACAGTTTGGTTTGCAGAGATCAAAGCTTGATCTAGCTCAGGGCTGTTTTGATTATCATAACCCTATAAGGTATTTTAAGACATGTTGTGAATAAAATAGTTTATCCAAAGCATCTTATCACTTACCTTTATTTTGTTGCTTATCTATATGACTTACAAAAGGAGATGTTAGGCAGAATGTGCAAAATGTGTCATTCAGTTACTTTCTCATGTAGCTAATTAAATGGTGAGAGAGAGTCTCTGTCTGTCGTCTCATTTTGTGTGCCAAATACATCTATTTTTATAATGAATTGGTAACATTACAATAAGGTATCATTTGTTAACATTAGTTAATGTATTAATTAACATGAATGAGCAATACATTTATTACATTTAAGTTTTAATCTTTGTTAATGTTGGTTAATAAAAATACAGTTGTTCATGTTAGTTCACAATGCATTTATCAATGTAAAAAAAACAACTTGTGATTTTAATAATGCATTAGTAAATGCTGAAATTAACATTAAGATTAACAAATGCTATAGAAGTATTGTTCATTTTTAATTCATGTTAGGCAAGGCAAGTTTATTTATATAGCACATTTCATACACAAAAAAAATCAAAAACACAAAAGTGCTTTACATAAAAGGAAGTGAAATAGACATTAAAAATAATAATCACAACAATAAAAACAAGGAATTAAAAAAAATAATAACCACAACAATAAAAACAAGGAAATGATATAAAAATGTCTTTAAAATTAATTTAAAACCGTTACTAATAGAAAGTGATTATACATAAAATACAGTGCAGTCATGTTAACTAATGAACCTTAATGTAAAGTTACCAATTAATTGTGTAATAATTGTAATTACATAATATGCTTTTCTAAAGCTGAAGTGACCTTTATTTATGTTAGAATATGTATAACTTAATATTCTAACTAATTACAAAAGCTGAATAATCAAAGTCTACTGATTAATCAGTGAAATAATCGATGATTAGTCGATTAATCGTTCTAATAATCGTTAGATTAATCGATTATCAAAATAATCGTTTGTTGCAGCCCTATTTGCCACTGCACGTCTTTAGTAAATCCTAACAGTTGTTCTTTAAATGCTAAAAGAGACAATCTGACCCTAATTGTCCAACATCTACTAAGTCCAGAGATAAACTCTACTTATTCCTCTTAATTAATTTTTAGTAAGTGGCAATTAAATAGTTAGCTATCTGCATAGATTTACATATATTTTGAGTGTATTTTCATAACTCTTTTGTAAACAGCATTCACCTTTAACCCCCCCCCCCCCCCCCCCCCAAAAAATAAATAAATAAATAAATAAATAAATAAATAAAATAAGATAAAATAGTGGAAACCCAGCAATGGCATTTAAAATCAAATAAATAATAATACAAAAAAAAAATGAAGGCAGATTATCTGCTATAGGTTTGAAATAAATAAATCAAGGCAAGTGTAATACATGGTTCACCACTAGATGCCTGTTTAGCCCTATTTATATTCAAATGACTTTGTGCAATCCCTAGTTGCCGAGAAAAGCGTTTTCATAAATAATATATTGCATACTTGTCCTATTAGGTTTTGCATTTGGATATATAATTATTCATGATCAAAGGCTATTTTTTTTATCTTCTTGCTCAGCTAACTGATAAACAATCTCAAACTCTGTGTTATCGGTTGTGTTATCAATGCCCTTTAAATTAGAATAAAGACGGCATTGTTAATGTTTAGATGTTTTGATTTTTTTAAAACAAAGTAGCCGGAAACCATGAAGAAAATATTACATCTTGAAAAATAAATAAAGTTACTCAAACCTGAATGACATTCTGCTAAATTACAGTAAACATATATTGCATGTTATAATTTTACTGATAAAAGGTCTCCTTACTGTGAAATGTTTATCAGTTCAATTCAATTACATAGTCACTTTGCAATAGTGTGGTTTGAGTGACTTTTTGTATTTCTTTATTGAACCATAGACTATAGAATAGAATAGAATAGAATTAAAAATGGTTTTATACTTGACATTCTGTCCCCCTCACATCTGAAATGATGGTTATGCCCTGATCAGAATATTTATTTATTTATTTATTCATTTCTTCTTTCCTTCCTTCCTCCAATTACTACAGAGTCTTAGCCACATGACGACAGTGTTTGGTCAGGTATAATGCAGAGTGAAATTTCAGCTTTTCATGAAAAATCCCAAATAAAAGTAGGGCTCAGTGGTTTTGGATCCTATATTCCCCTTGTTCTGGTATCAGCTGTTGTAATTAAAAACCATCCTGAACTTGGCAGATTAGACTTTTAGTTATTGAAATATGTTCTTAGGGCAGCATTGCATCTTATTGGTTCACTCAGTCGTCCAATCAGCGACAGCGGGAGGCGGGACATGGATTATTTGATTTTTTTTTTCTCAGGACGCGGGAAACATCACACTAAGGAGATCGTTGCAGTTAAGGTAATGTTGTGTTTTATGTTGAACTATATTACATTATTACATAAAAATGTCAAGATAATGAAGTATTTGGATTATAAGTTAAGGTAATGTTGTGTTTTATGTTGAACTATATTAGATTATTAAATTAAAATGTCAAGATAATGAAGTATTTGGATTTTAAGTAAAGCTTGTTTTTCTATCGAGCTGTTATTTAATTAGCTAACTTTAGCTAACTAATGTAAGTAAGCTAACTCGCAGCATTAGCTAGCTAGCTCTAAGAAAGGATAATAGCTAATGTTAGCTTATATTCTATTATAACTTTTACTGGCTATAATATCAAGTTACGCTGCTGTCATTGCATACTTTTGCTGTGGTAGTGTTGCTGCTTCCAGGGCATTTTGTCATAGCTACATAAAACAAAAAGCTTAGCTGCTCTTTAGTGCATTTTTGATGCATATATTCTAATACTGGTCTTAGAGCACCGTGTCGTATTTAAGCGCAACATTCATTTGCTGCTCTAAAGACATTTTTGCAGCATAAATTCTAACACTGCCCTCAGGGCACCTTACCGTATCTCCATGCAACATTCTAACACTGCCCTCAGGGCACCTTACCGTATCTCCATGCAACATTCTAATACTGCCCTCAGGGCACCTTACCGTATCTCCATGCAGCATTCTAATACTGCCCTCAGGGCACCTTACCGTATCTCCATGCAGCATTCTAATACTGCTCTTAGGGCACCTTACCGTATCTCCATGCAACATTCTAATACTGCCCTCAGGGCACCTTACCGTATCTCCATGCAGCATTCTAATACTGCTCTTAGGGCACCTTACCGTATCTCCATGCAACATTCTAATACTGCCCTCAGGGCACCTTACCGTATCTCCATGCAACATTCTAATACTGCTCTTAGGGCACCTTACCGTATCTCCATGCAACATTCTAATACTGCCCTCAGGGCACCTTACCGTATCTCCATGCAGCATTCTAATACTGCTCTTAGGGCACCTTACCGTATCTCCATGCAACATTCTAATACTCCCCTTAGGGCACCTTACCGTATCTCCATGCAACATTCTAATACCGCCCTCAGGGCACCTTACCGTATCTCCATGCAACATTCTAATACCGCCCTCAGGGCACCTTACCTTATCTCCATGCAACATTCTAATACTGCTCTTAGGGCACCTTACCGTATCTCCATGCAACATTCTAATACTGCCCTCAGGGCACCTTACCGTATCTCCATGCAACATTCTAATACTGCTCTTAGGGCACCTTACCGTATCTCCATGCAACATTCTAATACTGCTCTCAGGGCACCTTGCCGTATCTCCATGCAACATTCTAATACTGCTCTTAGGACACCTTACCGTATCTCCATGCAGCATTCTAATACTGCTCTTAGGGCACCTTACCGTATCTCCATGCAACATTCTAATACTGCACTCAGGGCACCTTACCCTATCTCCATGCAACATTGCAATACTGCCCTCAGGGCACTTTACCATATCTCCATGCAACATTCTAATACTGCCCTCAGGGCACCTTACCGTATCTCCATGCAACATTCTAATACTGCCCTCAGGGCACCTTGCCGTATCTCCATGCAACATTCTAATACTGCCCTCAGGGCACCTTACCGTATCTCCATGCAACATTCTAATACTGCTCTTAGGGCACCTTATCGTATTTCCATGCAACATTCTAATACTGCCCTCAGGGCACCTTACCGTATCTCCATGCAACATTCATTTGCTGCTCTTAGCGCATTTTGTTGCAGATATTCTAATGCTGCTCTGAGCGTACCTTATGACATTAGATCTACAATTGGCTGCTCTAAGGGTATTTTTACACCATAAATTCTAATACTGCCCTCAGGGCACCTTACCGTATCTCCATGCAACATTCATTTGCTGCTCTTAGCGCATTTTGTTGCAGATATTCTAATGCTGCTCTGAGGGTAACTTATGACATTAGATCTACAATTGGCTGCTCTAAGGGTATTTTTGCACCATAAATTGTAATACTGCCCTCAGGGCACCTTGCCGTATCTCCATGCAACATTCTAATACTGCTCTCAGGGCACCTTGCCGTATCTCCATGCAACATTCTAATACTGCTTTCAGGGCACCTTACCGTATCTCCATGCAACATTCTAATACTGCCCTCAGGGCACCTTACCGTATCTCCATGCAACATTCTAATACTGCCCTCAGGGCACCTTACCGTATCTCCATGCAACATTCTAATACTGCTCTCAGGGCACCTTGCCGTATCTCCATGCAACATTATAATACTGCCCTCAGGGCACCTTACCGTATCTCCATGCAACATTCATTTGCTGCTCTTAGCGCATTTTTGTTGCAGATATTCTAATGCTGCTATGACATTAGATCTACAATTGGCTGCTCTAAGTACATTTTTCTGCGTCCTTACTCACATTATAATACTGTTCTCAGGACACCTTGTAGTATCTGCATGTAGTATCTGCATGAAACATGAATTGGCTGCTCTAAGGACATTTTCGCTGCAAGTATTCTAGTACTGCTCCCAGGGCACCTTATAATATCTACATACAACATTAATTGGCTGCTCTTTGGGCATTAGTGGCACACTTTCTTATACTACTGCATCCCTACTCATACACATGCTAATACTGCTCTTAGAGCACCTTATAGTATGTAAATGGAACAACACAAATCTCAGGGCACTTCAATTCAATTCAATTCAAATTTATTTGTATAGCGCTTTTCACAATACACATTGTTTCAAAGCAGCTTTACAGAAAGTGCATTTCAGAAATGTACATAGAAAAATAAAATTAGTTTTACTTCATATGCTACTTTCTGTGTAGTACTGAAATTTGCAAATATACAACTAGTTTTCTTCTAATCCGGTAACATTCAGGTATGCTGTGTCTATTTCTGAAATGTTTCATAAAATTATTGTTTTCTTAAAGCTGTATTGTTTATATCAACTGCAGATTATGGAGCAGCTATGGATCGAGGGCATCCGAAGGAAACTGAGAATAGAAAAAGATTCCCGTGTTTCCATGGATATCAAAATTCTTCATGGGGACAAGAAAACAGAGTTTATGGAGAACTATGTAGAAGAACTACAGAAGAAAACAAAGACCTTTTTCTTGGCGGCAAAACAGAACAGCAAAAATTATTATTTCCATGCCTGTGAAAGAGGCAACAAACCAACAGGAAAAAGCATGGGCAAGGCATGTGAAACGAGGGCCAATTCCTGTGAAGCCTATGTGTCGTTTAAATTTATAGAGGAGACAGGTTTCACAGCAGTAGTAGTTCGGCAGCAATTAACACACACGGGACATGATTTGTCAAACCCTGAAGAGAGGAAGAAAAATGCAATTAATCCAGAATTGTTAGGATTTGTCGAGATATGGCTCACGCAAGGTCTATCCATATCACAGATTGTCATAAAAAGTTGTGATTGGGCATGTAGTCGGGGTTACACCGATAAGCATGACAGGCGTTTTTTCCTAACTCCAGAAGATGTAAGGTTGGTAAAACGCCACCTCCGTATCTTCACTTTGCCGGACATCGATGATGCTGTGAGTGTGGAAAAGCTGGTGACAGGTGAACTGAAAGAAAATATTTGCTTTTTTCAACCTTTGACAAAAGACCAGCCACTGGTTATTGTTGTCCAGACACCACAACAGAAGGCTCTACTCCAAGAGAACCCCCACCCCATGGTTTTTATGGACGCCTCCTACAAAGGTTTGACATCATATGGGTATGCCCTGTATGCCCTTGTACTTGTCAATCAAACTGGAAGAGGAGTCCCATTTGCATACCTAATAATGAGCCAGGAATCCTCAGCAATAGTTGAGCTTTGCTTGAACATGCTTTGTTCAAGCAATCCAAACTTTTACCCAAGGTGAGAACAGTTCTTTTCAAAAGCCCAATACCCATACAAGCACAAAGGAGTTGTAATACTGAGAGATAATTGAATACTTTTTGTGTTCAATGGTCAATTTACTACATTTGCGTAGATGAAATTGTGATACTCTAGTATTCTGCAATATTATTATCTTAGTAATAAGTTTGGTCTTATTTTTCCTAGGTCAGTTATGATTGACAGAGACTTGAAAGAGCTCAATGCCATAAGAGAAGTTTTCCCCAAAACCAAAGTTCTCCTCTGTTGGTTTCATGTTCTCCAGGTACTGATTGCATTTAAGAAATGCACAAGTAGGTACTTTGAACATTCTGTTTGGTTGTAAATAAATTGATTTACAATTTTGATATCATATGCCTGCTGTAGATTCTAAAAAAACATTGTAGCCTCATTTACAGTGCCATATATTGTGTATTAAAGGCTGTACATCGCTGGGTTACATCAAGAGATGGTGGGAACCTGTCACCTGACAAAAGACACGTCGTCATTCATGCCATGACCAGAATGAAAGCTTGCATAACGGTAACTACGATAGATATATAAAATTGTATGTGTCTCGATATCTGCTATTACCCTTGTTTCGTCTGTGTTGGGTACTCTAAGCTGGCAACCATAATATATGTATGGTATGATTTCAGGAGGAAGATTTTGTGACAGTGTCCACTAGCGTGTGCAATGACCTTGATGCCCAGCTTGGCAGCAATCGAGTGACAACATACCTGAAGGTGCACTGGCTTCCACATGCAGCACTATGGGCCAATTTTGGACGACTGTTTGAGCACAACAGCAGTGACACCAACAATAAGGCAGAGAGGTAGTCAAAGATTAATAATCATGTTTTTTCATACATTACAATGCATGATATAAAACAAAAGTAACTCATGATCGGGAACATTTGGTTCCCTAGATGGCACATTTCTCTTCTAATCTGCCACTGAACACAATTTTTCTGGTCACATTTGGAACCGTTTTTTTGGTATTTTCAAATTAAGTTATCATTTCCAAAGTTTCCAATATCACAATCCTATCTCCCCAAAACTGAGTGAGTATTGTTTTCTCAATCTATGATTTACTCATAACAGTATATTATTGTTTTCCCCTTTTAGGTTTTTTCTGGCGCTTAAATACCAGTTCCTAAGGGGAGAGGCAAACAGAAGAGTTGATCAACTTCTTCACTTGCTATGTGGTGATATTCAAAAATATTATTGGTAAGGCCAGTATAACGTAGTGATGTTTATTACATTCATTTTGGTCACAACGCCTATTAGGATATTAATTCTGTAATGCCATTTGAGTAAGTGTTAAGTAAGTTTGGTAATGTTATCTTTCAGATACTTGAAACGACTAATTCTATGCTCACAATACTGTCCTCTGTTACATGTCCTGCATGAATGGAATTAAATGAGAATTGAATTAATTAAAAATGATCAATTTCTGTGATTAAAAAGGTCAATACTATATTTCATTTTATACACAATAATGCCTGTTATCCTCAGACTAAATGCTCTTTTGTTAATGTAGCTACCTGGACGACTTGGCAGATGCAGGAAGACTGAGGGTCTCCTCGTCAGCATCAACATCTACAGCAGCCAAGAGCACAGTGGGACAGCAGATCCTGATAAATGAGCAAGGAAAGTGCTCTGTGCAAACAGGGGCAGGCCCCAACCCAGATTCAACTTTGAACACTGTGGATCTAGTCAAGATGCAGTGTGACTGTGGATTGTATGATAAGGGAAATGTATGCACACATATTGTATCAGCATACACTGAAGCACAGAAATGTATTGATATTGTACAGCTACGTGCTGACATGGCTAGAGATATTGTTGCCAAAAAACAGTACCACGTTGATGGTGATTTCATCACTGTTCACCCCACTGATGTAAGTGCCACATTTGTATTTACTGGTGACCCTGCCTTTTGTACCTGTGCTGTCAACAGTTACGGTCAAAAGTGTGTGTGCTTACATGTTGCTGACTGCCTGCAAACCACCAACAATTCACATTCTACATGTCCCACTGCTGGAAGCGAAAATCTGTTTGTGCCAACAAATGTCAATGCACAAGTTCAACTTCAGTCTATGTTGACAGATTTACTGGAGTGGAGCAAATCAGAAAATTACATGTATAGTAGTGACCTGTACACTACAGTGAAGAGGGCACACACAGTGGCCTTCAATCGTTTTGGCATTGTGTCAAGAAAACGAAAAATACATGCACTTCATGCTTATCGCCAGCGGATAGAGCAAGCCAAACGAGAGCTTTACAAAAAGCGCAAAACAAGAAGATACAAGCGCTAAATAATAATAATAAACAGATTTAACCAAAAAATATTGTTTAATTGCATTTTTTGCAGTGATTTAACAGTGAATAGTACAGTACAGTACAGTGAACAGTTTGCAGCACATAGTGTAATTGTGTCAGAAATAGTGTCAAAATTCAATTTTCTAGAGCCCTTGCTTTTGCAACAAGGCACTCTCTGATGATCTGAAACACAACCTGGCATACTTGGGGTCCAAGTGTGTGTGTGACCTTTGAATACATGTCCATGTTGTCGCCCAACACTTGTTCGATTATGTCGAGTTCAGCTCTGTAAACAAACAAAAGAAATCTCTGAGACAAGTTACATTATATACAGTCATGGGCGTAAATCTGATCTAACAGTAAAGGGGGCAATAAACAAAATGTCTGAAGAGCAATTTTTGAAGGGGACACAAATAATACAGCCACAATTATACTTGTAAAGGATTTGTGTACACAGCGGAAAGCCTTAATACTATCATTAGTGTAGCATGGAGACTGTACCATTAACCTTCTTTTCAGTGTTTCTCTTGATTCAATGAAAAAGCTAACTAAATTGACCAAAATATTCTTCTTTAAAACCATTTATTTATTTTTAAGTTGTTTACAATCAAGCCACAAAAACAACTTAAAACATAATGACTAATGTTGAAAAGTGTCCCCATATAAAAGAAATACAATGCTTTTGTAACAAATAAATGTTTTAATTTATAGTTATATACTTGGCGGTTTGGTGTAGGCCTACTGAAAAAAGATCTGATGTCCGTTTTTCTTTTCTCTGTCATTTTATCTGGGCAACAACAACACAAATCTTTAACGTCACATTTCTAAATATGAGTTAGGTTCATAGTTTCACCACGTGGTCATATTATAATTATAAAATGATCTTGCGTCCTCCACATAAATATTAGGTTTTGTCTGGGACAGAGGATATATATTTAACTGATCGGCCACTTAACTTCATATTGAGCAAAACACAACTGTAGATCTTCAATATTAACCCTAATATCAGTTCACACACATAACGGCTTATCGTCGTGTAAACGTTAGTTGTAGTGGGTGCATTCAAGCTAGGTAACGTTACATTATATTACACTAACATAGTGAACTTTGTCACTAATTTATTAATTACTCAGCATAATTTCTATTTAAGAAAAGAAAGACTTCATCCGATGTTTAATGTGAATAAAATAGCCTTGAACCGCCTACTTACTACATTCCTGTCAGTACCCTATGTGTGAGTCGAGCGCAAATCCTGCATAGATCCTGAGTGGACCAAACCACTGTGAGGCAAGGGAGGGGGAACGCAAATGTTTCTAAACTTAAAAAGCATTTTTCAGGGTTTGTATTGTTTTACTTCTTACACAGATATTTAAGTAAACATCATTATGTTATTTACAATACACAGCATTGTTTTAATGATATTTCTAGGCGGGACAACCCTTAGATGGGAGGGGTCCTGAGTCTGACCCCCCCTGGGATTTATGCCCTTGTATACAGTACAATTACGAATTGAGTGAAAGCACTGGCATAACAATATTATGCCAATTCAGAAGGAGAAAGACTTAAAAAGTGGAAGGAAAAAGATATCTGTATGCATATTTTACCTCAAGTCAAGATCCTCTCTTCTGCAGCCTCGCTCGGCCAGCTGCTGGCCTATGATTTTGAAGGGTATTTCCTTGGTCAAATATCCTAGGTCTTTAGCAAGACCTTGGCACTCCTCTGTGACACAAAAGGAGCCAATGAGTAAATGAGACATTAACATGTTACTAATGTAGTTTATATTTTAGTTACTAAACAGTTTACATTTTGTTAAACTGTATGGCCATTTGCATTTGTTTGCCTATGCCTCATTCATTCACCTAGGCTACGTATGCCTCCAACATGGCTGACATTCTAAAACTTGCAGTTCTACAACCTTTGGTGGGAACACCTAATTCAATAATAAGGGAATCTGTTTGAATGTACACCTTTAAGAAATCGCCTAGTTCTGACTGCATATATGTTACCTTCAACTAGTTTGGTGCACATTGTAGTGTTTGAGCCATACGGACTCAGCTGCACCCCTGCCTCTTTCAATTCCCTCACAAGCTCCTTTTTTTTCCCCTTTGCCTTCCTCAAATAAGTCACCATGAGGTGACCAGAGAATTTTTCTGGTGCAGAGCATCTCCTCTGCAGCTCCTCTACTGAAACAAAGTGCCTGTGCAATGATAACATCATTTTTTGTGAACATCAAAAACCAACATATCTGTAGACAAAGATCACCTATAAAACCATGAGGCTTAAGTGAACAACATCATATTGTTTGACAAATAAGCCATTACTCTAGCCATAAGCCATTACTCATTACTCTACATAGTTTGTAGTTTTACCTGTTTTTTTGCATTAGTTGCATTAGGCACATAACACATATGTTCTACTGATGTTATCTGCACTCTTGCCTCTATCAAGTCAATTTGTCATATAAAAAGGCACACCCACCCAACCCAACTCTAGTCGTAGCATTACCAACCTTTTAGCTTTCTTTGAAGACGCCACCTTCAACAGGCTGTCCACATAGAATCCATCTTCAATAAAGAATACATACACATGTTGTTAAATGACATTTCAGTTCAGTGTCATTTCAATGGTAATAATGAAATATTTATTGGCACCCCTGTTGAAATTAGAGAGAAGAGTGGTGCGCACATCCAAAAAAATCAACTGTATCAAATATAGTAGAAGAGGTGGTCTGCCCCCTGTTTATACGCCAAAAGGAAATGTATTTACTTGAAAACAACGCAACGTTTCAATCCCATCGGATCTTCATTAGGCATTGAAAACATGGAGCGAGACGGCCTATATCACACGACTGCACACTCACGTTCAAGTAGTCTTTGTACATCTGAATGTGTGCATGAGAAGAGGCGTGCGCAGCTGCTTTGTGTGTACGCAAGCTTTGTACATAAGTCCCATGCTCTTTTTAAATGCAGATACTAGAGATGATTAATACTACAGGAATGAGACGTGGAATCGTGCATATACGTCAGCTGAATTGGAAATTGAGCTGTTGTTCCAACTGTCGATCGCGGAGGCTACCTGTGCCTCTAAGAACCAATTGGGCAAACTGTACAGCCAATCAGACCAATGATACCAAAGACATTGGGCTTAACATGAGCATAGAACCAGTCTTGGTATCCATGCTGACCTGTAGAGCAAAATCCAAATAGCTCGCAGGGCAACATTATAATAATAAAGCTTCATTGCAGACACAGGTCCATAAAACACCACATAAAGTATAAACAGTATAGTGTATTCTGCTCCTTCTATACTCACTCGGACCACAAAATATCTTATTTGAGCCCAACTTTGTATATGTGTGCCAGCAAGTTAACAATCAGTCCGTCCTATCCACCTTAAATGTATAGATAGAATATAAAAGTAGTATCATAATATTATATACCCTTTTTCTCCGATGCCTCCTCCTTCTCCTCTTCCTCTGCATCTGATGTATCTGCATCATTTCAACAGACAGGAAGTCAAATTGACACATTCAAATTTTATAAATAAAAATGATTATCCTGTATAACTCAACAGAACGAATTAATTGTTTACCTGCAACAACCTCCACCTTAGTTTTTGCTACTATTAACACATGAAAAAAAAAATTTACTCTGAGGAAGCAAAGGGTGTGTGTGTAACTCTGAATAAAATCTCAGAAATACATGTTTTACCTTCAACTGCCTCTGCAGTCCCCATCTCAGCTGTTTCTGCCTCTGTTAATAAATAAAAAGAATCTACATTGGAAATATGTGACATTCTCAAATTGTGATTTTCAATAAGTTTTTCAGTCACCTTTAACAGGGGTGCCTACAAATTTGTTGGGCGCTGTATGGAACATTAAATTGCTTGTGTAATGTAACGTGCATAAGTAGAATATAAAATACAGTATGTAAAGTACAGTATATCATATAAAGTACAGTATCATAATATTATATACTGGTACCCATTTTCTCTGATGCCTCGTCCTCCTCTTCCTCTGCATCTGATGTATCTGCATCATTTGCACATAACAGACAGGAAGTCAAATAAACACATTCAAATTTGTTGGGCGCTGTATGAAACATTACATTGCTTGTGTAATGTAACGTGCATAAATAGAATATAAAATATAGTATATAAAGTACAGTATATAATATAAAGTACAATATCATAATATTATATACCGGTACCCATTTTCTCCGATGCCTCCTCCTTCTCCTCTTCCTCTGCATCTGATGTATCTGCATCATTTGCACATAGCAGACAGGAAGTCAAATTGACATTCAAATTTTATAAATAAAAATGATTATCCTGTATAACTCAACAGAACTAATTCATTGTTTACCTGCAACAACCTCCACCTTCGTTTTTGCTACTATTGACACATGAAAAAAAAAAACAAAGGGTGTGTGTAACTCTGAATAAAATCTCAGAAATACATGTTTTACCTTCAAGTGCCTCTGCAGTCCCCATCTCAGTTGTTTCTGCCTCTGTTAATAAATAAAAATAATCTACATTGGAAATATGTGACATTCTCAAATTGTGCTTTTCAATAAGTTTTTCAGTCACCTTTAACAGGGGTGCCTACAAATTTGTTGGGCGCTGTATGAAACATTACATTGCTAGTGTAATGTAACGTGCATAAATATAAAATACAGTATGTCTAGCCACTGCAATCTAACTAACATCAGTAACAACGCTGGGGCCAACTAAGAGTAGCCTCCGTAAACAAACCTGTTTGTGCGTGTGTTGTCCTACCTGGTTTTGAACTCTTTTCTGTAGAGCAGAATGAGCATGTCTCCTGAAAAAGATTTTGCATGATAAATAGTTATGCCAAGTACACATCAAACGATTCTTTTGTCACAGACCAGTCATGGGAGTCATTCAAATTAAGTCCCAGTCCCTGATGAGGTGGAGTTTGGGTTATCAACACATCATGACACTTCACATGTGACCCCTCGTCATCACAGATTTAACTGCCGATTCACTCCTCACCCAAGGATTATGTTAATGACTCCCTAGAGACTAATCAGTGACAAAAGAATCGTCTGCTGTGTACTTGGCTTTAATCTGACAGCGGAATGTTGCTTTAGATAAAATATCATTAGCACTTGCCTTTTTCTTCCCTGACATCTTCTTGTAGCAGACTGTACAAATGCCTGAACTATCTGAAAAAACAAATGCTTTGTATAATACAATGATATTCTGGATAACACAAACACATTAAAAGCAACCATAACCTTCACATATTTCAAGAGCCATAACCAGTCCAAAGTATGACATCCTCCAAATTTACTAGTTAAAGCTACCACTCCAAATCATCAGTGACAGCAACAGGTAGCCAGCAGAGCTCAATAAGGAGCACCCATACCGTACAAATGTATACTACTTACCAAGGGACTTAAACAACAAAGTCCCAAGTCTCTCCCGCTCTTGGGAGATGGGGAGGCATTGGAGGTGACCTTGTTGTCCCTGGAGGATCATTTCTGCAAACTAAAAGAGCAACAGAAAGTATATTTTAATGAAATAACATCACTTATAATAACTGAACCTTATAGAGCAGGCAACAAATTGTGGTAAACAAATGTCAAGGGACTATTACAAGAGAAAATGATGGTGCTCATTTAATAATTATACTATCATGACTCCTGTATCATATGCTGAAGGTAGCACTGTGTCCATGTCCAAGATCCATTAATATTTGATCTGCAACTTTCATTCAAAATTGCTCTAGTTAAAGTGAAAACTAAAAATATCTATATTTTCAAAAGACAACAGAAACATTATGCAGAAAATGACCAAATTGTACCATTATTGAGAACACTCCACATGACACAGAGTCATTTTGCAAGTCATGGTCCCTGTTTTTGAACTTCCAGGGCCTTTGGCAGCCTCTGCTAGCAGCAAATAAGCTGAAAGATTAGAGAATATAATTATGAAGGAGATCTCTTCTGAGGTTTCATTACCTCATTTTATAGAGCAATACAAAAACCGTGTACCTCCAATTTTCGATTATTTGGGAGCAACGCTGTGGATGCTCCCCCAATGAGTCAATGTATGTAATAGTTCCCTCTTTCAAGTTGCAATGCTATACAGAAGATGGGAAAACGTTTGAGAAAGGTTTGAAGGGCTGTTTCAACCAATCTTGAAATGACTGTGTTGAAAATCATTGAAACTTTTAAAATGTGAAGCACTAACAGCTCAAACAACACAAATGAGAATGGCACGACAGCAACAATAATGATAACTAATGTGTGATGCTATTTTGCGCATAAGGCCCATTTCACACCGGGAACATGGCATGAACGTGTCTGTTGCGTGGCAGCTGCGTGGCGTTTTCTATGTCTTTGCTTACCAGAAGCGTGTCAGCGCTGCGGCGGCCTCTCTGCCAATTAAAACGTTTTTTTTTCTCACATCATTTTTTTCTTCACTGTTTTGAATGGAAACACTTCCAACACGCTTGCGTGTGGCGTGTAAAATAGGCGTGGGTCCTATTCCTAGCATGCACGCGTTTGAGATGTGCGTGTCACGCAGGCGGTGTGCAAGGTCTGACCTGTTAAGATGGGAGCCGAAATAAAAACGGACACGCCACGCAGCTGACACGCTCACACCACGCACCGGTGTGAAACGGGCCTAATAGTCTCTATATAACCTAACAGCAACCTACAAAGAGGGTCCAGTGGCACTCTCCCACCAAGTAGGGCCCGAAGACGGCACTGGCTCCTTTAAGAATGTTTTTCTGACAGGAAATAAAGAAAACATTGATGAACAAACAAATAAACTTGACACCCAATGTATTCTGTAGCACTGAACAATAACCTTAAACATGCACATAACTCTTACTTTTAGAAAATAAGTGCTCCTGGCCCTGGAGCTGCCTTCCAAAATCAGGCGCATAGCCTGGCTATTTATGGGCTCTGTCCCAGGCTGGCTCTAAGCGAGGGAGAGAAATGGTTTAAGTCATTAAATGATGTTATATCTATATTTGATGTATGTATATGTGTGTGTGTGTGTGTGTGTGTGTGTGTGAGAGAGAGAGTATTATAAAGGTATGGGTTACCCTGCTGATTATGTAAAATAGGGCATCCATTACCTGAGGAAGTAATACATAAACAAATATATAAACTACAATAAAACACAATAGAGTCAAGGTGAAGTGAAAAGCTGACACAGTTATAAAGCCTAGAAGGGGAAGAGAATAATTTTTGAAAAGAAATAGAAAATTACCTCATCTGGAAGTTCAGATGGGCCTACAAGTGCCTCCAAACTGCCCAGAAAGATTTTAAAAGGCCCAACTGTCCCAAGGACATCTTCACGATGAAGTCCTTGGGACTTCAGTGTTTCTAAGTCTGCATGGATAAAGAAATTAAGTCCCAAAATAGGTAACCTTACTTAGGCAAATGCACAAATTTAATCCAGTCAACTAGTACACGTAGCATACAAAACGTACTCGGTTACTAACGTAACCTCGGTTCTCTCTAGAAGAGGGAACGAGTACTGCGTAATATCTTACGCTCGGGGAAAATCTCTTTTCCGCGAGATATTGAAGCCAAAAAATTATCCTTAATTTTGTAATAATGCAAAACGCGTTGCGGCAGCATGCAGACATAGGCGAGACAGCTCGCGCGCCCATTGGCTGCCCTGCGGAAACTGCAGCAGCCTATCGAGAGAGGCCCCTCATGACGTCATGTCCAATGAGGGCGCTTCGCGCCCACTACGTCACGTCCCGCCGAAAAGGGTGTGGCTTAGGCTTATAAATATAGCTCGATAGGCTGATCGAATCTGGTTTTTCATCGCTGAAGCGAACCAGAGCGTGATGCATGCACGGCAAGATACGCAGTACTCGTTCCCTCTTCTAAAGAGAACCGAGGTTACGTTAGTAACCGAGTACGTTCTCTTATGAGAGGTCTCTCGTACTGCGTAATTTCTTACGCTAGGGGAACACAATGCAAAACGTGCGTGCTGAGATCCAACACCAAAGTCCCAAGGGCAGGTGCCCGGGGCTCATATAGTGCATGATCACCAGGGACTCGCAGAGAGTCCGGGAAAGAGGGGCTAGAACAGTATCATTTCCGTAATAAGTAGCGTCCTATTAGGAGGCAATTTTATCAAGTTTTCCACACAGTCAGGGTGAAAACTCGGCCTGAACTGATGAGTAATAAGGGTCTTATTAGACCGAAAACAGCTTAGCCTGCAAAGCGAGAACTTCTAGGTTATAGAACCTAATAAATGAAGACGGGGAGGCCCAGCCCGCCGCCGTACAGATATCTTGCAAGGCAATCCCGCTAGACCAAGCCCACGACGAGGCCATGCCTCTCGTGGAGTGCGCTCTGACACCTAATGGGCACTGTAGGCCCTTAGAAATGTAAGCCAGCACTATAGCATCAACTATCCATCTGGATAGGCTCTGTTTCGACGTGGCTAGTCCCTTAGAACGTCCGCTGAATGAGACAAAGAGCTGCTCCGTCTGTCTGAAAACAGACGAGCGGGACACATAAGCCCTTAAAGCCCTGACAGGGCAAAGGAAGCTTGTGTCCTTTCCTCATTAGAAACCGGCAAGGCTGACAGGGAAATCACCTGTGCCCTAAACGGTGTGTTGAGGGATTTAGGAACGTACCCGTGCCTTGGTTTGAGTATGACTCCATACACGTTGCGCTCACTAAGAGCGCTTGCAGGTCCCCTATACGCTTTTCCGAAGTGAGAGCCAGAAGGAACACCATCTTGAGCGACAGGTGTTTGATATCTATCGATTGGATTGGCTCGAATGGGGCACCTTTCATGGCTTCCAGAACCGTAGAAAGGTCCCACATGGGGACTGAGGGAGGTCTGGGAGGATTTAACCTCTTAGCTCCTCTAAGGAAGCAGATGACCAGATCGTTCCTTCCCAGTGACTGGCCAAGCGTCGGTTTAGTAAACGCTGCTGTGGCCGCCACATAGACCTTGAGTGTGGATGGGGTTCTGCCCTTATCCAGTAGCTCTTGCAGGAAAGAGAGAACCTCCATCAACCCACAGTCTGGGGATGATATGCCACGAGCTGTGCACCAGCTAGAGAACACAGACCACTTCGAGGAATAGAGCCGTCTGGTAGATGGGGCCCTAGTCTGTATGATCGTGTTTAGCACTCCCTCCGGGAGGTTAGCGGGTACCCGTTGATGGCCCACACATGTAGGGACCATAGCTCTGGGCGAGGATGCCAGATCGAACCCTTGGCTTGAGAGAGGAGGTCCCTCCTCACTGGTATTGGCCATGGGGCAGTGCTCGTCAGCTGCATCAGAGCTGGAAACCAAACCTGGTTCTTCCATAACGGAGCCACCAGTAGCACTGAGCATCCGCTTTCCCCGATCCGCTCTAGTACCTGAGGCAAGAGCGTGACGGGGGGAAAAGCATAGAGCGGGCAGCAGGGCCAGACGTGGGCCAGCGCATCCCTGCTCTTGGAAAAAACCTCCGGACAGTGAGCGTTTTCTTGAGACGCAAACAGGTCTACCTTTGCTCTGCCGAATGTCTTCCACAGCAGTTGGATTGTCTGCGGGTGTAGGGACCATTCCCCTGCCGGAACATTGTTCCTGGACAGTCTGTCTGGTCCTACATTCAGGTGGCCTGGCAGACTGGCCAGACTCAGGTGAAGCAGGCGGCGAAGCTGGCGGGCGAACCGGCGAGCTTTTGCGGGTTGGAGGAGGTTCCGGGACCTGCTGAGCACGGCGCTTTTTACGGCGCGGCACCGCAGCGGGCGGAGGTGCAGTCTCGGCGAAAGATGCCAGGCGAGTCCTCAGAGTCACCATGGGCATTAGCTCGCAGTGAGGGCAGCCGCCGTCGGCGAGCGCGAGAGCTACATGATCCTCACCCAGGCAGGAAACGCAGATGACATGGCGGTCCCCATCGCTGAGTGGGGCTCGGCACGAGCCACAGAAAGAACGAGACATATTTACAAAGACGCTCGGCTCTTTTAGTAGGGAGTGTGAGTCGCGGGGGCTTATAGTGTGAATCCGGCGTCTATAGAAAAAGGATATAGACGCCGGATAACGTAGCAGGAACGAAGGCGGCGAGTTAAGGCCAGCGGCGAAGGCTCGTCCCACAGAAGGCTTTCTCAGACGGCGCGGCTTCTTCCTCTCGGGATCCAGCGATGCGTGAGCTTCGCTGAAGAGATGAAAAATCAGATTCGATCAGCCTATCGAGCTATATTTATAAGCCTAAGCCACACCCGTTTCGGCGGGACGTGACGTCATGAGGGGCCTCTCTCAATAGGCTGCTGCAGTTGCCGCAGGGCAGCCAATGGGCGCGCGAGCTGTCTCGCCTATGTCTGCATGCTGCCGCAACGCGTTTTGCATTATTACAAAATTAAGGATAATTTTTTGGCTTCAATATCTTGCAGAAAAGAGATTTTCCCCGAGCATAAGATATTACGCAGTACGAAAGACCTCTCGTAAGAGAACTACTGTAAAGTAGTGTTGGCAATTCAGCAACTTAGTTTTTTTCTCTGGCGACTAGAATTCACATTTTATAGACTAGCAACTTTTTTGCCGATTTTGTTAATGTTTTTTGTTGAGAAATATCAAAATATGTAGTCTAACTTCCCTACAGCGCTCTGTCTCAAGTGCTTGTCTGTGAGTTAGTGATGTCACACCAGCCTGAAATGGGCAGCTAGAGCATATGGGCAACAGTTTTAGCCACATGTACTATTATGAGGCAAGTCAGGGGCCACATATTGTACAATTTAGACATAGCCTAGTTGTGTTGAGTTGAATGCCATGCCAATGATATTTCATGTAACAGTAGCCCCATCATTTCTCAGTATTTCACTGATTTTTGGTAGGCTACAGCCTCATCATGGGCCTATTACATAAATGTAATTGAAACACTCCAAGGGCTGCATCTGGCCCAGGACCTTATGTTGCCCATGTGTATGATCGTACTAAAAACACCAACTAAAAAAGTACCGGTATGTGTTCTACCTGGTCAGATGTAAATATGCGAATTATGCAAACAATATAATTATGTATGCAGATGATGCAAATGACTAACATAGATTAGGAAAAAAAATAGTATAAGAATAACTTACTGTTCATTTGGCTTGGTCAAGTTTTCCAAACTAGACATAAGACAAAAGACAAAAATTAAAAACATGTATTTCTCCTGAAGCAGTAAATGGGATACTTATGACTACCCTTACCAAAAAAAAAGTATACTTCAAGTTTCATTTTATTAAGTAAACTTCAGTAAAGTTCAAGTATATTTGCCAAGTATTCTTTACATAGTAAGTATACATATACCAATGCACTAGTGGTATACTTATAAGTGTACTACTTTAATACTTCTTGGGACTAAATTGGCCCACTTTGTAGTATATAAAAGTATACTTTTATGTATACTTTTAGTGTAAACGTAGTAAAGTTTGAGTACACAAATAGTTTATATTTAAGTTTTATTTTGTACTGCAACTATACTATAAGTGAACTTATAGATATACTGCTAGTTTACTAGTTATATACTTCTAGCCCACTTTTTCGTTTATGAAAGTACACTTCTAAGTGTACTCAGTAAACTCCTGGTTTAATAGTTTTTATACTGCAAGTATACTTGCAAGTTTTTTAAAGTGAACTTAACATCATACTTATAGTTTACTATTTATATATATTTTGGCACTTGGCCAAAAATATGTATACTACTAGGTTTCTATTTAGGTATTAGTTTTATACTTGAAATATACGTTTAAATGTAATTTAAGTAGACTTGACGTTAACTCACATGTACACTACCACTGGACTACACATATACATACTCAAAAGACATACTCCGGATTGAAAATAATTGTTCTTTTCATATGGTCTTCTTTGCAGTGGCTTGCTTGGCATAACATGCAATATGTAGCAAATAGCATATATGTCTGACAATTATTTAATAGGCTACTCTACTACAAGAGTAAGCACAGCTACAAGCCAACTATACTTAAACGTTCTGTATATGGAAATAATACTTTTCTTTAGTGTATCTTGATCAAAAGATGCAAGTGCAAGTATAGGTCAAATATACTTGTACTTCTCTGTATACTTGTTAGTATAAGCCAAGTATACCTAAGTATAATGTTGTTAAGTATATCTCTGATAAATGTATAAAAAGTAGACTGAAAGCATACGCTCTTATTCTTAGTTTAAAATTAGTATACTAATAGCACACTTGAATAAACTTCTTTTTTGTAAGGATACTTATGACTATGATACTTACATACCTGAGGCGAAACAAATGCGCTAAGAGCAGCAAATGAATGTTGCATGGAATACGGTAAGGTGCCCTGAGAGCAGTATTAGAATTTATGCTGCAAAAATGTCCTTAGAGCAGCCAATTCTAGATCTAATGTCATAAGGTACCCTCAGAGCAGCATTAGAATATCTGCAACAAAATGCGCTAAGAGCAGCAAATGAATGTTGCATGGAATACGGTAAGGTGCCCTGAGGGCAGTATTAGAATGTTGCATGGAGATACGGTAAGGTGCCCTGAGGGCAGTATTAGAATGTTGCATGAAGATACGGTAAGGTGCCCTGAGGGCAGTATTAGAATGTTGCATGGAGATACGGTAAGGTGCCCTAAGAGCAGTATTAGAATGCTGCATGGAGATATGGTAAGGTGCCCTAAGAGCAGTATTAGAATGTTGCATGGAGATACGGCAAGGTGCCCTGAGAGCAGTATTAGAATGTTGCATGGAGATACGGCAAGGTGCCCTGAGGGCAGTATTAGAATGTTGCATGGAGATACGGTAAGGTGCCCTGAGGGCAGTATTAGAATGTTGCATGGAGATACGGTAAGGTGCCCTGAGGGCAGTATTAGAATTTATGGTGCAAAAATACCCTTAGAGCAGCCAATTGTAGATCTAATGTCATAAGGTACCCTCAGAGCAGCATCAGAATATCTGCAACAAAAATGCGATAAGAGCAGCAAATGAATGTTGCATGGAGATACGGTAAGGTGCCCTGAGGGCAGTATTAGAATGTTGCATGGAAATACGGTAAGGTGCCCTAAGAGCAGTATTAGAATGTTGCATGGAGATACGGTAAGGTGCCCTGAGGGCAGTATTAGAATGTTGCATGGAGATAAGGTAAGGTGCCCTGAGGGCAGTATTAGAATGTTGCATGGAGATACGGTAAGGTGCCCTGAGGGCAGTATTAGAATGTTGCATGGAGATACGGTAAGGTGCCCTAAGAGCAGTATTAGAATGCTGCATGGAGATACGGTAAGGTGCCCTAAGAGCAGTATTAGAATGTTGCATGGAGATACGGCAAGGTGCCCTGAGGGCAGTATTAGAATGTTGCATGGAAATACGGTAAGGTGCCCTAAGAGCAGTATTAGAATGTTGCATGGAGATACGGTAAGGTGCCCTGAGGGCAGTATTAGAATGCTGCATGGAGATACGGTAAGGTGCCCTGAGGGCAGTATTAGAATGTTGCATGGAGATACGGTAAGGTGCCCTGAGGGCAGTGTTAGAATTTATGCTGCAAAAATGTCTTTAGAGCAGCAAATGAATTTTGCGCTTAAATACGACACGGTGCTCTAAGACCAGTATTAGAATATATGCATCAAAAATTCACTAAAGAGCAGCTAAGCTTTTTGTTTTATGTAGCTATGACAAAATGCCCTGGAAGCAGCAACACTACCACAGCAAAAGTATGCAATGACAGCAGCGTAACTTGATATTATAGCCAGTAAAAGTTATAATAGAATATAAGCTAACATTAGCTATTATCCTTTCTTAGAGCTAGCTAGCTAATGCTGCGAGTTAGCTTACTTACATTAGTTAGCTAAAGTTAGCTAATTAAATAACAGCTCGATAGAAAAACAAGCTTTACTTAAAATCCAAATACTTCATTATCTTGACATTTTAATTTAATAATCTAATATAGTTCAACATAAAACACAACATTACCTTAACTTAAAATCCAAATACTTCATTATCTTGACATTTTTATGTAATAATGTAATATAGTTCAACATAAAACACAACATTACCTTAACTGCAACGATCTCCTTAGTGTGATGTCTCCCGCGTCCTGAGAAAAAAAAAAATCAAATAATCCATGTCCCGCCTCCCGCTGTCGCTGATTGGACGACTGAGTGAACCAATAAGATGCAATGCTGCCCTAAGAACATATTTCAATAACTAAAAGTCTAATCTGCCTGAACTTGTGTCAAAATTATGTAGCATATTATGAGGTACTACACATATTGTGCACATAAGATGTATAAGCTTGTGTACATAAATTTCAATCATAAAACAAACAAATGGCTATATGATTTAACCCTCTGTTTGTGTTCGGATTCCTTTCACACTTGTGGTGTTCCTGGTCAAAAATGACTGGACTCCAAACAATTGCTTATAAATCTCTCATTTTGCTATATTATCCCCAAATATTGGATTCAATCTTTTTGTCAACTTGTTTTCTTTCATTTAGGACTGGTTTTGTGTTTCTATTTGCGTCTGATTAATCGTAGGCCTCATTTATTCGAAAGTAGGCACCTCATTTTTTGAGTGAAAAAAAGCATTTTTTATGAATAATTTTCACAATATGAGATTAAAAATATATGAATATTTGCTCTGTTTCTCACACTAGTGTGCTTTAATGTTTAATCGGGAAGTTTGGTTTTAAATGCTTTAATTTTGTACAAAATTGCACAAAGTCACACTTGTCAAAAATGGCCGGCCATTGAAAGTGAATGGGGAAGAATGAAAGTAAGAGAAACAACTAGTGTTCAGGAGCATGTTGTGCTTGCAAACATAAAGGCCTTGGACCTGTGCATGTGTGGATGCATGTATACTCACACTATCACACACACGCACATCCATGCATACAAACTATTGTGAGTATTACACCTATTTCATCCTACCTTGAACTGCATGCAATATGCTTTTATGATAACTCTCTCTCTCTATCTCATTCTCTCTCTCTCTCTCTCTCTCTCTCTCTCTCTCTCACACACACACACACACACACACACACACACACACATGCTCAAAAATAGCCTGCATTGACTTCAAAATAATATTTTCTTTCATCACATATAGGTTTTGAGGCTTTCATGGTCTCACAGAGTACTGGTGCTGTTTTTTTGTGATCTTCCCCCATTCACTTTCAATGGCCGGCCATTTTTGACAAGTGTGACTTTTTGCAATTTTGTACAAAATTAAAGAATTTAAAAGCAAACTTCCTGATTAAACATTAAAGCACACTAGTGTGATAAGTAGCGCAAATTTTCATAATTTTTTATCTCGTATTGTGAAAATTATTCATAAAAATACTTTTTTCACTCAAAAAATGAGGTGCCTACTTTCAGATAAATGAGGCTTACGATTAATCAGATGCAGATAGAAACACAAAACCAGTCCTAAGTGAGAGAAAACAAGTTGACAAAAAGAATGAATCCAATATTTGGTGATAATATAGCAAAATGAGAGATTTATAGGCAATTGTTTGGAGTCCGGTCATTTTTGACCGGGAACACCACAAGTGTGACTTTTTGCAATTTTGTACAAAATAAAAGCATTTAAAAGCAAACTTCCTGATTAAACATTAAAACACACTAGTGTGATAAAGAGTGCAAATTCTTTATAATTTTTTGTTTGATATTGTGAAAATCAGATGCAAATAGAACCATAAAAACAGTCCTAAATGAAAGAAAACAAGCGGACAAAAACAATTAATCCAATATTTGGTGATAATATAGCATAATGAGAGATTTATAAGCAATTGTTTGGAGTCTGGTCATTTTTGACACCACAAGTGTGACTAGGTGAAATAAAACCCACAAAAAATTCAGAAAATTCAGAGTCCAATGCGATAACGTTAACTAGTATATTTGGGGAAAAGAAAATCTTCTCCAGGTCAATTTGACCCGAACACAACCAGAGGGTTAAATAGCTGTTAGAAATACAAGCAATCAATTGAAATTTCCATTTTTTGTTAACTGCAAGAAGTCAATGTCATTTTTTATTAGGAAGTATATAATGCAGGTCCAGAACATGGCTGTGATGGAGATGGTCACTGAGAGTCCACTGTGTCTAGTGGTAACCCGGCCTACACTGCAGAGCCTTCCACAGCCTGTGGAGAGCAGAACTAATGGGTCAGACAACAGTGAAAGTATTGCTGGTATTGTGTAGCTATCATTTCACATGATGAAAATGGAATCCATCAGTTCAACAGATAGAAGTGTATTTTTTTCTGTCATATCAGGCAATAATAATGGACCTTTTCCAGTTATTATGAAAGCTATCCTTAGTACCCAAAATCAGGGTGCGAACTACGGGGGAGCTAGGGGGAGCTCGGCTCCCCTTAATAAGATATGGGCTCCCCTGAAAAAGTGATTTGTGAAATTTTGGGGGGTCTCAAAAAATATTGACAATGTGTTATTTTGACGTGCAATTTCGGTTTTGTGTAATGTGATCATCGTGGATTATTATGTGTAAAATTGCAAAAATATCATTCAATGCATGACGGCGATTTAAACCTAATTCACTTCAATAAAGATAACTATACATGCTATTCTTGTCATGAGCATCAAGGTGTGGGGGCGCTGCGGTGCAAATTCAACTCATGTTTAGTACGTTAACTCAAAGCAAAGACTAAAGGGACTTTGCTCAAAGATTCGTAGAATAAATATAAACGTTGGAGGCCGTTGATCTGCGAAGTCCTTGAAATCCATTCTGCAGTTAGCACCATATAGCATCATATAGCCCACCATGGCAAAAAGAACACAAGGCATTCTGTGTTAAGGTAAGGTTCATGTTATTAATTCATAATTCGTTATTCGCAATTATGTGTTGTGGCTGGGTTGTTATAGGTCTGCGTGACTCTTGATTGACAGCCTGATGCTAAATAGACTATTTGTGGGTGGCTGTTTGTTGTTTCACCTATCAATTCGTGTCGATAAAGTATAATAGGGTAAATCCTGTATAGTGATTTATCCTAAATAGTGCAAGTAGTGCATACACTTGTAGCTGTTATGTATCTTTGTAAGTCATTGTATGCGCACGAACCCCCCCCCCCCCCCCCCCCCCGTTATATATATAAAAAAGTGGGCTCCCCCAAAGCCCACGGTATAGTTCGAACACTGCCCAAAATCACAAAGACTGTGCTTTTACTTGGTTTCATTTTTACAGTTTACTGTCAGATAATATATTTATTTATTGATTTTTTCCTGGGTTACTTATCTGTTGCTTTATACAGCAATGTTGTTCAATTACATGTTTATATATGGGTTTAAAGTGTTTTAGGTGAAGATTTCCCCATTATTTGCTTCTTTGTGTTCTTCTCAGGTTTTAGTAAAATTATGTAACATTTTAGGGCAAATATGCAAAATAGTAAACCAAAACTTGAAGCTAAAATAGCAAATATCTCCACGGCTACAGTAAATTTTCCAGGAGAACTGACATAAGCTGGAATAAATGTGAGCCAGACAGTACAGAATATGAGCATACTGAATGTGATGAACTTGGCCTCGTTGAAGTTATCAGGGAGCTTCCGAGCAAGAAAAGCTAAAACAAAACAGAAGATTGATAGCAAACCAGTATAACCAAAAGAAGCCCAAAAACCAAGAGCTGAACCTAAATTACATTCTAGGATGATCTTTTCTCTGTAATAAATGAAATTCATATATGGGTAAGGGGGGTATATTGTTAACCAAAGCACACAGATAATCACCTGTATTAACGTTAAGGAAACAACACTGAGTATCTGTTGAAGAGGACCAAACCATTTCATGACATTACTTCCTGGAACTGTAGCCTTGAAGGCCATTAAAACTACTATAGTTTTCCCAAGAATGCAGGAGATACAGAGGACAAAAGTGATCCCAAATGCTGTGTGACGCAAAATACAGGACCACTCAGTGGGTCGGCCAATGAAAGTAAGTGAACAGAGAAAACACAATGTCAATGAGAAGAGCAAAAGGAAGCTCAGCTCTGAGTTGTTGGCTCTGACAATAGGTGTTTCTTTATGAAAATAAAACAGAAAAGAAACAATTGTTGTTAGTAACACCCCAATGAAGGAGAAAAAGCAAAGCACCATTCCCATTATTTCTGTATAGGAAAGGAATTCAACCACTTTTAATACACATCTGTCTTTGCTTTCATTTGACCAGTACTCCAAATCACAAGGAAAGCAGTCACTAGAATCTGTGAAGGAATTTCAAGGAAAGATTACTGAATGGAAAGTGCATGATGAAGTCACTTGATTAATGAGAATTTTCCAGCATGTGTTTTACCTGTGACGTTACTGATTTCTCCTTCAGTACATGGAATACAGTCATAACAGCAGACAGGTCTTCCTTTTTGCACAGCCTTCCTAGATCCAGGGGGGCAGCTTTTACTGCACATGGACACAGGCAACTATAAGAAAATAAGATAGCATATAAATATCATGTTGTCATATGATATAATGATTTTTTTCCCCCTGTGTAATTTTTCCACTCATACAGTTTCATACAGTCTTTGTTCTTCGCAATGCCTGTCTTTTTATGATTTTAACATATTTCACATGCCCTTAATAATGTGCTAGTATCTACGTACCTGTCCACTGTTCCCTGCCCACAGAATGTGTTCCTGATTGACTTGAAGACATTGCTCTAAAGGCAGTGAGCTGTCATAGAAACCCACATGCTTAAACTGCAGACCTTCATTCTCAGCAGGTTGCCAGTTCACCAGGTCATATCTCGCCACTGGATCACCACGTGCATCAAAGAAGATTTCTTCACCTGTTTTGATGGTGAATTTCACACCTCCCATATACTCTAACACCTGAGAGGATTGATCCATTATTTCTATTTTAAATTGTTTCATAATTATTTTTGTAATGTCATTTTATGTTCTTTAAATACCTTTTGTGCTGTGGGCCGTTCTCCTTTGCTGCTGTTGGTGGAGGATTTAATGTCTTTTAATATATTATGTAGTGTATGTGCAATAGCATACACTGCAGTGTATACTTTATTTGCTATTCTTAGCTCTGACACATCAGTATATTCATTTTGCAGCTCTGCAAGTCTCTCTGAGCCAGTACAGCCATCACTGCCATTGGTCCTCAGAGTACACTGAAAAGCCGTTTCCCAGAATTCTTTTAACAGTTCATTGTTTGGTTCTTGATCAGGGTGTACATTCACTAGGAACTCTCGCAGATCCACAAGTTTGACATTTGCTATAGCAAAACCCACAGCTCCAGAAAGAAAATGGTATTCCTTTGTTTCTGCAAGAGTTCGAGAAGTGATCCAGGATTCACTGCCAACCCATTGCAGCCCTGTGATGTTGTGTTGTGCAATTACTTTCAGGAGGGGAACAAAATCTCCTAATGCGATAAAAGCTAGCACCACCCTGGCGGTGCCCTTCTTTATTACTTCCACTGTCTTTAGGAACTGGTCCTGTGGATCAGTTTTAAATACGGCCTCTGAGTATTCAATACAAATCCCCTCTTGTTTTGCAGCCTCCTCAAATGCTGCAATGCCATTATTACCATAGTCATTGCGACTCCTGACTGCCCCAACCCAGGTCCAGCCAAAGTGCTTGACAAGCTGAGCCAGTGCTCTGCTTTGGTAATAATCACTGGGTATTGTTCTGAAGAAAGATGGATACCTTTTTCTGTTACTCAGGCATGCACATGTGGCAAAATGGCTAATCTGCAAGAAAAAAAAAGAGAATATTAACCACAGAATTGTTTTTTATTCCTAATCCACTATGCATTCTATGCATTTTTTTTAAATGCAAAACAACCTAAAAAAAGAGGAACAAAAGCAATACATCAATACTATAAAAATAGCATAACTGTTATAGACATACTGCTACAATATAAACAATTTAACATGTTGCTTTCTATATTTACAACAATCAATTTCAATTAGTTCAATATGCCTTGAAACATGTATTGTGGTGCATATTCCAGTTGGTCATCATACACTTATTCAACATGATAACAATCAGCAGATAAGTAAGAGTTCTCACAACAGGTAAGCTGAATGGACCAACTAAAGATGCCAAACCAATAGTGGGAGAAGAGTTTGATTCTCCAACAATGGCATGAACAGCTGGTGGTATAGAGCAGGATGTATCACTTAAAGTCTCTTCATAACCATTCATCAAAGCCATGCCTGAGAGGATAGTCAGAGCTATAGAGCTACAGGAATCATACATCTTATAGCCCAAAGAAACACCAGGCAAAAGCTGCGTGTTTTTGTTAATCTCCTCAATTGCAAAAATCAGTGTCTGAGCAAATTTAAACTCACGCAAGTTGAAGCTGTAAAAATAAAGCATCAGTTGTGTATTTACATTCAGCAAAGAATTCTCAGAATCATGTTCAACTGTTTATTCATCATAATGCTTGGCCTCAAATAGTTATTTTAATACAGACCTGATGCATGTTGTTGGCTCTGGTTTGGAAGTGAAAGGATGCATCTTTAGCAGAGCACTTGTATGAAATGAGAAAATTGCCCCAATATTGATGTCTTTTTGCGCAGAAAGTAGAGGAAGGGGAGGCTGACAAAGCAGTCTACAGACTTGTGCTGAAGCTGGCACACAGACCCCATAAACCACCAGCAACAGTGGCACCAGTGGCACAGTCCTCTTTGCCATGTCAATAAAGACGCAGGACAGGAACCTGTGAGGCAGAACAGGGACTGTCTTGCTTATAAGGTTTTTTTTTTTATGTCCTTTGGGGTTGGCATAATCAATCCTTAGTTATAGTTTGCTTCAATGTATGTGCCTAGGTTGTTTAGGTGTGAAAAGCTGTAAATTGCGGAGATCTCAAATTTGATGGGATGGTTCCATATTCCATCTGCCACTCGGACAAAATCACAAATCCAATTGACGCTATGTGGTGTCATTATAGAACTGACAAATAACATGAAATTATTTATGTCAATGTACAACCCCAAATCAGAAAAAGTTGGGACAGTATGGAAAACGCAAATAAAAAAAGAAAGTAGTGATTTCTAAATTTACTTTGACTTGTATTCTGATTTGGGGTTGTATACTTTTTCAACTTTTCTGAACACCTCCTAGGATGTTTCTCATGTAAGTGGCCCTCATAAAAGTAAGCAAAACCATTTTGATTCATCATAGCATTCCACATACAGTAGTCAACATTTGAAGTGTATCAAACAAGTTCATAAAAGTTGTCCTAAGGCAAGAACGGGTATTGTTTTTGTTTTAAGACAACTTTGATGAAAGGTTTTGATCCACTTCAAATGTTGACTACTATTTTTTTTTTTTTGTTGTTATCAACAATTTTTTTTTTTCATTTTTTTCACAAACAACACAACATAATATCCAAAATAAAACAAAACAAAACAGCAGACATATACTCAACATCTCAAGGTTCAATCAAAAGGGAGGGAGAGAGGGAAGGACAACAAGAACACAAAAGTTACTCCTTTAAATAATCACGGATATTCAGTAAAAAACACTGCCAAGCCTCAATGGTTGAAGGCCTGGCCCCACTGACTCGCGCCGTTGTACATTCACATGAGACAATTTGCAGGAGGCTACGGATCCAATATGCCTCTCTACCAGTGTTGGGGGTAACGCATTACAAGTAACGCGAGTTACGTAATAATATTACTTTTTTCAAGTAACTAGTAAAGTAACGCATTACGTTTTAATTTACAAGAAAATATCTGAGTTACTTTTTCAAAAAAGTAACGCGAGTTACTTTTTTCCCATTTACTAACTAATTGACTGAAATAAAATAATAATTAACAAAAGTTAACAATCATTTTCATAATCATGACGTTCTCACCCCTTGGCGGAAAAATATTTGAGCTGTGTGACAGTTTAGGGAAATACCTGTAAATGGCGCATCACACACATGGGGTTATCTGACGGAGAGACGCAAAGCAGTATAAAGCAGAGTCCTGCACCGGTCCTGTTTGCTAAACGTGCACCATCAGTACTTAACAGAACACCCGACCCGTTATCCCACAGCAGCACTAATTTAATTCTGCACCAGACCTGAACCTTTTGACATAAAGACCGCGAGTCACGACCCGAACCGCACACGCATTAATCTACAACATCATGCAGGCAAACTTATTCATTTTCTCGTGTAACACAAGCAATCAAACATTAGGCATTCTAAGTTGGTGCTTTGACGAAAAACAGACACGCAGAGCAACGTGATAATTAACAGAAAAAAAAAGATGAGAACGTGCCTTTCTGTAAACAATACAAAACTTGTCCGAGCATCTCGTGATCACTCTGCCAAACTTTAGAACAAATATGCATAGGCTAAATCACATCATACACATGCTTATAATTCTTCATAAATAAAGAAAAGAACATATTCAAATATGAGCCTTTCCTGCGATTGTCGTTATTATTGAATTTCATTAGTCATTAGTCATAATTCATTAGATGATTTATGCGCGGCTGTTCATGGAAAAGTGAGCAAGACACGACAATACCATGATTATGGTTAAATAAGAAAAAAGGCATCTAATATAACGAAATTAGGCTACATTTATTTTCATATTAATATCTCAACACACCATTAGATTACATTATCACAACTCGTGTAGATTTATGTGTTTCAGCATGCGTTAATTTTGTGTCGCTAAACGTTTGCCTCACTAAAGTTAAATTATGCCTGTCTTTCTTTGGCCTTCGCTCTGGAAGTGATCTGTTGATTCTGCTAAACTTTAATTAAAACCGAAACTAAACTATATAAAAACTAAATAAAAATGTGTTCACAAAATAAAAACTAAACTAAAACTAACAAAATTATTAATGAAACTAATAAAAACTAAACTAAAACTAACAAAAATATTAATGAAACTAATAAAAACTAAACTGAATTTTATAGCAAATTTGAAAACGATATTAAAATAAAACGAATTAAAAAATTCAAAACTATGATAACCTTGGTGTGAACATGCTGTTACTGTAGTTCTAGACTAAATGTGAATGTGCTTTAATTCATCCCACTCACAAAAAACTGATTTAGTATTCATCAAAATGAATTAAAACTGAATTAAATATGTTAAACAACACAAATGTATCTAATCCCATTTTATTAACCAACGTCTTTGCTGCTGAGCTTTGATGATCCAGTTCAATCATACTAATAAGAAAAAATGACTTTAGATAAACTAACAATTGTGCTTCATTGTTTTTTTTATTGCTGAAGAGTGTTGAACTTCTCCTGCGCTCTACTCTACACATGTGAATTTACTTTTCCTTCAGCCTGAGGTTTATTCATTACACTTTTTGGTGTGAAAGGGCTTTACATTTGCTATAATTACAACTTCTTGTATTAAAAACAATCAAGCCCTGCTCATATTTAAAAAGTAACGCAAAAGTAACGCAAAAGTAACGTAACGCATTACTTTCCTAAAAAAGTAACTAAGTAATGTAATTAGTTACTTTTTTAGGGAGTAACGCAATATTGTAATGCATTACTTTTAAAAGTAACTTTCCCCAACACTGCTCTCTACACATGTGTGGTGTAAACCAGTTCTGAATTATTGTCTTCTTCGCAGCTGTAAAACCAGCAAACAACATTCTCTTTTGCATTGAACTAATACAGAGACCAGAATCATCATTAAAGGGGTCAATATGACCCCAATCAACTTCTCCTTAGTTAAAAAAAATGGTTCCCTTAATCTCAGTAGAATAAGATTTTGTGACTTTTCTACATTATCTATCTATATTCATATAAAAAAACTGGGCTTGATTCGGTCGTTCTGAAGGTATGTAATTTTTTTTTTACAAATGTGTCTTTTGGGGTCAATATGACCCCAATTGAAAATGAATGGGAAATGCGAAAAATACTTTTTTTTTTTTATTTGTCAAAAAAAAAATCAATAAATCCAGAATAAATCTGGAAATTTCCACACAGAAAGGAAGGCCTGGTACTAGAGCACAAATGCAATGTAGAAAAGACATGCTCACTCACACACACACACACACACACACACACAGACAGAGATATGACTGACACAGAGAGCATTTTTTATAGAATTTGGCAAAAAAAATCAGCCACAGATGCAGAACAAAGATGTAAAGGGTTGGGACCTAATGCACGCACACTCACACACACACACACACACACACACACACACACAAAGACACACACACACAAACACACACAATGCATGCACGCACACACACACACCTAATTCATGCACATGCATGCACACACACACACACCTAATTCATGCACATGCATGCACACACACACACACCTAATTACAACTACAACTACAATCTGGCTCTTAAGTCTTGTCCTTTAGGTGTGTCTTATGTTGCATTTTTCTGTCAAATTTCTGTGGCATTTTGTAAAAACAGACATTTCAACATGCATCAAAAACTACAAACAAATTATACTATTTGAAATAATATTTATTTTTAATGTCTTTTCTAATGTTTATATATACATAAATTCAGAAAATGTATCACTAAAGTAGTGATATGAGCAGTTGGCCACATCCAGTCAAATTAATGGCTCTCTATGGCCCTCTGCTGGTCAAAATGATTTCTTTCCTGAATTGCAATCCTTGCAGGTTTATCTCTAACCAGCAGATGGCAGAATTCAACACCTAACATCTAGATCAATATCCAGAAACCACTTAAATCAAATTTAGATCATCATTTATGTGATTTTTTCATAAAAATGTGATATTTTACACGCAAGCTAATGGTGTGGTTGAGGAATTTTGTGGTAAACAGGTACAAAAGTACTTCATATCTCCCAAAACACAGCATTAATCTATAGATGGGAAGTAAACAAAAAAAATGATATATTATTTGTATCATTAAAAATGTATATATTTTTACCAATTCCTGGGGTCATATTGACCCCAAAAGTCCTTAGTGTAAACAGGAAAAAAAATGCTTATAAGGGTTAAGAAGACATAAACTTGGGTTAACAGACCAATCAATTCTCAGTAATGATGACAAAACCAGGTTTACATGTGTCCATAGACTGATGACGACAGAACATTCCCAAAACATATGCAGAAAAGTGCCCGGTGATGTAGTGTTACATATATGGCAGTTCAAATTTGACTGCAGTTTCATTTTAAATCTTTTGTAAGGAGTTATGTAATGTTCTATGAATGACTTTGAAGGGAATAAGACGATGAGCCAGATTTTTAGATGTTAAGCTGAGATTAGACCACACTCTCTCCCAGTCGACAGATAAATTAAGATCAGATAATTCCCTATTCCAAATAGTTTTAATAGAAAGAGGTTTTGTAATACAATCAATAATTTTATTATATATTAAGGAAACAGATGGCCGACCAGCAGGTGGTGCAATCCAGTCCCGCATAGGATGAGAGGAAATGGAAGAAGACCAAGGAACGCCATACGCTTTGAGAGCAGAACGTAATTGAAGAAAAACGAAATATGCAGATGCTGGTAGACAAAATTTGGCTCTCAATGCCTGAAATGAACAGAGGCCCTGGTTATCATACATATCACCGCACGTGTTCACACCTAAAGAGGACCAAGAGGGTTGGACAAATGGACGATTTACACATACAAAGTTAAAATTGTGCCATAAAGGTGTACTGTTACAGAATTTGAAGGGTCCACCTATCCGACGTTCAACCGTTTTCCAGATTTTAATAGAGTTAGCCACAACCGGACCAAATTTATAATTATCCCCTTTTTTTCCTGTGCCAGTAAATAAAATATCTTGAAGTCTATTTGGTTTAACCTTGTCAGCTTCAATCACCCTCCATGAAACTGTAGATTGAGGATCAACCCAATTATGAAGGGCCTTAAGCTGGAACGACCAATAATATAATTCAAAATTTGGTACAGCCAGTCCTCCTGCGCTATTAGGATGTTGTAATGTGGTAAGTTTAATTCTGGGACATTTATCATTCCAGATAAACTTAGAAATTATGGAGTTGATCTCCTTAAAGTAACCTGGAGGGGGAGAAAGTGGTAGCATAGAGAAAAAAAAATTAAATCGAGGTAACAAATTCATCTTAACAGTGGAGATTCTTCCTTGGAGAGAGACTTTAAGATTCTTCCATCTTTGAATGTCATTTTTGACCTTAACTAAAATGTTATTAAAATTGTCTCTGGCAATCTTATGAATGTTTTTATTTATGGTAATGCCAAAATAGATAAAAAGATTTCTTAATAGGAATAAATGAGGGAATAGAAAAATTAACCTTAACATTGTTAATTGGCATTAGAGCAGATTTGCTCCAATTTATTTTATATCCTGATAGGCTACTAAAATTATCAAATTCCTTAATTACACTAGAGACTGAAACATCAAAGTGGTCTAAATATAGAATAATATCATCAGCGTATAATGAAATACAATGATTATGGTCATGAATCTTAATCGATACTTCAGATTTCCTGATGGCTTGTGCTAAGGGTTCGAGAGATAGAAAAACAATAAGGGGGAAAGTGGACACCCCTGCCTCATTCCCCGCTGTAAAGGGAATGAGGGGGAAATAATATTACCAGTTATGACTGATGCTGCAGGTGAGTGGTATAATGTCTTAATCATAGAAACAAAGTGTTCACCGAAGCCGAAACATTGCAGAACCGCCCACATATAATTCCACTCTAGCCTG
Organism: Aspiorhynchus laticeps; assembly: GCA_023376895.1. Classification (NCBI taxonomy): domain Eukaryota; kingdom Metazoa; phylum Chordata; class Actinopteri; order Cypriniformes; family Cyprinidae; genus Aspiorhynchus; species Aspiorhynchus laticeps. The sequence goes on from CM041798.1 coordinate 44,158,972, forward strand.
TCAAAGGCTTTTTCTGCATCAAGTGAAAAGACCGCACAAGGTGTTGGGTGGGAGTCCGCAAAGTCAAGAATATGAAGGATTCGACGCATATTGTCAGATGCATTGCGCCCCTTGATGAAACCAGTTTGGTCCTCCTTGATCAGACTGTGAATTTCCTTCTCCAAATGAGAAGCAAACACTTTAGCATAGATTTTTAGATCACATGGGATAAGCGAAATCGGTCTGTAGCTGGAACAATCTAATGGATCTTTCCCTTTTTTAAGAAGTAATGAAATCAGTGATGTTTTTTGATCTCTATGAAATGCCCCATGTTCAATTTCAAAATTAAATGAGTTAAGCATAAGTATCCCTACCAAATCCCAAATTTCTAAATATAATTCAGGGGGGAGACCATCTAGACCCGGCGATTTGCCATTTTGAAGGCTCTTTAGAGAGACGTGAAGTTCCTCCAAACTTAATGGTGCCTTCAAAGATTCTTTATCCATCTGTGAGATCCGAGGCAGTTCCAATTTATCTAAATACTGCTTACAAAGTGGTTCATCAAAATCTGTTTCGGCTTTATACAGATTTGTGTAAAAACCTTTAAATATGTCACTAATTGCCACAGGGTTTGTGGTGACCTGATCATCCGATGATTTTATTGCGCTAATATATGCCTTAGACTCGCATTCTTTCAACCTAAGGGCCAATAAATGACTAGGTCTCTCTGATTCAAAATAATATTTTTGTCTAGTCCTATGTAAAATAAATTCTGCCTTTGAGTGTGAAAGTAAATCATATTCTTCTTTTAAAGAGGACAGCTGTGTAGCCTGTTGCTCAGTAAAATGTTGTTTTTATAGGTTTTGTAATGATTGGATTTTATTTTCTAATTGTGTAAACTGGTGAGTTCTCGCTTTGGCAAGAGTAGAAGAGAAAGATATACAGAAACCTCGTATAGCACACTTAGTCGTTTCCCACAGTATTAGAGGATCCACATCAGAGGGCATATTAATTTCAAGAAAGTCCATAATATATTATTTTAGAGAGGTAATAAAAGTCTGATTACTTAATAATGATATGTTAAAGCGCCATCTAGGGGACTTGGCTTTGACATCGGAAAGAGGAACACTGCACAACATAGAAGAATGATCAGATAATAAAATTGGTAATATAGATATAGAGGAATTAGATGAAATTAAAGATGGGCTGAGAAATATGTAATCTATCCTAGAGAAAGTCTTAGAAAAAAAAGTCTTAGAAAAAAAAGTGAAGTCCTTAGCTTTAGTATTCTGAATTCTCCATAAATCAGTGATAAATTTATTCAATAATTTAGAGGATGGATTGGCTGTTGTATCAGATTGAGACTTGAGATTGAGACTGTTGTATCTAAATCAGGATTTATGACAGCATTAAAATCACCACCCACCACTAGAGGGCAATCAATCTCCTCAAGTAAAGTTTTGGAAATCTGTGTAAGGAATGCACTGTCTGTCTCGTTCGGACCATACATAGAGACCAATGCTAACCTATTATTATATATTTTGCATCAGATAAAAACAAATCTACCCTTCTCATCACTACCAAGGTGTTCAATTGTTAAATTTAACTTCCTGTTAACAAGGATAAGCACCCCCTTAGTTTTATTTTGAGCGCAGGAAAAAGCTATTAATTTGTAATACTTATTCTGAAAACGTGCCACGTCAGATTGTTTTAAATGTGTCTCTTGTATTAAGGCACAGGAAATAGATTTACGGTGTAAATATTCTAATACACGGGTTCTTTTAACAGCAGAATTTAAACCATTCACATTCAGTGATAAAATATTTAAAGTATGCATTGAATATTCATAATCCCAAGATTGTACACAATAAATGCAACAAACAAAAAAAACAGAAGCACTTCCATTCCGTAAATAACACGTAAACACTGATGTGCATTTTAGATACCAAACCTCCTATATGAAAAATCCATTTAGAAATAATGTAAAATAGATAAAAGTATAAATGTCTGCTGAAAAAACAAAAACAACATAAAAATGTGAACAACCGACAACCATAAACAAAGAACAACTCAGACCGCACATTACCGAGAACATAGGTCTGACTGAGCAACAAAAAACGGTGATAGGTCGTGACCGATCCACTCCAACGCAAGACATGTCTCCCGAAAGGCTCACACAGCCAAAAAAAAAAAAAATATATATATATATATATTTTTTTTTTATTAATTAAACCTACTCTCCATTAGTTCCCTCCAAAACAGAAAAATGGAGTGTCAGTCTTACCAGCAAAGAGATTGTTGTACCGGATAAATAAGGACAATATCCCAGTATAAGAGAAGAAAATGCAAACAATAGGTTTAACAAGCATCCATGCTCATCCTGCTATCATCTCCTTCTGGGCAGCAAGGGCCAAGTCCATCCCGGCCGTCACACCCCTCCCGTCGAATTGGAGAAACAGCGGTCGCTGCTCCCCCGTCGTCCCCCCGCAGAGCGGCGGCATAGGACTTCTGCTGAGACATGGAACTGATAAAATCCTCCGCTTTCTGAGGGGAATCGTAGCTCCTCTGTTCTCCTTTGTGCCGTAGCTTAATCACCGCTGGATAGATGAGGAAGGGCAGGAGACCAAGTGCTGTCATCTTCTTCAAAACCGGACCAAATACCTTTCTCCTGATCGCTGTAGCCGGACTAAAGTCAGGAAAAAACAGCAGTGTGACATTGTTCTGTGCGCACTTCACCGGATACGCCTGCCGAGCACCTTTCAGGATATCTGATCTGTCATGCCATCTCAGTACACGGAAGATGAGAGTGCGCGGCCGATCGGAGCCCCTCCCTCCGTCATACACGCGATGCGCCTGATCAATCTCAATGTCACGGCCCCTGAAGGAAGGAATCCACTTGGAAAGATTAGCTCGGAGGAAACTAGCTGCATCTGGACCTTCCATCCCTTCTGGGAGCCCCACCAGTCTAACGTTGTTCCTCCTAGACCGGTCCTCCATATCTGTCATCTTCTCGGTGTGTCGCTCCAACTGATCCTTTAAATCCGTAACTGTTCTCTTATCTTCCCGCGCCGCTGCCTGAACAGAATCAACGCGGTCACGTGTCTGCTTTGTCTTTGTAGCTATGGCTTCAAACTCCTCTCTTAGCTCTTTAACAGACATATTGGTTGCTTGTATGTTCTCACGCAGTTCGCGCAATGCTGGAATCAGCACAGAGTCCATCGCATCTCGTACCGCCGATTTCACAACCGAATTCAAAGTGCTTTGGTGTTCTTTAAATGCTAGTTCAATGCGGCTAGCAATAGCACTGTCCAGGTCTTCACTGGAGATGGCTGAATCTCTGAATTTTTTCTTCATTGGCGATTGCTCAATCTCTCTTTTCCGATCTCCTTTGTCTGCCTTAGTACTCATTATGGGTCTAATGCAGAGTGGTTCAAATTTTACTGACAGGATCGCAAAATATTTGGCAAAGTGAGCGGAGCGAAAAACTAAGCCTGCATCACCGTCGAGGGGTCACGTGATCCTCCAATGTTGACTACTATTTATAGGAAAATAACATTTCAGGTGATGCTTGTTTTGTCCAAACTCAACAAAACAAAACATAGAATTACATTTTCAATGTAATTACGACAGGAAGAAAAGACAAGGACACACCATACAATTATATTTTTCTCTCTCAAGAATTTTTAAAACATGTACAGGTTATGGTCCTTTCTTTTTCCCTCAGGCTATATTCCACTTGAACAATACATATTATCTCAGGACTGTACATCTGTACATAACTTCTCAAAACTTTTCATCTGTAAAATAGCACATTCATAATTCTTTCTATTTTCTCTATATTTTGTACATAACTTTCTAAAACATTTGCACGTTCATAATTCTATTTCATCTATATTTTTATTACCATATAGCTATTTTTTTATTTTATTTATTGTCCATTCTGTTTATTATTAGCGTTATATTTAATTATATTACCTTAAATTATATGTATATCTGCATGTCTGTACTTTCACCACTGGATGCCCCTGTCACCAATGTGTTAAAATATTCTTACTTCTCAAGATCAAAACATCCTTTATTAAACCACTTTGTCTGATTTAATGAATCTTTGCAGATTGCAGAGAACGTCTTAGGTTACGTATGTAACGTCTCGTTACGTACGTAACCCTCATTCCCTGATGGAGGGAATGGAGACGTTATGTCGTGACGACATAGGGGATTTACTTGGAAGCCCCAATCATCTCTGACTTTAAGAGAAAACGCCAATGAATACTGGCTAGTGGATTTTGCATACCTGAGCCACTCCCCGTGCATACGGGTATAAAAGGGCGACAGGTGCATCCACTCATCAGGTTTTCCGCTGAGGAGCCGAGAACGAGTCCCAGGCAACCAGCGATGGTTCAAGATTGTGGCATGGGGACATAACGTCTCCGTTCCCTCCATCAGGGAACGAGGGTTATGTACGTAACCGAGACATTCCCTATCTGTCGGTCACTACGAGTTATGTCGTGACGACATAGGGGTCCTATGGAAAGCGCCACAACCTGAACCCCGTCACGACCTTGTGGCATGCAGATGCTGACAAGCGAGCGCATGACAGAAAAATGCCATGCAAAAGGTCACAACCTTTCCATCGCCCCAGCGCAAATTCGCTAACCTTGGTGCCCGCAGGGACCACTGAGTACAACGCTGCTGGAGATAGCCAAGCTGTTGTTCCTTTCCCCAGAAGTCGGAAGGGATTTCGACCTTCAATGAAAGATGCTTCACGTCTTACCTGTTTGTTGTTACATCTTGGCAGTAACGACGGGGAAGTGAGCCTTCCGGAGAAGGGCGCTACGGAGGCCACATCCTGCCCAAAGGGAGGTACCATGTGGAGACACTGATATGGACTGACCCAGGCCTGGGGCAGTACTACATACGACTGGACCCTGGGGCAGATCCTACCTAGGAGTAGGGAGGAGGGCTGCCAGCAGGGCCTGACAGAGAGCTCTGTCAAAGGGAAGACACAGGTTTACCGTGAGGGAAAACTTACCATGGATGAATACATGTATGGGATTACCCGAAGGGAATCAAATCCATACGGACACCTAGCCAAGTACAGGGGCTGACCGGAGACCCGGGTGAGCTAGGACCAGTACTGGGCCTGGCGTCAGACTGCTCCGCCCAGTCTGATTGCCGGGGGTGCTGGAGGAACTCCACCAGGGTTCCCTGCCCGGGGAACTGAACTGGAGGAGGAAAAAGGCGCTCGTATGCCCGGGTGAGGGGGAATGGCGCAGCAAGTGTGACACCGGCCAGCTCTTCCCGCCAATTACCTGTTACCCAACACACGGGAAGAAACTGGCTCAACGTGGAGACTGTAGAATCTCGCAAAGGTGTTCGGTGTCACTCAGCCCGCAGCTCTACAGATGTCTGCCAGAGAGGCGACGTACCGCCAACGCATAGGAGGAGGAAACACTCCGTGTGGAGTGAGCCCTCACCCCCAGGGGGCATGGCTCGCCTTGGGATTGGTATGCCAAGGCGATGGCATCCACTATCCAGTGGGCCAACCTCTGCTTGGAGACAGCCTTCCCTTTCTGCTGACCTCCGTGGCAGACAAAGAGCTGCTCAGAGCTTCTGAAGCTCCGGGTGCGGTCCACGTATATGCACAATGCTCTTACGGGACCCAGCAACGCTAAGGCTGGATCTGCCTCCTCCGAAGGCAGTGCTTGCAGGTTCACCACCTGATCGCGGAAGGGCATGGTGGGAACCTTGGGCACGTATCCAGGTCGGGGTCTCAGGACAACGTGAGAGTAGGCTGGCCCGAACCCAAGGCACTCTTCGCTCACCGAAAATGCTTGGAGGTCCCCGACCCTTTTGATGGAAGTGAGCGCGGCCAGGAGCACTGTCTTAGCCGACAGGAATTTCAGCTCGACTGAGTCCAGCGGCTCAAAGGGACCCCTCTGAAGTGCAGCCAGTACGATAGAGAGGTCCCAAGAGGGCATCAGGGGTGACCTAGGGGGATTCAACCTCCTGGCACCCCTCAGGAACCTCACGATGAGATCATGCTTTCCCAGGGACCGGCCGTCCACTGCATCGTGATGGGCCGCGATAGCAGCCACATACACTTTCAAGGTGGAGGGTGACCAACCTACGCTCCAACCTTTCTTGCAGGAAAGAAAGCACTACTCCAATCGTGCAACTTCGGGGGTCTTCCCGGCAAGAAGAACACCAGTTCGCGAACAGACTCCACTTCAGTGCATAGGCTTGCCTTGTTGAAGGAGCTCTAGCCTGAGTGATGGTCTCTACCACAGCCTGTGGTAGACCACTTAAGTCTGCCGCGTCCCATCCTGGAGCCACACACGAAGGTTCCACAGATCTGGACGCAGGTGCCATATGGTGCCGAGCCCCTGAGAAAGGATGTCCTTCCTCAGAGGAATGCGCCAGGGAGGGGCTGTCATGAGGAGAATGAGTTCTGGAAACCAGGTCCGGGTGGGCCAATACGGCGCGACCAGCAGGACCTGCTCCTCGTCCTCCCTGACCTTGCACAGTGTCTGTGCGAGCAGGCTCACTGGGGGAAATGCATATTTGCATAAAGCCCGAGGCCAGCTGTGTGCCAGTGCGTCCGTGCTGAGGGGCCCCTCGGTCAGGGAGAAATACAGCTGGCAGTGGGAGGACTCGTGGGAAGCAAACAGGTCTACCTGAGCTTCCCCGAATCGACTCCAGATCAGCCGGATTGTCTCGGGATGGAGTCGCCACTCTCCAGGGAAAGTGAGCTGTCGTGAGAGCGCATCGGCTGCACGATTGAGCTCCCCCGGAATGTGGACAGCGCGCAGCGATCTGAGCTGCGTGTGACTCCAGAGGAGGAGATGGCGGGCGAGCTGTGACATGCGGCGTGATCGTAGACCTCCCAGCCGGTTGATGTACGAAACAGCCGCAGTGTTGTCCGTACGGACCAACACATGCTTGCCTAACAGCAGTGGCCGAAACTGCCGCAAGGCCAGATGCACTGCGAACAGCTCTATGCAGTTGATGTGCCAAAGCAGTTGAGGCCCCGTCCAGAGCCCCGAGGCTGCCTGCCCGTTGCTTGTAGCGCCCCAGCCCGTGCCGTGATCTGTTGTGACGACAACATGCCGAGACACTTGTTCTAAGGGCACCACGGCCCATAGAAAAGCAAGGTCCGTCCAGGTGCTGAAGAAGCGACGACACTCCCGTGTGATATTCACCCGAAGTGTACCACGGCGCAATGCCCACCTCGGGCTCGGGAGTGCAACCAGTGCTGAAGTGGTCTCATATGAAGCAACCTGAGCGGCGTGACTGCGGCTGCGGATGCCATATGCCCCAGGAGCCTCTGAAACTGTTTCAGTGTAACAACAGTCCTGCCTCTGAAGGAACTCAGGCAGTTCAGCACTGATTGGGCGTGCTCGTCCGTGAGGTGCGCCGTCATACTCACCGAGTCTAAATCCACACCGAGAAAAGAGATTCTCTGCACAGAGGAGTGCTTGCTCTTTTCCCAGTTGACCCGAAGCCCCAACTGGCTGAGGTGCCGTAGCACCAGATCCCTGTGATCGCACAACTGTTCTCGCGCGCGGGCCATGCTCGAGACTGTTGAGGATCCTGATGCCCACTTCCCGTAACGGGGCAAGGGCGCCCTCCGCGACCTTCGTGAAGACACGGAGGGACAGGGAGAGCCCGAAGGGGAGGACCCTGTACTGTCATGCCCGACCCTCAGACGCAAACCGTAGGAACGGTCTGTGTCGTGGAAGGATCGAAACATGAAAGTAAGGATCCTTCAGGTCGATTGCTGCAAACCAATCCCGGGGCTGTATGCATTTGATCACGCACCTGTGCGTCAACATCTTGAACGGGAGCCTGTGCAGGGCCCGGTTCAGGAGTCGCAAATCCAGGATTGGTCGAATACCACCGCCTTTCTTGGGTACGATGAAGTAAGGGCTGTAAAACCCCTGCCTCATCTCGGCTGGAGGAACCGGCTCGATTGCATCCTTTGCCAGGAACACAGCAATCTCCTTGCGTAAGACAGGAGCGTTCCGAGCTGCCACCGAAGTCGCCTGGCGAAATGAATCGCGTTGCCGAGTCAAATTGTGCGCGTGAGCCAACGATACGGGTTGGGCAGCGCAAGCCACGCCTCCAGACGCCGTGCAAGTGGCTCCAACGGCACAATCGGCGTACCCACAGTGGTGCAGCGAAGGGGAGTAGAGCTGGATGGTACAGAAGGCCTTGCGTTCTGACTCATCCTCGCAGAACTCCCTGAGTCCCCGTAGGGACTGGCTAGAGGTGCGTGGGGAGGCATTGCGTCCCCCAACCGCACTCTCTTGACCGCTGGCAAGATAGGTCGCGGGCGAGAGTGAGGAGGCAACGCGTCACACACTGTCGGCCCGCGAGCCTGAGAACTCGGAGGAAAGGGAAATTGCTCTTTCTTTGACAATGTGGGTACCACTGGCCCTTGAGCCAGCGGCGGAAGAGAATGAATGATTCTCCCCCTGCCCTCCTTCGGGGGAAGGAGCAGCACTGTCCTCGCCATCTCCTGAGATCGAGCAGCTTCCCACAGCTCCGGGTTGCCCGTGTCAGGGCCGCTTTATCACCTCCCTGGAAAATATCGGGGCCAGATGGAACACGGGGGGCGCCGCGCTCCTGTGAGAGGCTCGACGCGCAGGCCTAGGTGACAATTCACCACGGGGCGGAGCAGCTCTGGAGGACACAGGAGGGCGCCCACGGCGACGAGCAGACTGGGGCTTGCCCTGCGGCGGAGCGGTGGCAGATGGTGCCTCACGCCGGGGCAAGATGTGTTGGATAGCCTCGGTCTGCTTCTGTACTGCCGAGAACTGCTGAACACAGTCCTCGACAGTGTCGTCGAACAAACCAGCCTGGGAGACGAGAGCATCGAGAAAGCGCTCTTTGTCGATATCACTCCTCTCAGCAAGGCTGAGCTACCGATGGCGCTCTTGGACCACCAATGTGGACATCGCCTTCCCGAGGGACTGCGCTGTGACTTCCGTCGCCCGTAGGGCGAGGCCAGTCGCCGAGCATAGTTCCTGCTTCAGCCTCGGGTTGGTACTACCCTCTTGCATTTTAATGCCTTGGCTTGGTGTACTCGCAGGATAGCCATGGCATGCAGAGCAGAGGCGGCTTGGCCCGCAGCACTGTAAGCTTTGGCTGCGAGAGCGGCTGTCAGCTTACAGGCTTTGGACGGGAGACGAGGACGAGTCCTCCAAGTGGTGGCGTTTTGCAGGCACAAGTGCACTGCAACCGCACTCTCCACCTGGGGAATGTCAACGCACCCCCTAGCCGCCCCACCATCGAGGGCAGCGAGGATGGAGGAGACAGACCAGTCTGACGCAGATAGTCTGAGTCACAGTTCGATTGCTTCAGTCTGTTTCTGTCTGTTGTGCTGCTGTGCGGTTTGTGATTGTAGCTCTGCTTTTTTATTAAATCTTTACCTTACTTTCACTCTGTTGTTTAAAGTGATAATATATAACTTAATTCCCACCATATTTCTGGTATTATCTATCAAACTAATTTGATCGCTTGCTTCTAAAACCGCAAGTGCAGCACGTTAGCATTCGTTAGCCGGTTAGCTTGTCACTCGCGGTTCCATTCGCGTTGCTATTCGCGCCTATTATTGTTTTCTTTTTTCTCACTCCGTTTTCATTTCTCTCTCGCTCCGTTTTTCACGAGTTCATCAAACAACAGTGGTAAGTGGTAAGTGGAGTGGTAAGTGGTAAGTTAAGTTGGTATCATTCATCAATCACGGTGAGTAATGGCTTCTTCTCCTGCTATTGCTATTTGCACAGTTTGCCACATGTACAGTTTATCTATCTCTGTCGGCGATGAGGGATTCTCATGTCATAAATGCAGGGAAATAGTTAGGCTGACAGAGAAGGTTTTAGAACTAGAGACACGCATCCAAACTTTAGTTGAGGACAGTAAGAATGTGAGGGCTGTAGATACTGCTTTGGATGTGACTAGCTCAGGGACTCCTGTACATTGTTCGGTTCCGGCATTAGCGCCTGTGCAGCAGGGCAACTGGGTGACTGTGAGGCAGCATAGTCACGGGTCAAAACACCGCTCTTCTGTTCAGATCAGAACATCAAACAGGTTCTCCCCACTCAGTGACGCACCCACTGAGAAACCTGGTGAAAGTGCTCTATTGTACGGAATGTGAAAATAGAGACACCAGCCACCATAGTCCATTGTTTACCGGGAGCCAGAGTGCCTGACATCTTGGCAAATTTAAAAGTGCTGGCTAATGCTAAACGTAAATTCACATCGGCGCTAATGATGTTCGACTTCGCCAGTCGGATATCACTAAAAATAATGTTAAAGAGGTGTGTGAACTTGCAAGTACGATGTACTTATGCTCTGGCCCCCTCCCTGCTTACCGGGGTGATGAGATTCATAGCAGACTGTCATCATTAAATGACTGGATGTCTAAGTGGTGCCCGCAAAACAACATAGGTTTTATAGACAATTGGACGAGTTTTTGGGGCAGACCTGACCTGTTGAAAAGAGATGGTGTTCATCCCTCCTGGGGTGGTGCCGCTATTCTCTCTAGAAATTTGGCACATAGTCTTAGAGTTCACTCCTAACTGGAGCCCAGGTCAGGAAGCAGACAGACTGGCTAAACCGACCATCTGCTAGCCGCTTCACGTCACAGAAGTCAGTTAATTCTCAGCACATAGAGACTCCTTCACCTAGATATCACAATATAGAGACTGTGTCTGTTCCCTGAACTAGAAAATACAGAAAACGTCAAAAACTATTTATGAGTAACCATTTAATTGATGTTCAACAAATAAAAAACGTTTACAATACACCGAAACAATTGATAAAACTTGGCTTACTGAATATCAGGTCCCTTTCTACAAAAGCACTTTTTGTAAATGATTTGATTAAAGATCATAACCTAGATTTGCTCTGTTTGACAGAAACATGGCTAAAACCAGATGAATACATTATTTTAAACGAGTCTACCCCCCCAAGATTACTGTTACAAAAATTAGCCGCGTCCAAAAGGCAAAGGGGGAGGTGTTGCTACAATTTATAACAATATTCTCAGTATTTCTCAGAAGACAGGCTTTAAGTATAACTCCTTTGAAGTAATGGTGCTTCATATAAAATTATCTAGAGAAAAAAGTATTAATGATAAATCCTCCATGACGTTTGTACTGGCTACTGTATACAGGCCACCAGGGCACCATACAGACTTTATTAAAGAATTTGCTGATTTTCTATCAGAGTTAGTGCTGGCTGCAGATAGAGTCCTAATTGTGGGTGATTTTAATATCCATGTTGATAATGAAAAAGATGCATTTGGATCAGCATTCATAGACATTCTGGACTCTATTGGGGTTAGACAACACATTTCAGGACCTACTCATAGTCGAAATCATACTCTAGATTTAATACTGTCACATGGAATTGATGTTAATGGTGTTGAAATTCTGCAGCAAAGCGATGATATATAAGATCATTATTTAGTCTTGTGTAAACTCCATATAGTTAAAGCTGTAAATTCAACTCCTTCTTACAAATATGGTAGAACCATCACTTCTACCACAAAAGACTGCTTTGTAAGTAATCTTCCTGATTTATCTCAATTCCTTAGCATATCCAACAGCTCAGAACAACTTGATGATGTAACAGAAACTATGAACTCTCTCTTTTCTAGCACTTTAGATACAGTTGCTCCTTTACGCTTAAGGAAGATTAAGGAAAAGAGTCCAACACCGTGGTATAATGAGCACACTCGCACTCTAAAGAGAGCAGCCCGGAAAATGGAGCGCAGTTGGAGGAAAACAAAACTAGAGGTATTTCGTAAAGCTTGGCGGGAAAGTACCCTATCCTACATAAAAGCTTTAAAAACTGCTAGATCTGATTACTTTTCGTCTCTTTTAGAACAAAACAAACATAACCCCAGGTATTTATTCAATACAGTGGCAAAATTAACAAAAAATAAAGCATCAACAGGTGTTGACATTTCCCAACAGCACAGCAGTAATGACTTTATGAACTATTTCTAAAATTGATACTATTAGAGATCAAATTGTAACCATGCAGCCGTCAGCTATATTATCACATCACATAGTGTACTATAGATCCCCTGAGGAACAATTCCACTCATTCTCTACTATAGGAGAGGAAGAATTGTATAAACTTGTTAAATCATCTAAACCAACAACATGTATGTTAGACCCTATTCCATCTAAACTACTAAAAGAGGTGCTTCCAGAAGTCATAGATCCTCTTTTGGCTATTATTAACTCGTCATTGTCATTAGGATATGTCCCCAAAAACTTTAAATTGGCTGTTATTAGGCCTCTCATTAAAAAAACACAACTTGACCCCAAAGATCTAGTTAATTACAGACCGATCTCGACTCTCCCTTTTCTGTCAAAGATATTAGAAAAGGTTGTATCCTCACAATTATATTCCTTCTTAGAGAAAAATAATATCTGTGAGGATTTCCAGTCAGGATTTAGACCGTATCATAGTACTGAGACTGCTCTCATTAGAGTTACAAATTACCTGCTCTTATCATCTGATCGTGGTTGTATCTCTCTATTAGTTCTACTGGATCTTAGCGCTGCGTTCGACACTATCGATCACAACATTCTTTTGAATAGACTAGAAAACTTTGTTGGCATTAGTGGAAGTGCATTAGCATGGTTCAAATCGTACTTATCTGACCGCCATCAATTCGTAGCAGTGAATGAAGAGGTATCATATTGATCACAAGTGCAGTATGGAGTTCATCAAGGCTCAGTACTAGGGCCATTACTTTTCACGCTTTATATGTTACCCTTGGGAAATATCATTAGGAAACACAGGGTTAGCTTTCACTGTTATGCTGATGATACTCAGCTCTATATTTCTTCACGGCCTGGTGAAACACACCAAATTGAGAAACTTATGGAATGCATAGTCGATATAAAAAAATGGATGACGAGTAATTTCTTACTGCTAAATTCTGAAAAAAACAGAGGTGTTAATTATCGGACCTAAAACCCCCACAAATAATAACCTAGAACACTCTCTAACACTTGATGGCTGCTCTGTAAATTCTTCGTCATCAGTCAGGAACCTAGGTGTGCTATTTAATAGTAATCTCTCCTTTGACAGCCATGTTTCTAGCATTTGTAAAACTGCATTTTTTCATCTTAAAAATATGTCTAAACTGAGACCTATGCTCTCAATGTCAAATGCAGAAATATTAATTCATGCGTTTATGACCTCAAGGTTAGATTATTGTAATGCTTTATTGGGTGGTTGTTCTGCACGCTTAATAAACAAATTACAGATGGTTCAAAATGCAGCAGCTAGAGTTCTTACTAGAACCAGGAAGTATGAGCACATTAGCCCGGTTCTGTCAACACTGCACTGGCTCCCTACTAAACATCGTATAGATTTTAAAATCATGTTAATTACTTATAAAGCCCTGAATGGTTTAGCTCCTCAGTACTTGAGCGAGCTCTTATCGCATTATAGTCCTTCACGTCCGCTGCGTTCTCAACACTCTGGCCATTTGATAATACCTAGAATATCAAAATCAACTGCGGGCGGCAGATCTTTTTCCTATTTAGCGCCCAAACTCTGGAACAATCTACCAAACACTGTTTGGGAGGCAGACACACTCTGTCAGTTTAAATCTAGATTAAAGACCCATCTCTTTAACCTGGCGTACACATAACACACTAATACACTTCTATTATTCAAATCCGTTAAAGGATTGTTAGGCTGCATTAATTAGATCAACCGGAACCGGGAACACTTCCCATAACACAAGATGTACTTGTTACATTGTAAAAAGATTGACATCTACGCTAATATTAGTCTGTTTCTTTCTTATTCCGAGATCACTGCATTCACCAGATCAGATGGTGGATCAGCACCTAGAGATGACCTTTACAGCCCTGAACGTCAGCGGAGACCAGGACACCTAGATGAGCCCCAGAGACAGAGCCCCAGTGAGGACCCCGTCACCTAGACAGCCATCAGGAAAATACCTCGGGAACCAGTTGAGCCCTCCAATCTGACTTTGCAGCAGTTGGAATTGAACTGAGCCTTGATGAACTCCATACTGCACTTGTGATCAATATGATACCTCTTCATTCACTGCTACGAATTGATGGCGGTCAGATAAGTACGATTTGAACCATGCTAATGCACTTCCACTAATGCCAACAAAGTTTTCTAGTCTATTCAAAAGAATGTTGTGATCGATAGTGTCGAACGCAGCGCTAAGATCCAGTAGAACTAATAGAGAGATACAACCACGATCAGATGATAAGAGCAGGTAATTTGTAACTCTAATGAGAGCAGTCTCAGTACTATGATACGGTCTAAATCCTGACTGGAAATCCTCACAGATATTATTTTTCTCTAAGAAGGAATATAATTGTGAGGATACAACCTTTTCTAATATCTTTGACAGAAAAGGGAGAGTCGAGATCGGTCTGTAATTAACTAGATCTTTGGGGTCAAGTTGTGTTTTTTTAATGAGAGGCCTAATAACAGCCAATTTAAAGTTTTTGGGGACATATCCTAATGACAATGACGAGTTAATAATAGCCAAAAGAGGATCTATGACTTCTGGAAGCACCTCTTTTAGTAGTTTAGATGGAATAGGGTCTAACATACATGTTGTTGGTTTAGATGATTTAACAAGTTTATACAATTCTTCCTCTCCTATAGTAGAGAATGAGTGGAATTGTTCCTCAGGGGATCTATAGTACACTATGTGATGTGATAATATAGCTGACGGCTGCATGGTTACAATTTGATCTCTAATAGTATCAATTTTAGAAGTAAAATAGTTCATAAAGTCATTACTGCTGTGCTGTTGGGAAATGTCAACACCTGTTGATGCTTTATTTTTTGTTAATTTTGCCACTGTATTGAATAAATACCTGGGGTTATGTTTGTTTTGTTCTAAAAGAGACGAAAAGTAATCAGATCTAGCAGTTTTTAAAGCTTTTATGTAGGATAGGGTACTTTCCCGCCAAGCTTTACGAAATACCTCTAGTTTTGTTTTCCTCCAACTGCGCTCCATTTTCCGGGCTGCTCTCTTTAGAGTGCGAGTGTGCTCATTATACCACGGTGTTGGACTCTTTTCCTTAATCTTCCTTAAGCGTAAAGGAGCAACTGTATCTAAAGTGCTAGAAAAGAGAGAGTTCATAGTTTCTGTTACATCATCAAGTTGTTCTGAGCTGTTGGATATGCTAAGGAATTGAGATAAATCAGGAAGATTACTTACAAAGCAGTCTTTTGTGGTAGAAGTGATGGTTCTACCATATTTGTAAGAAGGAGTTGAATTTACAGCTTTAACTATATGGAGTTTACACAAGACTAAATAATGATCTTATATATCATCGCTTTGCTGCAGAATTTCAACACCATTAACATCAATTCCATGTGACAGTATTAAATCTAGAGTATGATTTCGACTATGAGTAGGTCCTGAAATGTGTTGTCTAACCCCAATAGAGTCCAGAATGTCTATGAATGCTGATCCAAATGCATATTTTTCATTATCAACATGGATATTAAAATCACCCACAATTAGGACTCTATCTGCAGCCAGCACTAACTCTGATAGAAAATCAGCAAATTCTTTAATAAAGTCTGTATGGTGCCCTGGTGGCCTGTATACAGTAGCCAGTACAAACGTCATGGAGGATTTATCATTAATACTTTTTTCTCTAGATAATTTTATATGAAGCACCATTACTTCAAAGGAGTTATACTTAAAGCCTGTCTTCTGAGAAATACTGAGAATATTGTTATAAATTGTAGCAACACCTCCCCCTTTGCCTTTTGGACGCGGCTAATTTTTGTAACAGTAATCTTGGGGGGGTAGACTCGTTTAAAATAATGTATTCATCTGGTTTTAGCCATGTTTCTGTCAAACAGAGCAAATCTAGGTTATGATCTTTAATCAAATCATTTACAAAAAGTGCTTTTGTAGAAAGGGACCTGATATTCAGTAAGCCAAGTTTTATCAATTGTTTCGGTGTATTGTAAACGTTTTTTATTTGTTGAACATCAATTAAATGGTTACTCATAAATAGTTTTTGACGTTTTCTGTATTTTCTAGTTCAGGGAACAGACACAGTCTCTATATTGTGATATCTAGGTGAAGGAGTCTCTATGTGCTGAGAATTAACTGACTTCTGTGACGTGAAGCGGCTAGCAGATGGTCGGTTTAGCCAGTCTGTCTGCTTCCTGACCTGGGCTCCAGTTAGGAGTGAACTCTAAGACTATGTGCCAAATTTCTAGAGAGAATAGCGGCACCACCCCAGGAGGGATGAACACCATCTCTTTTCAACAGGTCAGGTCTGCCCCAAAAACTCGTCCAATTGTCTATAAAACCTATGTTGTTTTGCGGGCACCACTTAGACATCCAGTCATTTAATGATGACAGTCTGCTATGAATCTCATCACCCCGGTAAGCAGGGAGGGGGCCAGAGCATAAGTACATCGTACTTGCAAGTTCACACACCTCTTTAACATTATTTTTAGTGATATCCGACTGGCGAAATCGAACATCATTAGCGCCGGCGTGAATTTACGTTTAGCATTAGCCAGCACTTTTAAATTTGCCAAGATGTCAGGCACTCTGGCTCCCGGTAAACAATGGACTATGGTGGCTGGTGTCTCTATTTTCACATTCCGTACAATAGAGCACTTTCACCAGGTTTCTCAGTGGGTGCGTCACTGAGTGGGGAGAACCTGTTTGATGTTCTGATCTGAACAGAAGAGCGGTGTTTTGACCCGTGACTATGCTGCCTCACAGTCACCCAGTTGCCCTGCTGCACAGGCGCTAATGCCGGAACCGAACAATGTACAGGAGTCCCTGAGCTAGTCACATCCAAAGCAGTATCTACAGCCCTCACATTCTTACTGTCCTCAACTAAAGTTTGGATGCGTGTCTCTAGTTCTAAAACCTTCTCTGTCAGCCTAACTATTTCCCTGCATTTATGACATGTGAATCCCTCATCGCCGACAGAGATAGATAAACTGTACATGTGGCAAACTGTGCAAATAGCAATAGCAGGAGAAGAAGCCATTACTCACCGTGATTGATGAATGATACCAACTTAACTTACCACTTACCACTCCACTTACCACTTACCACTGTTGTTTGATGAACTCGTGAAAAACGGAGCGAGAGAGAAATGAAAACGGAGTGAGAAAAAAGAAAACAATAATAGGCGCGAATAGCAACGCGAATGGAACCGCGAGTGACAAGCTAACCGGCTAACGAATGCTAACGTGCTGCACTTGCGGTTTTAGAAGCGAGCGATCAAATTAGTTTGATAGATAATACCAGAAATATGGTGGGAATTAAGTTATATATTATCACTTTAAACAACAGAGTGAAAGTAAGGTAAAGATTTAATAAAAAAGCAGAGCTACAATCACAAACCGCACAGCAGCACAACAGACAGAAACAGACTGAAGCAATCGAACTGTGACTCAGACTATCTGCGTCAGACTGGTCTGTCTCCTCCATCCTCGCTGCCCTCGATGGTGGGGCGGCTAGGGGGTGCGTTGACATTCCCCAGGTGGAGAGTGCGGTTGCAGTGCACTTGTGCCTGCAAAACGCCACCACTTGGAGGACTCGTCCTCGTCTCCCGTCCAAAGCCTGTAAGCTGACAGCCGCTCTCGCGGCCAAAGCTTACAGTGCTGCGGGCCAAGCCGCCTCTGCTCTGCATGCCATGGCTATCCTGCGAGTACACCAAGCCAAGGCATTAAAATGCAAGAGGGTAGTACCAACCCGAGGCTGAAGCAGGAACTATGCTCGGCGACTGGCCTCGCCCTACGGGCGACGGAAGTCACAGCGCAGTCCCTCGGGAAGGCGATGTCCACATTGGTGGTCCAAGAGCGCCATCGGTGGCTCAGCCTTGCTGAGAGGAGTGATATCGACAAAGAGCGCTTTCTCGATGCTCTCGTCTCCCAGGCTGGTTTGTTCGACGACACTGATTCTCCCTCTGCCCTCCTGCTGTGTCGTCTGGCCAGAGGAGAAATGGCCCCCCGACTGAGCCTGGTTTCTCCCAAGGTTTTTTTCTCCGTTCTGTCACCAATGGAGTTTTGGTTCCTTGCCGCTGTCGCCTCTGGCTTGCTTAGTTGGGGACACTTCATTTCCAGCAATATCGTCGACTTAATTGAACAGAAACTTTTTGAACTGAACTGAGCTGGACGATGCCATCACTGAATCATGCCATCACTGCCATCACTCAATAATGAAATGCCTTTACCTGAAAATTGAGTGTTTAATCTTGTCATTTTACATTACTGACACTATTTTCACATGTTGTATTGTTAAAAGCACTATATAAATAAAGGTGACCTGACTTGACTTGACTTAACAGACGAGCCACTTCTTTCCGTAAAAAGGGGCAGTCCACGACTTCATCAGCTCCTCGTGCACTTCCGGGAAGAAAGGAACCAGGGCAGGGCGTGGTCGCGAGCCACTGACCGTGCCGAGGAGCCAATCATCTCGCCGCGAGGGCTCGGGACTGGGAGGTGTGCACGCCTCCAGCCCGATCTCGCGGCGGCCCGGGAAAGCACGGCCGTCAACCGCGACCCCCGAGGGGGGCAGCCCCGCCGAATCTTCATCCTCAGAGGACGATTGCCCATCCCCCGATGCCGCGATCGACATCTGATCCTCTGTCGGCGTGCCGAATGAAACACTGGGCACGCCGTGAGACGGAAAAGCAGAATCACCGGGGAGCCTCACAGAACAGCTGCTGCGGGAGGAGTGAAAGGCCCGTGGGGACTGGCCCGGCGGAAGGCTCTCAATGTAACCCTCAGATCGCCCAGAGCACTAGCCAATGGTTCTCTGCTCGTGGCAGAGAAGCCAGCGCGGGTAGTGACAGAGGGAGCCCCTCCCATCCCCGTGAGGAGAGAGAGGCGCGATCGCAGTGCTGCCATGGTTAGACGCTCAGAACGAATGCATAAACCATCCACGAATGCAGCTTCAGCGCGCTGGATGCCCAGACACTGAAGACAACGATCGTGGCTGTCGACGGAGGATAGGAAACGACCGCAACCAAGAGGACACAGCCGGAACGGCGTCTTTAAAAAGACACGAGCCGACCGTGATTTTGCTCTTTTAGGAAATCTGCTCTCTTAGTTGAAGTGCCCAGGGGAATCGCTGCAGACAGGGACACCGCTGTTCGCACCGTAACGCCAACCAGAACAGCTTCCAGACAGATGATAAATGGCTTTGTGGAGATCAACAGGTTCATCCTTAAAGTCACAGATGATTGGGGCTTCCAAGTAAATCCCCTATGTCGTCACGACATAACTCGTAGTGACCGACAGATAGGGAACCCTAGTTCCTCGAGTGCTCGCACTGGACACATACAGTTATGCTTTTGCTGGTCAGGCTCCCGAAAGGGAGGAGGACAGAAGGCCTGCAGTACAACTGGCCGTACTGGAGGCCTCAGCCTCAGCGCACCGCGGACGAAAGGTGTAACAAGGGGGTGTCTACCCACTGATTGCCCACCAAGAGAGGTGTGGTAGACCGAATTGCCGCCACGTAAACCTTCAAGGTGGAGTGGGTTAACCCTGCAGAGGAACTGGCCTGCACGAACTCCAGAACTGTACCAATCGGGCAGTTGACTGGTCGAGCTGGCAAACTCCGCACCATAAAGTGACAC
This sequence comes from Aspiorhynchus laticeps, assembly GCA_023376895.1. Lineage (NCBI taxonomy): Eukaryota > Metazoa > Chordata > Actinopteri > Cypriniformes > Cyprinidae > Aspiorhynchus > Aspiorhynchus laticeps. The sequence goes on from CM041798.1 coordinate 44,178,612, forward strand.
TTTCACTTCAGGGCGTACAATTTCCTCATGCTGTGGAAGAAACGTGTAACTATGTGTGATTGCCCACCAAGAGAGGTGTGGTAGGCTGAATTGCCACCACGTAAACATTCAAGGTGGAGTGGATCAACCCTGCGGAGAGTCAGACCTGCAGGAACTCCAGAACTGTACCAATCGGGCAGTTGACTGGGTCGAGCTGGCGGTCTCCACACCATGAAGTGAAAAGGTTCCACTTCAAGGCATACAGTTTCCTCGTTGAGGGAGCTCTGGATTGGAGGATGGTCTCAACAACCTCGGTTGAGAGACTGGAAGCTATGAGTTGCGCCCCCTCAGGGGCCACCCCCACAACTTCCACATCTCCGGGCGGGGGTGATAGACCCCCGCTTGTGAGAAGAGATCCCTCCTGACGTGAATCTCACATGGAGAGCCGTCGAGGAGAGAAATCAGGTCCAAGAACCATACTCGGCCCGGCCAGATCAGTATTACCAGAAGTAGACTGACCTCATCCCGGCGCACTCTCGCCAGAACTCCCGGGAGCAGAGCGATCCGATATTGAGATGCCCAGGAATGTGAACTGCTTTCAGCGAGAGGAGATGTCCTGGGACGACCCAAGGATTTGGTACGCCAACCTGTACAGGGGGCGTGAACGCAGACCTCCTTGGTGGTTGATGTAAGAGGCCACCGCTGTATTGTCGGTGCGCACCAACACATGGCGATCTCTTAGGTCTGGGAGGAAGTGTTTCAGTACTCGAAACACGGCCAACATCTCCAGCCAATTGATGTGCCACGTGAGATGGTGACCACTCCACAAACCGCAGGCATGGTGGCCATCCATGACCGCCCCCCCAATCGGTGAGGGACGCGTCCATCGCAAGCGTTACGCGGCGACAAGGAGATCCCAGCACCAGGCCCTGAGACAAGAACCAGGGTTGTCTCCACATGTCTAAGGCACGTAGGCACTGCCACGTGACCTTGGTCATGCGAAGCGGTTTTCCCCACAGGAAAACCCCCCTGGTCTTGAACCACCACTGTAGGGGTCTCATGTACAGCAGACCAATAGGTATCACGTTGGACGCAGCTGCCATCAGACTCAACAGTCTCTGAAACTGCTTGACAGTGAGTGACTGGCCTTCTTACTTTCTCCTCACTGCCGTGAGGATCGACTCGATCTGAGCAGGGGACATACATACCTGCATCGTGGTCGAATCACACACCACACCAAGATAAGTGGTTCTCTGTAATGGAGAAAGCACACTCTTCTTGGCGTTCAGTCTTAACCCCAACACTTTCATGTGAGCGAGAACAACATCTCAATGTTGAGCCGCCATGTGCTCTGATTGAATGAGTATCAACCAATCGTCTATGTAATTGAGTATGCGAATGCTTTGCAGCCGCAACGGAGCTAACGCGGCATCCACACACTTCGTAAAAGTGCGGGGTGAGAGTGCTAGGCCGAATGGAAGAACCCGATACTGGTAAGCTTCGCCCCCGAAAGCAAACCTCAGGAACTTCCTGTGAGTGGGAAGGATGGAAACATGGAAATATGCGTCTTTTAGATTGATCGTGACAAACCAGTCCTTGGACCTGATCTGAGACACGACCTGTTTGAGCATTTTGAACTTCAGTCTGCTGACTGAACGGTTCAACTGACGCAGATCTAAAATGGGATGCAACCCTCCATCCTTCTCGGGAACTATGAAGTACCGGCTGTAGAACCCGGACTCTCTCGTGAGGAGGGCCACCTCGATGGCCTCCTTCCTAAAGAGAGTATCTATTTCTCGTTCCATTACAGTCTCCTTCGCCTGAGTACAACGCCTGAGCTCCGTGATGTCATCAGAGCTCATCGCCTCGTGCTCATCCGCTCTTTAGGCACGTACACCTTGCCCACCTGCGCTGATGATGACGCAGCGGCTTGGAGGGCAAGGACGGAGCCTTTAGAGATGATGCAGCGTCGGGGGATAGATAGCTCAAGAGAGTCTGTTCCACCTGAGGCATCGCTCTATAACCACAATCGTTCAACCCCACCACATTACCATAGTAATCTGAGGTGGATGAAGATGCGGGCCGAAAAAGGTCTTGCCCACAATCTTGACACCTCGGTGTGGAGATAGGGGAAGAACGGCAGGCTCCATGTTGGAGGTGATCGCTTCGCTCGCAGAAAGCGATCATCCAGTCTGTTTGTCTGCGGCTCAGCTTGCTCCTCGGCCGGCCAGGCGATTTTCTACTTGGCCACAGCATGAGTCATCACCTCCAACAGCTCCTCATACCGGGGCGACTGAGGGGGCGGAGCCTCGGCGCTGTGACATTCACCCTCCTCCGAGGATGGAACGCGAGAGCGCCTAGCCCGCGCCCCGGGGGAAAATGACCGCCGAGTGGGCTTCCCCGCCAAATCTGATGGGTGGGGAAGGAGATAGGGACTCGCCCATCTCCATTCCCTCCAACAGATCCAATTGACCTATCTGTAAGCTCCGCCCCCTTAGTTACTGTTGCTCCCTCGGACAAACAAACGGAGTTGCTCACTGTCTTACAATGACAGCTGCAGGGTGAAAACCTTGTCCCACGATGCTTTTGCACAATTTTGGACACAGAAGGCCACCAAATGGGAATTAAATATTCCATGAAGGAAATTATAAATTATTTAAAAATAAATACGGTGGGTAACTCGAGGCGAGGGTTTACAAATCACAATGCAAGCGGGAGAAGTCTCATATTACGGTCGGTCATCACGATCGCGGATGACAAAATGCAGGATCAACACTGTTCATGTATCGCTGGGTACGATTAAATTAATGTACATTTAACCAGTTTAATATGGAGAGGCACTGAAATGTAGACCTTCGTTTATGTGTTTTTGACCTACACTGTACAAGACGCGAGAACAGTCCACTATTTAGGTTTGTACGTTAGCATGGACTCACTAACTTGAACGTTAGCTAGTTTTAGCCAGAGATACCTTGCTAAAGCACAAGATAACATTAACGTTCTGCTTGAGCAGATGGAAATTGTAACTTAATGAGTGTATGACAACCAGAAAATGAACGTTTTTGTCTTCATTTGTATTGTGGTTGAAAACTTAGGAACATTTTGCTCTATTTTGTTTGGATTCAGGAAATATAATAAAATAAATTATATTGCCCATCCTCTCAGGATACCTGGAATCAGTATTACAAGCACCCCAGGCACATCGTTTTTCCATTTTTGAAGCATAAACCCCATAAAACTGATGCGAGCTTCGGATCTTCCAACGTTTCTCTATGGCGCTGAAACCTAAAGATGTCCGAGTTCCGCTCCCCGTGCAACTGATACTCGACTGCCATTGGCTAGTCTGCGTTCGAGGGGAGGGGCTTACCGATAGGTCAATTGTGATCCCACGAGCACCGATGCCGCTCCGCCTCGGCGGCAGCGGGACCAGCACCGCAGGGCACTCTGGTGAAGGCTCCCCTCTTATCAAAGAGAGCCCTCCGGGAGCGAAGCACGTGCATTGGAAGAAGATCGCAATGCAGACAGCCGGCACTTTATTTAAAGTGCCGACTGTGCATGCTCCACTCCCGAGCAGGATGCGCACAAGCTGTGTGTGTCATCTGCAGTGATGTAACGCTTGCAGGGAGGAACACACAGCTTGTACTGTGAGCTGCTCTCGCCCTTATCTCGCGGATATCTGCTTGACATACCTAATAGCTGTATGCAAGAAGATTTCAGGGAGCTTATAACAGTGGTTTGGACAAACAACACTAAATAAGACTCACAACAGAGAAGTATCAGACAGATACACACAGAGTACTTCGCTGAATAACAGAAAGATGTCGCCGGTTTCACTGCACACTGGTCATTACGTCATTGGATAGGTTGCACACGATATTCAGAGCCGCTCACGCACGAGGCATTCCCCCCATAGCATCTTCGGACGCAGCTCGAGTTCCTGAAGAGGAAATGCTGATTCAAATCCAACTCATCACCAAACACCAATGACTTGTACATAGGGGTACAGTCATTTTAGACACTTCCAAAACTGTTGCAACAGAGATGGAAATACAATTTTTAAATAAACGAATTATGTTCCCATCGTTGTTGCCAGAGATTTGGAAGTGCATTTTTCTGTTCTAAAGAAGGGGGTGCCAATACTTTTGTCTATATAGTGTATATACAAGTCATTGGTGTTTGGTGACGAGTTTTTTGGCTCAAGGTCTGCATTTACAGTCACACCAGAGGTGTTAAACTGGGATTAGGACTTGGTTTTATGCAGACCAGTCAAGTTCTTCCACACTGACTGAATCAATCATTTTCTTTTTGAACCTTGTCTTATACACAGAGGCATTGTCATGTTAGAATAGAAAATGGTCCTGTCCAAACTGTTGCTATAATATTAGAATCACACAATTTCCTAGACTATCATTATATGCTTTAACATTAAGATTTGTACTCATAGAAATTACTAAAGTAGTCAAACCTGTTCATTAGAAGGGGGCGACCCAATATGTTTGGCAATATAGTGTATATGCGTCACATTTAAGAACATGTGTCTGAAATGGTTTTAAAAACTGTCCTGGGGCACCCCAGCACTGTTTATATTGCTATAATTTCACATGCACTCTTCAAATGTACAATGTACAAACAACATAAAGACAATATATTTTTAATATTTCTTTAATGCCATCTTTTTTCCCTCAGTTGTAAAAAGTTGAGACAGTATGGAAAACGCAAATAAAAAAAGAAAGTAGTGATTTCTAAATTTACTTTGACTTGTATTTCATTGCAGACAATATGAACACAAAATATTTCATGTTTTGTCTGGTCAACTTCATGTCATTTGTAAATATACATCCTTTCCTGTCATTCAGACCTGCAACACATTCCAAAAAAAAGTTGGGACAGTAAAGCATTTACCACTTTGTAATGTTGCCATTCCTCCGGACCAAACTCCCGCGAACGGCGGGCTGGATGTGAGCGGCGGGGTTGGGAGCTGCGGACGGCGGCGAGATCTCCCGCGATCGGCGGGCTGGAGGGCTCGCGGCCAACGGACTCGCGGGACTCACTTCACTCGCGGCGATCCCACCGAACTCCCACGCCCACTTGACGCGGGCTAAGGCGGGATGACGAGCGGCAACTTCCTTGCCGCGGGACAGACACAAACACAGGAACAAAATAAAACTTTCAAAAACGAAAACAAAACGAGGTGAAGGGGCGCTGCTTACTGTTTAGTTCTGGTCTTCTGTCACGGTGCACACAGCAGGGAGGAACAAGGAACACGGAGACGAGGATGAACTCAAAATAAAAGTCTTTAATTAATCCAAACAAGGCAGGGCAAGACAAGGCAAGGTAGACACAGACAGGAACACCGGGGAGTAACGAGTAGACCAGACCAAATCAAACTGAACAGACTGGACTAATATACAAGGGATAATCATAGACCATTAGACAAACACGGCTGGACAAGAATTAACCAATAATCACATCAGACAAGGACAGGAAACAAACCAAATAAGGAAACATGAGGCGGGAACACATGACACACACAACAGAGGACTGACATAAAGTATGTTGTATTAGGAACTGTATTTAATGAAAATAAAGACATTTAGGCAAAGAAAGAAAGAAAGAAAGAAAGAAAAATGTCAAAGAAATGTCAAAGAAATAAAAAACAAAAATGAAACGAAACTAACAGCAGTTATTGAAAACCTAACTGAAGTAAAGTAATAATTATCAAAAATAATCGCTTTCGATTATATACATATTTAACTGGCTTTTAAAGTTTTATGTGGGACAATAGGCTATTGCCATATCGAAATCCAAAATTTTAGCTTTTATACTGTAGCTACCAATCGCTTCTAGACCTCAAAATGCGTTTTAAATGCCAGAATCAGAAAGTGCTTTATTGTCAAGTGTATTTACACACACAAAAACACAAGAAATGTATCTTGGTGACAGGATCATCCAGTGGAGAATGTACAGACAGAGTGCAGACATGCATATAATTTAAGGTAGTTTAATGAAATATAAGGCTAATAATAAACAGAATAGACAATAAATTAAAAAAAATAATAACTATATGGTAATAAAAATATAGATAAAATAGAATTATGAATGTGCAAAGGAGGTTATGTACAAAATATAGAGAAAATAGAAAGAATTATGAATGTGCTATTTTACAGATGAAAAGTTTTGAGAAGTTATGTACACATGTACAGTCCTGAGATGTTAGGCTATGTATTGTTCAGGTGGAATATAGCCTGAGGGAAAAAGCTGTTCTTATGCCATTCAGTGATGATTTATCTGTGTCCAAATGCAAGAACAGAAACAATGTTTTGTATCGAAGGCCAAAATAGATCTCAATTAGGCTAATTCATGCGCATGCATGCTCTTGTTTTCTTCTTTGTAAGATGGCAGAAGAGACACAACCGGAAACTGTAACACGTGAGCTGGAAGTTTCTCGTGAGCACGCAAAACGTTTCTCGTGCGCACGCGAAAGTTTCTCGTGAGCACGCCACAGTTTCTCGTTCTCACGCGAAACGTTTCTCGTGCGCACGCGAACGTCTTCATTTTTATTTTGTTTGCAAATGTCCCTTTAGGGGCTCCATACAAATGGCTGTTATAGCAAATACTTATTTTTTTAACTTGTTTTAAATTTTATTTAATTTCTTTGAAAAAATTTCATTAGATTAAAAAATCTAAATGAGTTTTATAGTAATAATAATACTTCAAAACATTAGCCTGTAGTTTTCTAATATATTAGTCTGTACTTACACTTCAAGACTGTATAGCAGATGGATGGATCATACACAAAATTATTCATTGAATAATCCAACAGATTCTCCTCACCCAACAACAAAACTAGGTACCAAGGTGTCTGTGAACAACCCCCTAAAGCCCTATTAGGATGGGATTATTTTTTATGATGAAGTAATGTATTTTTACCACAGGACATCTGTAATATTAATGGTCAATTCATTCACGGGATAATTGGCCATTAGCATGATAATCTAATATATTACAATATTACAATCTGATAAATCTCAGTAAAACTACCAGAAGTGGGAGAGGTAACTCCATTTACCCTATCTCACGGCAAATTCGTACTAATTCGTACAAATTAACCAAGTGGCTAAATCGTACAATGTCATACGAGCTGGGTTGTATGAAATCGTACGATTTGTTCATTGCATTTAGAACAAGCCCATCAAGACGAATTCGTACTAATTCGCACGACTTAATAAAATGGTTAAATCGTACTGTATCGTACGATTTGTTCTTCATGTTCAATAAGCGTGACCCAATTCTCGATAGGAAAACATCGCGATATTTTCCTGCAGTTTACACGTGCCACATCTCGGTAAGTAGGCTATCACATGGTGTCCCGATGTTCTGTGTAAAGTCCATAATATGCTCTCAGTTAATCAGATAGGCTCCTAATGTTTGCTGGATTTTGCCAGTCATATTACTATTTTTGTTAAAAAATGGAGCATATACTGCTAGCTGGGGTAATTAAACGTTAGAGTTAGCTTGTGTAGCAAGCGGCCCAATAGTAGTGACTACGCCACCCCGAGATACCCGGGGAAAACAATCCAAAATAAGGGCACACAGTTACGTTCCACAGTTACCTGTGTACTTTTGTAGTCCTTTGTTATTTATTGCTTTACCATATCTGTAACGGAGCCGACGAGACATGAGGCGAGCAGATCCAAGTGCAAGCTTTTATTAGTGAACATAGTCAAAACACAAGCAGGGTCAAACAACAGCAAACTGGAATGTTTGCTCCATAGCCGTGACTGGGCAGGATAAGGATTCGCAGACGGCCTCCATAGCCGTGACAGGGCAGAACGAGAGTTCATATGTGGGTACCACTGACACCTCTAGAGGATCTGCAGCGGGTGCCGCCACCTCTGGAGGTTCTACAGTAGTACCCTCAGGACACAAGGTGAGTTCAGCAACGGTTCCTTCGACCATGACATGACTGGCTGAAAGTGCATTGCTGGGCGCCACCAACACGCAATGAGCTGAAGCTAGCAACGCCGCATCTGGAGGTTCTGCAGCATGCGCCGCCACCTCTAGAGAAACTGCAGCGGGCATCATCGCTTCGGGGAACACAGCAGCGAGCGCCACTACGCCAGGAGGTTCTACATCATCAGCCGCCACCTCTGGAGATATCATAGTGGACGCTGCCATCTCTGGGAGTTCCATGGTGGTGAACGCAGCCAAAACATACCAAAAGGCAATCCCCATCATGGGAAGCACTTCAAACAGGGGAATTAGTTCAGGAACAGGAAAGCTAGAGTGAGTGGGTTTGGGGATACCAGCTGCGCGTGCAGACACCAGTGGTGCATCCCTCACACTGGATACCAGACTGGGATATCGAAGGACTGTCCTTGAATATCCGAGTGCAACAGACAGGGAGTGATAGGACTCTGGATGAACAGCTGCGAGGCAACGAGACTCTGGATGATCAGTTGTGAGGCGAAGATACTCTGACCGCCATTTTGTGAGTGCGCTCTGGTGCAGCCACCATTTCAGTCATAGATGCGGTGTCGCGTTCCTCATCCGCGACACCCACAGTGAATAGAGAGCCAACAGTCAACAAAGCAAAGTCCAAAAAAACAACTCAGTGACGAACGCGAACCCCCGCGAGCTGAGATCGCAGAGATCGCAGAGGCTGATTAATGCCATCACAAAAAATCTCTTGTTAAAAGATAGTCTGGTAAATCAGAATAGTTCGCGATGGTTATACATTCACTAATATGATTCTCTAGCGATCGCAGAACTTGTCTAAGGGCCAACAAGATTCTTGCTGTGTCCATACCTGGCAAAAGTTCCTCAGGAAAGCCGCTGGATCCTTGTGTGGCCGAGTATTCTTTAACGGAGCTGACGAGACGTGAGGCGAGCGGATCCAAGTGCAAGCTTTTATTAGTGAACATAGTCAAAACACAAGCCGGGTCAAACAACAGCAAACTGGAATGGCACGGGCAAGACACAAGAGTAATCTTTGGGCAAGCGTGAGTCCCCGATCAGCAAACAACATCCAGAGGGCTTGACAAGATGGGTAGTCCGATAACGTGAGCAATAATCCAGACGAGGAACAAACAAGAGTCCGAGCGGCGAGACAAGGGTTAATCCAAGGAACACGGGCAGAAATCAGGAAACAGGAAACAAGGACATGAACATGAAAAGACAAGACTAAACTAGAACTAGAAACTAGGCTCCGTAAAGCAGCTATCACATGGTGAGTAATAAACACAGAATAATACTAGAGACTAAACAGAAAATAAACATGGAATGGCTTGATACAGTAGCTAACACTAGTAGAGTGCTAAACGCTAGACAATACTCGGCAACTAGATCAGGATCTGAGTGTGTGTTTTATAGTGGATGTAAGTTTCAAGTTTCAAGTTTCAAGTTTTATTTGTCACATACACGACTATACAGAGACTGTATAACCAGCAGTGAAATGAGAGTCGGGTCCGCTCCATGGACAGTGCAAATATTGAAAAAAACAACACAAGGGAAGTAAACATAAGATAAAATGAATGAAAAATAAGATATAAAGAATAAAATATAAAATATAAAAGAATGTGCATGACAGTAAGCTGTATAATTAAATATTAATATAAGCATGACTGTACAGAGAGGAATGTGCAACAGGTTATACATGGTTGACATGAAGCAGCCAATCACAAAAAATAAAATAAATATAAAAATAAGATACGATTTACAAGATACAGAACGTGTTGTGTGCAAGTGTGCAAATGAGCAAATGACACTGTCAGTATGGGGTAGAGAGTAATGAGTGTGTGATTAGTGATTTGAAGTAAGTCAGATGATGTTTTTAAGAGGCTGACTTTGAGTTCAGGAGCCTGATGGCCGTGGGGAAGAAACTCCTCCTGAGTCTCTCTGTTTTTGCCATCAGGCAGCGGAAGCGCTTACCAGATGGCAGCCTAGTGAAAAGACAGTTACCAGGGTGATTTGAGTCTTTGATGATTTTGTCAGATGATTTTTCTGTAGCCAGTAATGGCTTTCAGGTGAGCGTGTGATTTGTGACAGCTGTGTGATCGGTGCAATGGATGATGGGAAATGCAGTCCAGTGTGATGTGTGGTGTGAGAGTCAATATGATGGAGAGGCGACCTCTTGTGGCAGTCGGACGGAAGGCCACGAACCAGATTCGTGACAATATCACAGTGTTGGCAACACAGATTTTCCTTGAAACATTGCTGTGACAGAGAGTCCTCACAGAAGTCCTTTTTATTTTTTGTTTATATTTGGTTACATATAAGCTTTGTGCAACACTTCTTTACATTATGCAAACTTGACATGTATTAACAGGTTTTTTTTATTTTGCAATGTATTTTCCTCTAATTGTGATCACAGGTGAAAACTGCATCAGAGGGGGGTGACTTTTCTGCTCCCTGATATACTTCAGGGACAACTTTGCAAGCATATGCAAAAGATCTCCATAAATTTGTCGATTCCTGACCACAGCTTAAAGGACAAATTGACAATATGCCTATTAAAAATAAATTTAGAACATAATTTTGTGTGTGTGTGTGTGTTTTACAGTTCTTTGTATTTTGTATAAGTGGTTGCAAATTTGTATTTTTTTTTTTTGCATTCTGTTTTTGGAAAAGATCTGTTAAAATTTTGTTACATTTACATTTACATTTAATCATTTAGCAGACGCTTTTATCCAAAGCGACGTACAAATGAGGAGAACAATAGAAGCAATCAGACCATCGAGAGAGCAACAGTATACAAGTGTCATGACAAGTCTCAGTTAGTCTAGCACAGTACACGTAGCTAGGATTTTTTTTTTTTTTTTTTTTTTAAATAGAATAGGTAAGTTAGTATTAGTTAGTCAGGTGCTGGCGAAAAAGATGTGTCTTTAGATGTTTTTTGAAAATGGCTAAAGACTCAGCTGTTCGAATTGAGATCGGGAGGTCATTCCACCAGCTGGGCACAGTCCAGGAAAAGGTCCGTGAGAGTGATTTGGTACCTCTTTGGGATGGCACCACAAGGCATCGTTCACTTGCAGAACGCAAGCTTCTGGAGAGCACATAAGTTTGAACCAGCGAGTTTAGGTATATTGGTGCAGTGGCAGTTGTGGTCTTGGCAAGACCACAACTGCCACTGCACCAATATACCTAAACTCGCTGGTTCAAACTTATGTTGTTATATTGTTAAATAATAATAAAAAAATATTTGTTACCTTACATTTGGACCTTACATTTAACTATGTAATACAGTTCAATGTTAATAACTTTGAAACATATCTATTGTAGTGTAACGTTGAAACGTAATATTAATATATAATTTAAAGGGAAACAGGTCAATTTAGCTCAAAGGGAATCATTAATGATTTTATAGGGAATTTGAGCAGACTCACTGTTTCACGGCGATTCACTGAACGAGCCGTATAACAAACTGCACTGGATATTAAAAAACTAAATATAGTGAAAACACTATTAACTAGCACAGTAGCACAAATCGGCAGATTAAGACATTAACTTATGAGCACAAAACACAAGATCCTTCTCTTTTCAATATAAACTAGGCTTTATTTGATAAATCTAAGACATGAAACTAATCTAACACATGAACACACACATTCACATGTTGCAGAAGAGAGAAAGTAAGGAAAGATGAGTTTAAGAGAATGAACATATGAAATCCCAAGTTTATAGCAATATGTGCAATTGCATAGACCTTAACAACCATCAATCACTTATTTAAACCTCGCTTTGAGTTTCTCAATGAGGCTAAAATTTGTATTAAATGCACCAATTCAGCTAAAAGTCTGGAGTTGTTTTACTTGCGTTGCCTTTGTATTAAGGAATTCCCTTCTGTCATAGTCATTGCAGGAAAGGGGGTTTCCCAGGTTGCTGGTTGGCTGACAGTTCAGTGGTCTTTCGTAGTGACTTGGGCGTTGGCTGACGAATGGTCTGAGTCCGTTGCTAGTTGAAGTTTGAAGCGGGTGCAGTCGGAGCTGGACTTTGCAGCAAACTTAACTTTTGAACACGACAATCAACGGAAAGAAAATAAACTAAAATAAAGAATACACGGATGTTAAGAGACTAGGTGGTATTTCTTCTCATCATGGTGTTAGCATGGCGTGCAGGCCGAAGCACATGGCTCAAAAAGAGCAGCGTCAAAACGCGGTGGCAAAAGAGAGCATTTTAAGAAGAAGTGAGAAGAGATTCTTAGAGAGAACTAAGAGTAAGACTCAAGAGAAGATTCAAGAGTAAGAGAGCGTTTGATGGTGTCCTGAGGTTTTAAACTCGGCTTTCAGACCGTCCCATTTGGTGTGTTAACCAATTAGAAATTATCTTAGCTAGGGGTATTGCTTTGATTCTCCATCCAATCATAAATCATGTTATGTTATCTGGTCCGAATTTTCCCGCTCTTGTAAAGAATAATTTTGGACATGATTTCTCTAACCAGAACATGATACATTTGACAAAGAATCAATTGGAAGAAACGTTTAAAGCATGATTTTTCAAACTCATACATACTAAACACGAATAACCCTTAAAGTCATTCAATAGTTATTAAAAAGACATACATAATATGTGCTTAAAAACATAATAGTTAATTGTGTGGGTTACATACATGATATGGTTATTTCTTTGCAGAGAAATAATTCATAAGTCCCTTTAAGCTGATTTTTGTAGTATATGGAGAAGAGAGTCTCTGTGACAAAGGAATTCCAGTGCGGTCTGTCTTCTTTGTGTGGGGGTAGTCAATCTAAGCAAGTCTGTAGCTGTTGTTTTCCAGCGTTGAACCCATGTGATGGTCATCTGGTGACCATTAATCTTGATTACTTGCCCCAAATTTGACAGTCTCCTTAATGAATTGGAATTATCAATAAGTGTTCTTTTGTTTTAATGTTGCAAGCCGTTCTGTGAACGAGTTGGTTAGTTTGCTTGCTTCAGACGGGCTGAGCTAGGAATCTGATTTACAACGTTTCCTTGGTCTCTCTCTTTCTGGAATGTTAGCTCCTCAGGTTTCAATATTCTGATCGCATCTGAAATTTGTCTGATTCAGTCTCTGATATTCTACAGTAGCATAACTAAAATGGTTTAATGTTACACTTACACAGTAATTACCAACGTGATCTCATGATAATTCGTATGTATTTTACGTAAAATGTGGTTCTATAAAACGTACATTTACTTACGTTTTTAAAGCCACTAAAACGTACAATACTGACGTATTTTCAACATCTAAACGTATAAATACTTACGTATTTTCTGCATTTAAACATTGAAAACTAACGTATTACTACATCTAAAAATGAATCCTTATGAATATTGAAATCTCGGCATTCATTTTATTATTAGTTGTTTTTAGTTGTCATATCAATTACCTTGTTTTCAGTTATTTACCCATTTACCTAATATGAAATGATAACATTTCGTTCTGTTCTGTGTGATTTCTTCCAGCTCATTTCCAAGAATATGCCTACATAATGTTAAACAAGACTTCACTTTAAACCCTCAAAATAAATAACATTTCTGCAATCGTTTAACCTTTACTTGTCATGTAATGTTTAATTTGTTTGCCATGGGCCACAAAAAGCGTTTTCTCCGACATGCTGTGACTGACAATAAAACTATAAAAAACACCAAAACCGCAACATAATTACGAAATGAAACAATTTTATTTATGCGCTGTAATCCAGATCTTCAGAATCCATACGACTGCGAGGAACAGACCCAAATCCAAGCCTTTATTCGGCGATCTTCATCTCCATCCCGAGCAGCAAGTCCAGCGACCGTAAACAGTAAAGCCCGCGCTGACTGACGACGCACTCCTTACGAATTCAAATGTTGCCGCTTCAAACGACAGGTTTTACGGCAGAATAATAGAACGTTCATTGGCTCTCGCCTGCATTCGTCACAGATTGCGACATGCTGTGTTTCTGGTGAGGTGTGTGTTTGAAAGATGCAAGCATGTGCGCGCCTTCAGGAGACGAGTTCACTGAGAGCGAGAGGATCAGGAAAATAATCTGGATAATATTTTCAGCGATTAATAACATAAATTCTGCTCTGCACCTCACACAAACCTACTGTATTCCGCCAGAGAGGACTGCGGCTGAAACGTATCGTCATTTGGATTACTTTTGGTAGTGCTTTTGAAATTTTTGCAATAAATAAATGATTGTAATTGCATTTATCTGTCTGTCATGTTTTTCTTATACTGTACAGAAATAGCTATGTTTAGGTTTAGAGGTAGGAGTGGGATTAGCGACTATAAAAACATTTTTAATGCTATTATTCTTACTAAAATTGTTATTTTCCTGCATGCTTCGGTCAGTTGCGTTTTATATTCACTATAAAATGGGTAGGTTTAGGTTTGGGGGTAGGTTAAGGGGTCTAAAATCTAAACTGCTTATTAATAAAATGATAAAAATGCATATTCGCTGTAAAATGGGTAGGTTTAGGTTTGGGGGTAGTTTAAGGGGTCTAAAAGTCTAAATCGCTTATTGATAAAATTATAAAAATGCATTGATACGAATATCTTAATGATATAAAAGATACGTAAATATTTTTATGTTTTTTAGCTAAAAATACGTATCGATTCGTACGTTTTAAACGTTGAAATACGTCTAAATTGTACGTTTTAGCATCAATAAATACGTACATAAATGTACGTTTTGTGCTTGTAAATGTTACGTATTAATACCTACGTATGAACATGAGACCAGGCTGTAATTACACGTAACAAGAGGGTAACAAGAGGTCACTTTAAATTACAGCTCGCAGATGTTACACTTACACAGTAACTACACGTAAAAAGGGAGTATGTATGCATAGTAGTTAAGGCAACACTTCAAAATACTGATTCTTTGTTAATGAATAACTATACAGGAACAAGTGACTAATCCACTATTAACATTGTAGTAACTACTATTACCTAACAAGAAACTCTGATTATTGATTTAGTAAGTAATAGTGCTCAGCTGAAACTGATAGTTCACTATTAGTTAATCAATAACTACTATTTGTTTATATATATCCTGGAGAACTACTAAGAACTACTGTATACAGGTTCATAATTAATGTGAATTATGCATAATGTATAATTAATTATAAAATGAAGATTATGGTAACCCACTAGTAATGACTCAAGAATTATCGAATTCTTCTAAAGGAACTACTAATTACTTGGATCAGTATTCTAAAGTGAAAAGCATCATAACTCCCTAATATTGACTGACGTCATTGTAAGCTTTTGAATATATGTAAGGTTTTGGATAGTAATGACTCATGTGTTACTGTATCCTTCTAAAGAAATTTCTAATTATTTGGATCAGTATTCTAAAGGGAAGATCTTGGTTTCCCACTAGTAATGTTTTAAGTGATACCAAATCTAGCAAAATGAATTACTAACCAAAACCTTACAAAAACCTTAAAAGTTTACAGTGACTTCAGTAATTACTAGGGAGTTATCACGATCTTCACTTTAGAATACTGATCCAAAAAATTAGTAATTCCTTAAGAAGGATGTATTACCACCTGAATAGTTACTATCCAATACTTTACAAAACCCTCAAAAGCTTACAATGATTTGAGTCATTACTAGGGAGTTATCATGATCATCACTTTAGAATACTGATCCAAATAATAAGTAATTCCTTCAGAAGAATTTGGTAATACTTGAGTCATTACTAGTGGGTTACCATGACCTTTACTTTAGAATTAATTATGCATTATGTATTATTCATATTAATTATGAACCTGTATTCAGTAGTTCTTAGTAGCTCTTATAAGAGGTAATCAGAGTTTTTTGTTAGTTACTAGTAGTTACTAGAGTGCTAATATTGCATTACTCATGTGTTCTTGTGTAGTTAGTGATTAATGATGGAACAGTATTCTAAAGTGTTACCGTTAAGAAAAAAGTTGTAGTACATTTTATTCTACTTGCCTCAAACCACATACGGAAGCTCAAATGCACCAACAGCACTACTTTTTTTTTTCACTAAAAAAAAAAAACATCAATTATTCTGTAAATGTACATGTGTATTTTGTTATCAACATTTTTTATTTTCCATACATAACATAACATAACATTCAAAATATAACAAAACAAAACAACAGACACATACTCAATATCTTAAAGTCCAGTCACAAGGGAGGGAGAGAGGGAAGAACAGGAAAAACACAAAAATCACTCCTTCATACAATCACGTATACCAAAAAGAAAACACTGCCAAGCATCAACGGTCAAAGGCTTAGCCCCATTGACTCGCGCCTTTGTACATTCATAAGTCACTATTTTCAGGAGGCTGTAAATGTACATGTGTATTATGATGTTATATTTATATGTTATATCCTGGGAGGAGCTGGAAACAGGTAATCTAGTTTTCCGTGTATTGCACCTCAACAGACGTGATTCGCTGCTGAGATGACCATATGCAATGCTCTTTTATCAGGTAACTTTTCACATCAATTTCTAAACCAAATCATAGCAGAAACTCATTACATAATTTCCCCATACTTTAGTCATCTCGACTATGGTGGTTTTTAACTTTACTATAATTACTAATTTATACTATAGTTTACTACAGTTTACTATTTGTATCAATATCACATAAGATATATGTTGTAATTATACAATAAGTACCCAGTACATAGTGTAAAAATATACTGCATCATATATTTTGTGTTATTACAATAAGGTAACTTGTTCTAAATCATAATATTGTTGCCAAACACAGTAGGTCATGCATACCACGTAATCTTAGAATAGTTACACCTTACTTATGAAATATTAACAGTATACATACTTTTAATTTTCTAAGTCATTACCCCCTTATCCCCCAAACTTTGCACATTGTTTCCGTTTACCTACATGTATGTACAGCTGTAAGTTATGCTCAGGTGGAAAATTGCGGTATGTGTGTCATACATACCACGTAATTTCAGAATAGGTGCCCTTTAGTTATAAAATACTTGCAGTATACATGCTTTATAATTCCACAGGTTATTACCCCCTTATTCCCCAAACCTTGCATATTGTCCCCTTATACGTATGAGTAGGTACTCTGGAGGTACTCTATAGTTACAAATAGCTACGCTGTAAATTCTGTTTAATTACGCGGTACATTGCGGGCCGTAATCTAAAGCGTTACCGTTTTGATTAAGGAATCCAGTACATTACTATTTCCAACAACAAATTATGTGCCTATGTACATAAACATTGTCCTAAAAAAGTAACATTATCCAGTTGCTAGGGTGTTTAGGGTTGCCTTACAGAACATCCGTACATACCGACATTCCCACCTCAGGCCTACACTTACAGGCTCATATATTTAGAATCTATTTATGTGTTTAATAGTCTTAGTGCCCTGGATATTGACAGAATATTACAGCTCAATAAATTTTGCTTTTTATGGACATAACAAGCTTGCTTGGTAGCTCAGCCGGCGCGAAATTGGACTTAGGATGCGGAATCCTTGGGTACAAATCCTGTGAAAAACATGACTCAAAATGAAAGAGCTCAAAGATTACAGATCGAAAAACAAGCTAAAATGGCATGCTTGCAATTGCATTTTTACGTCACATTCGCTTTTGAACGGGTAGGTTTAAGTGTAGTGCAGATGGTACGTTATTTAAAAACATCATGGACCATTAGGGTTATAGCTCCACTCAATGGACATTTCAAGTCAGAACTGCGGTGACACATACAAAACCAACGTCACATAAAACGTACCATATGTACGTTCATCTGTTCCCAGGAAAAAACAAAAAAACAATCAATCTTTTAGCACCACTCATTGGACATTTCACATTGAATATGTCATGAAACGTACATAGCGCTACGTATTTTGTGTCTTGCAAAAAAGTTCCCACAGGTACATTTTCGTCACCAAGCTCAGCATTTCACATATTAAACTGTTCAAATATTCTGCAGTTCTTGGATGTGCAATGTTGAATATACCCCCAATGTTGAATATTGTAAAGTGAAATAGAATGGACAGGAAATGAACCATATTTTTATATAGTAATTTAGAGTGAATATTTTGGAAGTGAAGTCTGGAAGGAAAATATGAACTTTTGAATTGTTAATAATGAAAATGTGTGTGAGATGTTTTAAATTAAGTTACATTTAAAGTTACGTCAAATTTAAATACAACGTTTAAAGAGTTGTTTCTTAAGATTAATTTGCTCATTGATTGGACTGGTATTTGTGTCATTCACCACAACAAAAAATTAGTCGCAGCAAAGTGACTTTGCGCAACCCACCTTGTCCCACTGTTTGACCCACAATTTGAAAGCCCTTGTTGTAGACAAAAGTTCCCTCTCTATGGATCTGTCTCTGATAGAGGCATTTTTAATCTTTAATGAAATTAACTTTATAAATTTCTTCAAGAGTTTACACACACTGTACTGCACATAGAGATGACATGTCTGTGATGGATGAAACAAAAATTGGACTAGAGCATACAGTAGTGGAGCACAAAATGGAATGGATTATTACTGTCAATTTTATACTTTTTCTTTTTATGAAGGTGGTGAAACACTGTTTCAGGGGTATGTTTCCCAAAGCATCGTTAGCTAACTATGGTTGTTAATTCCATTGAACTCTATTGATAATGATGGAACTTGCGACCTTAAGTTGCTTTTGGGAAATGCACCCTGGTTGACACATATATGTGTGGATATAACCAGTGGTGTAGTGGTGCCCGGAGAAGTGGGTATACTCTTAATTTATGCCCCCAATTTTTTTTTTTAAAAGGCCCGGCAAAGGATGAACGACCTGTGTCAAACAGTGACATGTAAACTAGTCTTGCATATTTAGTTCACTATTGTAATATTTGCACACTGTCACTTAACTTCTGCTGCTTGAGTAAGGATCATTATGAAAATAATATTATCCACAGAAGAGGTGCAGATTTTGCAATAAATAATTAAAATAAATAAAAATAGACTGCAGCAACTGACATTTAGTCAGAACCTCTAGTAAACTACATGCTATTTTTAGTTGTCTGTTCAGAATTGTGATCTCTATTTGAAACAAACAAAACATTGTGATTCTCAATCAGTTCAGAAGTGAGGGGGACAGAAATGTCAAATATAATAACTTTTTTGTCTAATTGACAGGCTTTATTACTATGTATTAATTATTACCTCTTGCTTTTAATTGGCTGAGAAATCAAATACACTGCGACAATAACCAATAATTTATCATATTTTTCCTGTATTTTCCTAATGACAATTTTATGATTTGTTTAGCCTATACAGGCTACTACATTTTTCCCCATTTTTATCACAGAATAAGGCAGAATATATATTTTATAGCCTAGTAGCCTATCTATTGCCAAGTGTAATAAATGCTATCAATTAGCATTATTCAGAATCAGATGCTTTTTTATTACCTGGAGATGACTTGAAAAACACACATAAGCCATATATTGTCACAATCATGTTTTAACTGTCTTCACAATTCTTTTTTATTCAGCTTAGCTAGCTTTGGCTGCAGCAATAGCTGGATTCTTGCACGTCGTGACTCGTAAGTTAGTACTTCAATGAGGCCTCTGCGCGAGAGCGCCATCCGCAGTGCGACAAATGTTGTAAAAACACTTAAAAGTGCCTTAATATATTTAAAACAGTAATATTAAAAGATCAAATTCAGTAATCGCCACATTAATGATGCATAGTTTACACAGGCAAGCAGATGAGGCCGGAACATGAACGCAGTCCTCTTAATGGTTTTGCCCGCCAGGGGGGCGTTCCTATACGAGTGTGACGTCACGTGAAAACTATCAAGAAAAGAAACATACACTGCATGAGAGTGTTTACGTCTCGTTCCTGACCGCATTACTGTCTTTACTGGATGTCTTTAGAGAATATTTGCATTTATTCACATGCGATTGGATTAGTTACTCATATGCTGGACTGTCGTGATTTGCCTAGTGCAGGACGCTCATCAGAGGGGATTTAGAAGTGGGTATACGGAATGCTGACTGATAAAGAAGTGGGTATACGCCGTATACCTGCGTATACCCTCCACTACACCACTGGATATAACCCCAATAAAAGAAACATTTTAGAAAAATCATTCTGGTGCAGTAAGAGAAGTGGAAAAATACATACCAATACAGGTCCAGAATATGGTTGTCATGGAGATGGACACTGAGGGCTTGTCCAAATACCCACATTTTCAGTCTTGGCTATTTGAGAACATGGGCACGCAACAGGAAGTAAGTGTGCAAGACTGTCCCAGGTTAAAAAATGCAAAAACACAGTGTTCAAACTCACACTAAATTATTGTGGTAGTCAAGGGTGTGTATCCCATCATGCATAATGCTCTGGAAATAAATTGCGTGACGAGATCTTGTGAGAAGTCATGGAATTTTTTTTTCAGTATAAGTTAAATATTAATAATAATTAGATAGTACATATAGTTTGGTAGTAAAACATAAAGTGTTGCACGTTTTATTGGTGCAAAGATGAGCATGTTTATTTTGTACAACATTCACAACTGCTTTTTATCACTTAATTAGAAGCACCATTATTAAATTGTATCATCTGTTATAGAGACTATAGTGAACAGACATTTACTTTATTTTAAAATGTAAAGTATTGAAAAACAAAACAAATCTTTGTAAACTTGCACTTTTGCAATACTAAGTGTGTCCCATCAGGTAATAAAAAGTTATATGCACATTTGTGGTCTTCATGTCCACTTAAAACACTTGGGCCAAATACAGGAAATATGTCATGTAAGAAGACAAGTGGTCAAGTGCAAAGACCACAAGTATTAGTATTTGGACAAGCCATGAGAATGCTGACCCA
The DNA here is from genome assembly GCA_023376895.1 of Aspiorhynchus laticeps. NCBI lineage: Eukaryota > Metazoa > Chordata > Actinopteri > Cypriniformes > Cyprinidae > Aspiorhynchus > Aspiorhynchus laticeps. The sequence goes on from CM041798.1 coordinate 44,199,390, forward strand.
GAAGAGTCAGAGAATTAGAAAGACTAGACAGTAGAGCAGCCATTCTTTAGCTATCAATACTCATGATGACATGTGAATTCATCAGTTCAGAGGAGAGAGATATATGTTTTTGTTGTCAGTTTAAGCAGTCATGTTGACCTTTTTCCAGTTTTTATGAAAGCCAGTCTTAGTATGCTTCAGCATAACACCTGCAATTTTGCTTATTAAATGTATTGTTTTTATTGTTTACAGACGAAAACCTTCAAGACATTTTCTGTTGTTTTCTCAAGTTGATTTTTCAGAATACAAAGGAATGTTCCCTTTTTAAGTGCATGTTTATCACTGAGCTTAAAGAGCTGTAGATGACTATTTCCTCATAATTTGTTTCTTTGTGTTTAGCTCTGGTTTTAACAAAATTCTGTAACATTTTGGAGCAAATATGCAAAATAGTAAACCAAAACTTGAAGCTAAAATTGCAAATATCTGCACATCAACAGTAAATTTCCCAGGAGAACTGACATAAGCTGGGATAAATGTGAGCCAGACAGCACAGAATATGAGCATACTGAATGTGATGAACTTGGCTTCGTTGAAGTTATCAGGGAACTTGCGAGTAAAAAAAGCTAAAACAAAACATAAGGTGGATAGCAGGCCAGTATAACCCAAAACAGCCCAAAAACCAAGATCTGAACCTAAGTTACATTCAAGGTTGATCTTTTCTCTATAATAGCTCAAATTCATATATGGGAAGGGGGGGGGGGGGGGGGGTATTGCTAACCAAAGCACACAGATAATCACTTGTATTATTATTAAGGAAACAACACTGAGTCTTTGCTGAAAAGGCCCAAACCATCTCATAACATTGCTACCTGGAAGTGTAGCCTTGAAGGCCATTAACACAACTATTGTTTTCCCGAGAACACAGGAGATACAGAGGACAAAAGTGATCCCAAACGTTGTGTGACGCAACATACAGGACCACTCAGTGGGCCGACCAATGAAAGTAAGTGAACAGAAAACACAGTGAGAGTGAGCCACAGTGAGCCACTTTTAATACACATCTGTCTTTGCTTTCATTCAACCAGTACTCCAAATCACAAGGAAAGCAGTCTCTAGAATCTTTTCTCTAGAAAATTTTTTCCAATATAAAAGGAAACATTAGTGAATGGGGCATGCATTATAAAGTCACATGACAAAGAGTATTACACTTCATGCTCACATTTTATGAGAGTTAAACAGCATATACTATTTTACCTGTGCCATTACTGATTTCTCCATCTGCACAAGGAATACAGTCATAACAGCAGACAGGTTGTCCTTTTCGCACAGCCTTCCACGTGCCAGAGGGGCAGCTCTTACTGCACACGGACACAGGCAACTATGATAAAAATAATGTGTCATATAAAACCTCACAGTAATGCTGGTTTAAATTTGTAAAATGATTGCTTTGCTTCAGTGATAACTTTTCTCACTTTAATGCCACTGCTTTTATACACATTGTGTCATATTTAACTGACTTTTCTTCAGTCACTGTCCATTTCCTGATTCAAGCAGTTATTTGGCATGCCCTTAACTTCTCATATGATATACTGATGTACCTGTCCACTTTCCTCTGTCCATAGTATGTGTTCCATATTGACATGAAGACGTTATTCTGAAGGCAGTGAGCTGTCATAGAGGCCCACATGCTCAAACTGCAGACTTCCATCCTCAGCATGTTGCCAGTTGACAAGGTCATATCTCGCTACTGGATCACCACTTTCATCAAAGAAGATTTCTTCACCTGTTTTAACAGTGAATCTCACACCCCTCATATACTTCAACACCTAAGAAGAAACTTCAGGAACATTATTCCTATTTTAATTAGTTTCAATATGAACTTACCATTTGTGGTGTAGGCCATCCTCATTTGCTGCTGTTGGCTGAGGATCTGATGTCTTTTAATACATTATGTAATGTATATGCAACAGCATACACTGCAGTATATACCTTATGTACTATCCGTAGCTCTGATACATCAGTATATTAATTTTGCAGCTCAGCAATTCTCTCTGAGCCAGTACAGCCACCACTGCCATTGTTCTTGAAAGAGCACTGAAATGCTATTTCCCAGAATTCTTTTAAAAGTTCATTTTTTTTTTGGATCTTGATCTGGGTGCACATTGACTAGGAACTCTCGCAAGCCCATACGTTTTGCATTTGCTATAGCAAAACCCACAGCTCCAGAAAGGAAACTGTACTTCTTTGTTTCTGCAAGAGTTCGAGAAGTGATCCAGGATTCACTGCCAACCCACTGCAGCCCTGTGATGTTGTGCTGTGAAATTACTTTCAGGAGGGGAAAAAAATCACCTAATGCAATAAAAGCCACCACAACCCTGGCGGTGCCCTTTTTTATCACTTCCAGTGTCTTCATAAACTGTTCTTGTGGATCATTGCTTAATATGGCCTCTGAGTATTCAATACAAACCCCCTCTTCTTTTGCAGCCTCCTCAAATGCTGCAATTCCATTATTTCCATAGTCATTGCGACTCCTGACTGTCCCAACCCAGGTCCAGCCAAAGTGCTTGACAAGCTGAGCCAGCGCTCTGCTTTGGTAATACTCGCTGGATATTGTTCTGAAAAAGGATGGATACCTTTTTCTGTTACTCAGGCATGCACATGTGGCAAAAAGACTGATCTGCAATATAAAGAAGCAGTATATAGAGTGTTAACCACAGTTTTTTTTTTTTTTGTAGTCTGACTTTTTCAGACTACAATTCAATCTTCCAATATGTAAGCATTCTGCTACAATCTATGCGATTCAGCACATTTTTCTACATTTGAATTGAAGCATATATTTGAAGCATATTTTCCAGTGATCCATCATACTCTGATTAAACTAACAAACAGCAGATAACTAAGTTCTTACAACAGGTAAGCTGAATGGACCAACTAAAGAAGCCAAGCCAATGGTTTGTGAGGATGTTGACTCTCCAACAATGGCATGAACAGCTGGTGGTCTAGAACAGGACGTATCACTCAAATTGGCTTCATAACCATTCATCAAAGCAATGCCTGAGATGATAGTTTGAGCGATAGAGCGACATGAGACATAGATCTTATAGCCCAAAGAAATACCAGGTAACAACTGTGTGCTGTTATTAATCTTCTCAAAGGCAAAAATCAGCGTCTGAGCAAATTTTAAGGCTTAAGCTGTGAAAAAAAAAAAAGCTGTTAAAAAAAAAGCTCCATCAGCTGTATCACATTCTGCAAAGAATCATCAGAGAGTTATATTTAGGATTTTTTTTTTTCATCTTCAGTTTCACGAGTTCGCACTAACATATAATATGATTGAGCAATTAGTAAGCATATTTGGCGTGCTGTCCGGAGGGAGGGCTCCGAGCTCGGGATAGAGCCCGAACCCAGAAAACTCCCCAAAAGAAGGTAATGACATGGGACAGCAGCCGGAGAGAAATTGTTAGTAGCCCCCCAAAAATACGCGTGCAGTGAAGAAAAAATAGGTTGTGTGAGGAGACGAAATGAGGATCACAATGGAAGGCCAGGTGAGGGACTCTCCCTGCATCTGAAGGGAGCTGTGGCTCTGCTGCACCGGAAGGGGGAGCCCTGGGCAGTGCTGAATGAGCCTTGTAAACTCAGAATAACAGATGGAGGGCTCCCGCTGCGACCGGAGGGAGCCGTGGCTCTGCTGCACCGGAAGGGAGAGTCCTGTTCGATGCTGAATGAGCCATGAGACTTGAAACGATGGAGGGCTCTCACTGCGACCGAAGGGAGCCGCGGCTCTGCTGCACCGGAAAGGGGGAGCCCTGGGCAGTGCTGAATGAGCCTTGTAAACTCGGAACAACAGATGGAGGGCTCCCGCTGCGACCGGAGGGAGCCGTGGCTCTGCTGCACCGGAAGGGAGAGCCCTGTTTGATGCTGAATGAGCCATGAGACTCGAAACGATGGAGGGCTCCCGCTGCGACCGGAGGGAACCACGGCTCTGCTGCACCGGAAGGGAGAGCGGGGCACTGCTGCGGCAGTATCAAATGAGCGGGGCACTGCCGCAGCAGTATCAAATGAGCGGGGCACTGCTGTGGCAGTATCAAATGAGCGGGGCACTGCAGCGGCAGTATCAAATGAGCAGGGCACTGCAGCGGCAGTATCAAATTAAGCGGGGCACTGCAGCGGCAGTATCCAATGAGCAGGGGCACTGCAGCGGCAGTATCAAAATGAGCAGGGCACTGCAGCGGCAGTTTTAAAATGAGCAGGGCACTGCAGCGGCAGTATCAAAATGAGCAGGGCACTGCGGCGGCAGTATCAAATGAGCAGAGCACTGCGGCGGCAGTATCAAATTGAGCTGGGCACTGTAGCGGCAGTATCAAAATGAGCAGGGCACTGCAGCGGCAGTATCAAATGAGCAGGGCACTGCGGCGGCAGTATCAAATGAGCAGAGCACTGCGGCGGCAGTATCAAATTGAGTGGGGCACTGCGGTGGCACTGGTAGTATCGAATTGAGCGGGGCACTGCAGCGGTGGTATCAAATGAGCAGGGCACTGCAGTGTCAAATTAAGCAGGGCATTGCAGCGGCAGCATCAAATTTAATTAAACTGATCGGAGTTAAATGGGCTTTCTTTGTGAAAATTATTTGTCCTGATATAGCTCTTGAAGGCGTCCAGTGACCATCGACCGAGAGCTTGGATCACCTGTTGGATATGAACGGATGGTACTGGGTGAACCTGCTTGGAGGAAAGAATTGAGTAATGCATCGAGGAGAGGTTTTGAAGGATGTGTTATAGGGATACGAGTTGCGAACAGTGAGGAACTGGGATTGGCGATGGGTCCGCCTCCGGAGCCAGCACTCAGAATTTCTGTGAGAATCTGAGACTTGATGGTATTGGCACAGGGGGTGGTTCCGGAGCTGCAGCATTCGGTGGGGTAAATCGAGCAAAATATTACTGATGTACGTTTATTAAAGCAGTAAAACAACATGACTATCTGTGAAAAAGTGCATTATCTTTATGAACCAAATATAATCAATTAAGTTGCTTAAACAATAATGAGTGCGTTTACATGCACCCTCTTAATGCGATTATAATGAGATTTTGGCAATATTGCGATTAAACTTTACCTCATGTAAACGCAATACCTCGATCTAAATAATGCGATTAAACTCATAATCGCAGCAAGCATAATCGTATTAACATAGGTGGCGTATGCTGATTTTAATCGAAATATACAGGCATGTAAACAGCTTAATCGCAGTATTGACGCTCTGATCAAAGTGCGCATGCGCTTGTGACATATGAATGACGTGACACGCACCTGTTTTAATACACAGATTGGAAACGACGGTGGGGAAGAAAGCATCGCATTCTGGGGAAAACACAACTCGCTGCCACCAGTCTCTGTTCCTTACCCTCATACAGAAATGGCGAAAACGCGACGGCGGCGTATAGGCAAACATTCCATCACATTTCTATGGCGCCAAAAAAGCGTGGAATACAGCCATACAAAATCATTATGCATTAGACGTAGATAAATTAAAACAGCGGCCAGTAAACACACCTGCTCTTTCTGAGTCCATCATTTGTGCTGTGCAGTGGGGTATGTGAATAATGGCAGTAAAACAATTTACCACAATTCTTAGCGAATAATAAGAATAATGGAAATTGCATGTAAACACGAGTAAGAGCTTTGCTCTTGACATGTAAACATCATAATGCGATTAAGTCCTTACTCTGATTATTGGAAATAATCGCATTATTCATGCGCATGTAAACTTAGTCAATGATGAACAAAACAGCATCATGTATGCATAGTTTAATACAAAGAGACGAGAGCCAATTGGACATTTTACATGGCTTTCTAAACCTGCTTCTCTCTTGTGCGAGATGCAAGTCTAAAAGTGATAGATGTCACTCTAGAAAATGTGCAAAATATGCATTCTTCTGTGTGCCACTGATAAGCCTGACACACACCTAAAATTCGAATGCATCGTTTTTTGTATTCAAATGAGGATTTTTTTTTCTTCTTCCTTTTTAATTCGACAAATATTCAAAATTCAAATTTGACAGCCCTGCAGCAGAGGCAGCCTGACTTTTAAGTCGGCCTCTGGGCTAGTGTCTGCTATGGGAGCTGGAGGTGACTGAAAAGAAAAAGGGGTCATTAGAAACAGGAGGAAAAGCCCGAGATGTGTGGGCCTGATTTGCAAGCGGAGGCAGCCTCCCGCTTCCTTCAGCTATTGTAGACCACGGGACGGGAGTGGGGTTTATGACACCCTGAAAAGCCTGTGCAGCCTGCGCAGGCAGACTCACGCTAGCGTGTGCTATGGGAGCTGGAGGCCACTAAAAAGGAAAAGGATTAGAAGTAACAGAAGGAAAAGACTGAGATGTGAGGGCATGTGTTGCAAGCATAAGCAGCGTTGCGCTCGTTTCAGCTGCTGTAGCCGCGGAGGCTTGTGATATACGGAGGAAAAATGCTGGAGAGCCTGTGCAGCCTGCATTTAAAATACAAGTAAAATGCTAGTGAAAATTAATACAGAAAATGAGTAATTTCCTTGTGTGATCTACGCCGTTTGCGTCATGGTTACCAAAATGACATCAACATCCATAATGTCATCACGTCGTTTAACAACTTTTAGCAACAAACGACCTGCATTTAGTGACTTTACCCAAAAGTTTATTTCCGACACGGCCTGCGCCGCTACCGGAGGCAGCCTCGCACTGACTGCTACGAGAGCCGGAGGTCCGGCTGCATGCGGCGCTGCGGCCAGAAGAGCTGCGGTGAAAAGAAGAGCCGAAGCGGGAAGCGAGTGAGGTTTTGCTGCGGTGAGAACTGGGGCGCGGCCCAGGCTCGTTTGAGGCCTGTCGCTGTGACCCAACGCTCTAGGAGAGCCGGGTCTTGTGCGGGACGATGATGGTGATGAGCGTGGCAAGATCAGGGCTTTGCTCGATCTATTGGCCGCCTTTGCGGCTGGAGTGGATTTAGGAGTGAGGTTGACTAACTTGCAGTGTAACGAATGGATCGCACAGATCTGCTTTGTTTACCCTCCTCGAGAATGGTTCATCGGAATAAATCAGCGTTTGCTTCAGGCTTAAATACTGTCTACTTTTGATCGGAGGATATATTGGAATGGCCGAATGATACGAGAATGACGTGGAGGTGAGGTTAAGCCGTGTTGTGGAGAGCGTGTGGCTGGTCGAGCAGAGCACCGGCCACGATGAAGCCTTGTGCTCGACGGCGGTGACTGGCGGAAAAGGAGTGAGCCTAGCGCTTGCAGATTGCGACGGAGGATACAAAAAAATCCCCAGTCCAGGTCTCGTCGTTGTTCAGAAAAAGATGTGTCTGTGATATGATAGCCAAAAGAGCAAAACCGAATGCTGGAAAACCGTCATAGAACAGAGGTGAGTTGGCTGTATATATACACCTGATGTGCTTAAGGTGATTAGCTCCACCTGAGCCAGACTGATTATCTGATCGTGCTCCTCCCGGACCTTGTTAATAAAACATCATATCACCGTACTGACCTGAGACATGACACAAAGCTGCCATGTACAATGAGCAGCAATAGCTGCAGTAACAGTCCTCCTTGCCATGCCACTATGCATGTGGGGTTGGATCCTCTGAGGCAAAACAGTGCTGCCATTTATCATATATGCCTTTTGTCATATCTTCAAATGTCCTTTGGGGCATATTAAGTCCTTTTAAGTTGTTATGACTTAGTTAGAATTAGTTACCTGAATTCAAGACTGAGTGGAATAAACTTAAAATGTTTAAGTTCAGTTTACTCTAATAATTGACTGAGCCAACACTAAAAAAATAAGTTAATTTAACTCAATGTAAATGAGTTATAGTACTCATATTTATTAGTTTTAAAACTTAAATGGTTTAAGGCAATCGGTTTCCTCAAACGGTTTGAGTTACTGTAACTTGTCGGGTTTTACAGTGTACTGCTCCTGGAGAACTCCTAAGAACTACTGTATACAGGTTAATAATTAATGTGGATTATGCATAATGTATAATTAATCCTAAAATGAAGATCATGGTAACCCACTAGTAATGACTCAAGAATTAACAAATCCTTCTAAAGGAACTAATAATTACTTGTATCAGTATTCTAAAGTGAAAAGCATCATAACTCCCTAATATTGGCTGACATCATTGTAACCTTTTGATATATATGTAAGGTTTTGGATAGTAATGGGTCATTCTATAATTGTGGGTGCATCTCATGTCCGTGAAGTATATTTTTAATATATTTTCAATATAAAGCCCCAATGCTTAATTTTCTAGTACAAAATTATATTTTTTCCCAATCACACTACAATATGTTGAAAAAGCCATATCTTTGGCTCACAAATGATGTTCATATCACATACAACCCTGTTATTCAGCAGTCCGATTTTGTAAAGTTGCTCATTCTACTCTGCATTTAAGCATGAAAATTACCTCAAATATAAATTAATTTCATAGTTTTGCCTTCAGTTAGATTAGGTAATCAAGACATTTGGGTGTGCTCTTCAAAAATAATAAGTGTTCATTGTGATATAACTTGTTTTATTTCTGTCCGAAAAACCATTGTCAACTAAGTTACCCACTAGAACCCCCCCCCCCCCCTCAGAAAGGAATGGTTTGTCACATGCTTGCATAATTTCCACAGTATGATGTCATTTCCTGTAGAAGCACATGGATGAAACACTAGAAAGTGTGTTCTCTCTCTTTCCCCTAATTTTGGTTAAAATAGCAAACCTGTGTCAAGAGTGGATTAATTTGCTGTCAACAGTGTTACACAAGTATCATTGCTGCAAATTCTAACAAGACAATTTAACTAAAACTTATGTTTTGTTTATGAAAATATATTTCTAAACATACCATATGCTCAGTAGTTATAGGCTTCCATGCTGAATATAGGCCCAAAACACAACTAAGTTACTAAAAATGTCAACTAAGTTACCTGTTAACTGTGTTACCCAGTAAAGGTAACATAGTGGACAGTAGCAAACATAGATGGTATTTTATGCACATATTCCTACTTGAGCTGCAAAACGATTAATCACGATTAATCGATTCAAAATAAAAGTTTATGTTTGCATACTATATGTGTGTGTGCTGTGTATATTTATTATGTATATATAAATAATAAATATATGTGTGTATATTTATTATGTATATATAAATACACACACATATAGGCCTATGTATATATTTATAATTTTTTATGTATTGTATGTATTTATATGTAAACACTTGTATATAATTTATATTATACATAAATATAAATATTTTATATATAAATCTAAGATATTTTTCCTTATTATATACATGTATGTGTGTATTTATATATACATAATAAATATAAAAAGTACACACACATATAGTATGTAAACGTAAACTTTTATTTTGAATCGATTAATCATGATTAATCATTTTGCAGCACTAATTCCTACAGATCACCTTCATTTAAATAGCACTTTATACAATATAGAGTGTTTCAAAACAGCTTTACAGTGATAAACAAGAACATAATGATTTAGTGATGCAACAGAGATCAATAATAACAAGTTAAAGTCAGTTTGGTGTTTAGTTATATTCAGTAACTCTCAAAATGGACATTTTTAAAATGGTATAATGAATGATCTGTGGGGTATTTTGAGCTGAAACTTCAAGACACATTTTTGGTGGCACATTTTGGGGACACCTTATATTACATTTTTTTAAAACGGGGCATAATTTAACCCTCTGGTTGTGTTCAGGTCAAATTGACCAGGAGAAGATTTTCTTTTTCCCGAAAATACTAGTTAACGTTATCACATTGGACTCAAACTTATTGACTTTGTTCACACAGGTATAAGTACTTCTCAGAATATATATATTTTTAATTTTCATAATTTTATTTAACCTAGTAACACTTGTGGTGTTCCCGGTCAAAAATGACCGGACTCCAAACAATTGCTTATAAATCTCTTATTATGCTCTTATTATGCTACATAATTTTGTACAAAATTAAAGCATTTAAAAGCAAATTTCCTGATTAAACATTAAAGCACACTAGTGTGAGAAACAGTGCAAATTTTCATTATTTTTTTGTGTATTTATTTGTGTACATATTTTTTTCTCATATTGTGAAAAAATATTCATAAAAAAATGCTTTTTTCACTCAAAAAATGAGGTGCCTACTTTTGGATAAATGAGGCCTACTTTCAGATAAATGAGGCCTACAATTAATCAGATGCACATAACACAAAACCAGTCCTAAATGAAAGAAAACAAGTTGACAAAAAGAATGAGTCCAATATTTGGTGATAATATAGAAAAATTTGAGATTTATAAGCAATTGTTTGGAGTCTGGTCATTTTTGACCGGGAACACCACAAGTGTGACTTTTTGTAATTTTGCACAAAATAAAAGCATTTAAAAGCAAACTTCCTGATTAAACATTAAAGCAAACTAGTGTGATAAGCAGTGCAATTTTGTATAATTATTTATCTCATATTGTGAAAATTATTCATAAAAAAAAAAATTCACTCAAAAAATGAGGAACCTACGTTTGGATAAATGAGGCCTACGATTAATCAGATGCAAATAGAAACACAAAACTAGTCCTAAATGAAAGAAAACAAGTTGACAAAAAGATTGAATCCAATATTTGGTGATAATATAGCATAATAAGAGATTCATAAGCAATTGATTGGAGTCCGGTCATTTTTGACCGGGAACACAACAAGTGTGACAGGAATCCGAACACAACCAGAGGGTTAAGTGAATTCACCCTATAATATAGTGTCTGTGTGGATTTCATTTACTTTTTTTGTAAAATATTTGTATATAGTAAATATTTGTATCGCTTCGTTTCCTAGCAATTTTTTTATATAGTACAATCACGAAAGGATTTCAGTCAATTACGTCAATTATGCTTTTTTGGTTATGGTCAATAAACAAAAGGATAAGGCTGTAGAGTTCATAATGGCCAACATCAGCAATGAAATAAACTTTACTGCTCAAATGACAGAAACTTCTAATTTCTAAACTATTACTTAACAAGCAAACAAACAATCAAAAAAGGCTAGACTGAATAAAAATAAATAAATACATAAAAAAATATATATAATAAAAATAAATAATGTCAGGATGGAGCTCCTCCTTCATTAACGGTTCAACTGTGTAATTTTCCCATAGAGTTTTAGTAACTTTCATTGCTATAAATATCACAAAATCCTTTCTGTTCAACCTATTACAATATCATACCGGTACGTCTCTGAGTAGCATATATTCAGTGGGTGGATGGAGCCATTCTTTGCACTCATGCACGTACTAATGACCATCATTACTTTTACCAGAGCAAATGAAACTGCCTGTATTCTGCAAGGACAGCCTGTATATCCTCAGTTATGGAAAGATGGAGACATCATAATTGGAGGTGTTTTCTCCTTCCATAGCAGCTGGGAGATCAGACAAATAACATATTCTGTTACACCACCTCCACTGAATTGCATCAGGTAGGCAAGATCTGAACCAGAATATATCAAAATGTATGTAGACATAGACAGTAAAATATAATTTTAAGAATATATACTTTTTAGAATGTAATTTTAAGATTCACTTGAATGTAATGATTCTCTTGAATATTTTTTATTTATTTATTTATTTATTTCAACCAAGTCTTAATTATAGAGACTTCCAGTATGTGCAGTCCATGGTCTTCGCTGTGGAGGAAATCAATAATAGTTCCACCTTGCTACCAGGGGTCTCATTAGGCTACAAGATCTATGACACATGCGGTTCAATGGCAATGGCTGTTAGAGTGACTATGGCTCTTGCTAATGGACATGAAAACACTTCCTCAGCTGGACCTTGCACAAAGCAAGCATATGTGCAAACCATATTAGGAGACACAACCTCATCAGCATGCATGGCAATGGCAAAAACTATTGGACCATTCAAACTTCCAATGGTATTAATTACTCTTTTTGAAAACTAATTCCTATATGACCATACAGTCAAGTTATTTTATCAAAACATTGTTTAATATTTATATATATAAAAAATGTAAGCCACTCATAATTACTTAAAATAAGATAAAACACTATTTAATTGTCTCTTAGATCAGTCATTATGCCACCTGTGAGTGTCTCAGTGACAAAACCAAATATCCTTCATTTCTTCGAACTATTACGAGTGATTACTATCAGAGCAGAGCACTGGCAGAACTGGTTAGACACTTTGGCTGGACCTGGGTGGGAGCCATAAGAACGGATGATGATTATGGTAATAATGGGATGGCCACTTTCACGAAGATGGCAGAACAGATGGGTATCTGTTTGGAATATTCTCTCCCATTTTTCAGAACCTACCCTGAAGATAAAGTAATAAGGATAATTGAGCAGATTAAAAGCTCTGCTTCACGAGTGATTGTGGGATTTCTTGTGCACTGGGACTTGGAGGTTCTGCTGCATAAATTTGTTGAATACAATATTACTGGATACCAGTGGGTAGGTACTGAGGGTTGGATCTCTGATTCAGTCATTGCCAGTATGGATAAGCATCACATTCTACAAGGGGCAGTTGGTCTGGCTATACCCAAAACACAAGTGACAGGTCTAAAGGAATTTATTCTAGACATCAAGCCACTTAAGTCTTCAGGAAGTGCCATTTTTACTGAGCTCTGGGAAGCCCTATTTCAGTGTAAATACTCGACCAAAAATGATTCAGTGTTCACAACTCCATGTACAGGCAAGGAGGAATTGTCCCAGATGCAAAACACTTTCACAGATATGTCACTCATGCCCATCTTCAGCAATGTGTACAAAGGAGTGTATGCTGTTGCTCATACACTTCATAATCTTCTGGGCTGCGAGGAAAAATGTGCCTCAAAGAAACAGCTTGATCCTTTAACAGTGGGTTAACACTAAGTTTAGAATGAGCTCATATGATTTATTAAATTAAACATTTTGGTCAATGACAGGTTAACATTTTTAACCAGTCTCTCTCTCCCTTTTTTTTTTTTTTCCCCAGTTTCTGACACACCTGCGAAAGGTGCGTTTCAAAACCAAGGATGGTGAGGAGGTTTACTTTGATGAGAATGGTGAGGCAGTGGCAAAATATGAAGTAATAAATTGGCAACCAAGTAAAAAAAAACATGACGAATTTGTCACTGTTGGGCTTTATGATGCCTCTCTCCCTGTGAAAGATCGTTTGGTAGTGAATATGGATTCAATTGTATGGGCAACTAATGTAACAAAGGTGAGGATAAAATACCTTTTTTTTATTGCCAAAAAAATTAAATAATAATAATAATAATAATAATTGTATATATATATAAAAAAAAATAATAATAATAAAATAATAAAAACTCAACCGTGTATGATGATGAACTTTATCATTGTATAGATACAATAATATGTTCAACAGTGTATAAAGTTGAATATTTGTCACAGGTACCGGTGTCTGTGTGCAGTGAGAGCTGCCCCCCTGGCACTAGGAAGGCTGTGAAGAAAGGAAAGCCTATATGTTGTTATGACTGCATATCATGCACAGAGGGAGAGATCAGTAACACTACAGGTAAAATACATACATACATACATAAACTGAGTAAATGTAGCTATGTAGCTACAACTAGGCAAAGCTGCATGTTTAATGTAATAATTTCACATTAAACATGTTACATTTGTCAATTATTATTATTACTTTATTTATCACACTTTATACAGATTCTGTAACATGTCTGCGGTGCCATCAAGACTTCTGGTCAAATCTGCAAAAGGATGGATGTGTTGAGAAGGAAACTGAATTTTTGTCTTTTGAGGAAATCATGGGGATATTGCTTACAACAATTTCTATTGTTGGTGCATTTATTACAATGATAATTACTGTCATATTCTTCAAATATAAAAATACCCCAATAGTGAAAGCCAACAACTCAGAACTGAGCTTCCTGCTTCTGTTTTCACTGATGTTGTGTTTCCTCTGTTCACTTACTTTCATTGGTCGGCCCACTGAGTGGTCCTGTATGTTGCGTCACACAGCGTTTGGGATCACTTTTGTCCTCTGTATCTCTTGTGTTCTGGGGAAAACAGTTGTGGTTTTAATGGCCTTCAGGGCTACACTTCCAGGAAGTAATGTCATGAAATGGTTTGGGCCTCCTCAACAGAGACTCAGTGTTCTTGGATTCACTCTCATACAAGTGCTTATTTGTGTGCTTTGGTTAACAATATATCCACCTTTTCCCTTTAAAAATCTAAATTACTTCAAGGAAAAGATCATTTTAGAGTGTGATGTAGGTTCATCTATAGGTTTCTGGGCTGTTCTGGGTTATATAGGATTTCTTGCTCTTTTGTGTTTCATTTTGGCTTTCCTGGCCCGTAAATTGCCTGATAGGTTCAATGAGGCCAAATTCATCACATTCAGTCTGCTCATATTCTGTGCTGTGTGGATTGCTTTTATTCCAGCTTATGTAAGCTCTCCTGGAAAGTTTACCGTGGCAGTAGAGATATTTGCTATTTTAGCCTCAAGTTTTGGTTTACTTTTCTGCATTTTTCTCCCAAAATGCTATGTGATTTTACTTAAACCGGAGAAGAATTCCAAAAAGTATATGATGGGCAAAATGGCATTAAACTAAGACATCAGACTAACATCTGTGAATTTATTTAATAAAAATATATTTTATTATAATTTTGTAAATATGGTAAGGTATGAATAAATAAAATGCAACATGAAATGTCTTATATATAACAATTAAATATGTATCAGAAACACACAACACATCAGTTACAATGGATGTTTAATGATATCATTATGTCCTGGGATCAGTGTTGAGGGTAACGCATTACAAGTAATGCGAGTTACGTAATAATATTACTTTTTTCAAGTAACTAGTAAAGTAACGCATTACTTTTTAATTTACAAGAAAATATCTGAGTTACTTTTTCAAAAAAGTAACGCTAGTTACTTTTTCCCATTTATTGACTGACAGTGCGCTGTGTGAACATGTTACTGTAGTTCTAGACTAAATGTGAATGTGCATTAATTCATCTCACTCGCAAAAAAACAGATTTAGTATTCATCAAAATGAATTAAAACAGTGAAATGCAAACTCAGAATATGACGCAAACCTGCAATAATTAAATATGGTAAATAACACAAATGTATCTAATCCCATTTTATTAACCAATGTTTTGCTGACCTTTGATGATCCAGTTCAACCATACTAATAAGCAAAAATGACTTTAGATAAACTAACAATTGTGCTTCATTGTTTTTTTATTGCTGAAGAGTGTTGAACAACTTCTCCTGCGTTCTACTGTACAGACGTGAATTTACTCTTCCTTCAGCGTGAGGTTTATTCATTACACTTTTTGGTGTTGAAAGGGCTTTTATGTTTGCTATAATTACAACTTATTGTATTAAAAACAATCAAACCCTGCTCATATTTAAAAAGTAACGCAAAAGTAATGTAACACATTACTTTCCATAAAAAGTAACTAAGTAACGTAATTAGTTACTTTTTTAGGGAGTAACGCAATATTGTAATGCATTACTTTTAAAAGTAACTTTCCCTAACACTGCCTGGGATAAAGAAGAGGGGATTTCTTCCTTGAGCATTTTATCTTGCAAATAAGTAAGTAAATAAATAAAATGGAATATGTATAATATATAAAAATATATATGTATTGCTGTACTGTATGGAGAGCAGATTTGATCAAGATTAATTTACACATCAGTCACCCTTGAAAATGTTCTCATGGATCACAGCTGAAAGGAACTTATCTTATGGTGGTACTTGTGGTATTCATTTTGATATTTGATTGCAGTTTAATTCCTAATATGGAATTGCTGGACTTATTTAATTAACAACTTTCCACTGTTTTCTATGCATTATACATCAGGTAGTTCTATAAGCACACAAATCCAAATTTGGCACTTATTGCACAAACAAGCAAGCAAGCAAACAAACAAACAAACAGATAAATAAATACATACATACATACATACATAAATAAATAAAATACATTTTAATTTCCAGAAGGAAATACTAGTGGCTGCAAAAGCAAAATAATTTGCTACTTAGAGAAGGATAAACAATTGGTACTTTCAGTCCCCTGATAGAACTGATGCCATGAGTTGTTTGGGCTTCTCACACTGTATAAATGCAGTGGTCGGCAACAGGCAGGAACCAGAACTGCCATGCTGATACTTCAGCTGCTTTTGATGGTCCTGATAACCCAGGCAGAAAAGCCTGACTGCACACCACAGGGGCACAGGATGCTGCCTGAAATGGAGAAAGATGGAGACCTGATAATTGGGGGTGTATTTTCCTTCCGCACCGGACAAGATGGCTACACAGATTCCTTTACAAAAATGCCGGAAATACGTCCATGCAAAGAGTATGTATGTGTTAGTACCATGGTTTATTTATTTATTTATTTACATTTATTGTTATTGTGCTGAATCCTCTTCAGTAAAAATACAGCATGCCTGACTAAAATTTCCTAAAGTTTCAGTTTCAGGGAATTCAAGTTTGCTCACACAATGATGTTTGCAATAGATGAAATAAACAGGGACACAGACATTCTCCCTGGAATTAAACTGGGCTACAAAATTTACAATGACTGTGGATCCACAGACATACTAAGAGCTGTGATGACATTAGTAAATGGTCTAGATAAGTCAGAAACTGGAGCAAACTGCACTAAACCTCCAACAGTCCAAGCCATTATTGGACATTCTGGATCAACACCAACCATGAGCTTTGCGAAGATTGTTGGAAGATTTCATATACCAGTGGTAAGCTATGTTTTATCTTTATAAATTTGTTATGTGTAGTTATAATTAAAAGTTTCCATGTGGAAATTTCAAATAATGACACTAATTCAATACATTTGAAAGTACTCTCATGTGTCTTTCGACAAATACTTTAGCAAATGTGATTTTTTATTATTATTATTATTATTTTTTTAAATAAATGTTTATCTTTTCACCATCGCTGTCTTTACAGATTAGTCATTTTGCAACATGTGCTTGTTTGAGCAACAGAAAGGAGTACCCATCCTTTTTCCGAACTATTCCCAGCGATTACTATCAAAGCAGAGCGCTAGCCCAGCTGGTCAGACAGTTTGGCTGGATGTGGGTGGGGGCATTAAGCAATAAAAATGATTATGGAATAAATGGAATAACCACTTTTATTAAGGCTGCTAATGAGGAAGGAGTGTGTATTGAATACTCAGAAGCCTTTGAAAGTACCAGTCCATACCATGAAATAATTAGAATTGTGAATATTATCAGAACCTCCACATCTAAGGTAATAATGGCTTTCATGTCACACAGAGAGATCAAGATACTGGTGGATGAGCTATACAGGCAGAACATTACAGGACTGCAGTGGATCGGAAGTGATGCCTGGATCACAGATGACTCTCTAGCTGATATCAATGGTCACACTTTACTCATTGGATCTATAGGATTCACTGTCCGCAATGCTCAAATACCTGGACTAGACCTTTTTCTACAGGAAGTTAACCCCTCTCAATTTTCTAACAGCATATTTCTCAAAGACTTTTGGGAGCATGTCTTTGACTGTTCTTTGAATCCAAGTGAAATGAGAAAGGCATGTAATGGCTCTGAGAACTTGAGGGATGTGGAAAACTCTTTCACTGACTTGACTGACTTAAGGTTCTCAAACAATATATATAAAGCTGTTTATGCAGTAGCTCATGCAATTAATAATCGTCTTTCGTGTGATCAAAACAAAAGCTTCAATTCTAATTCCTCCTGTCTAAAACTTGACAAAATAAAGCCTTGGCAGGTGAGACCAGATGTTTTTTTTTTTTGTTGTTGCCAGAATAAAATACATTACACATATACTTCAATCAGTTAGCCTGAAGACACTAACATTTTTATTTAATTTTCTTGCTGAAGATCTTAAATTCCTTGCAATCTATAAATTTCACCACGCCTGGGGGTGAAAATGTATTTTTTGATAACAATGGAGACTCACCAGCAAGATATGAGCTGATCAATCTACAAAGTGTTAATAAAGGCAAAATGAAGTTGGAAACTATTGGCTATTACGATGCCTCTTTGCCTAAAGGTCAGCGGTTCTCCATGAATAATGTTCAGGTAGTCTGGAGAGAAGGAAGACATCTGGTAGAACTTTTTCTATACATTTTTAAATACACACACACAAACTTTTTTTTTTTTAATTACAACTCATGAAGTAAATATAATAATTTTTGTGTGCTTGTATTGGAATTGTGCAGGTGCCTGTGTCCAAATGCAGTGAGAGCTGCCCCCCAGGCACCAGGAAAGCTGTACAGAAAGGAAAACCTGTCTGCTGTTATGACTGTATACTATGCCCTCCAGGAGAGATTAGTAACAGCACAGGTACATAACTACTATGAAACAATAATGGAAATATTATAAATATATTAAAAATATTATTTGAAGATGTGTTTTGTCATAAAATTGGAGACAATGCTTGATTAATATTTTAAATAGAATTAATTATTTTCATTTAATTTTCTTCTTTCTAGATTCTATTAATTGCTTCAAATGCCCTATTGTTCAGTGGTCAAATACAAGAGGAGATGCCTGCATCCCAAAAGAAATTGAATTCTTCTCATATGATGAAATAATGGGGATACTTTTGGCATTGTTTTCTTTAGTTGGGGTCTTTTTCACAATAGTAATCATGCTCATTTTCTACATTTACAGAAACACACCAATAGTTAGAGCCAACAACTCAGAGTTGAGCTTCCTGTTGCTCTTCTCACTGACTCTGTGTTTCCTCTGTTCACTTACTTTCATCGGTCGGCCCACTGAGTGGTCCTGTATGTTGCGTCACACAGCATTTGGGATCACATTTGTCCTCTGTATCTCCTGTGTTTTGGGGAAAACAATAGTTGTGTTAATGGCCTTCAGGGCTACACTTCCAGGAAGTAATGTCATGAAATGGTTTGGGCCCTTGCAGCAAAAACTCTGTGTTCTTACCTTTGCACTTATACAGGTGCTTATATGTGCATTTTGGTTAATATTATCTCCACCATTTCCATATATGAATATGGATCATTATCAGGAAAAGATCATTTTAGAATGTAATTTAGGTTCAGCTATTGGATTCTGGACTGTGCTGGGTTACATTGGTCTCCTGGCTGTCCTTTGTTTTGTTTTAGCTTTTCTGGCACGGAAACTGCCAGACAACTTCAATGAAGCTAAATTCATCACATTTAGTATGCTTATATTCTGTGCTGTATGGATCACATTTATCCCATCTTATGTCAGTTCTCCTGGAAAATTTATTGTCGCAGTGGAGATATTTGCCATTTTGGTCTCTAGCTTTGGTTTACTGTTCTGCATTTTCCTGCCAAAATGCTATGTAATTTTACTGAGACCTGAAATTAACACTAAAAAGCATGTTACGACAAAGATGTCAAATAGTTGTTAAAGTGTAAAGAAATGGACATGAGAAAACAAAAATCTCTGAAATAATACATCTTCACCAAACAGATTATCACATTCTTCTATTATGCTGAAAATAAACAAGACTAAAGCTGTTAAAATTGTTTTGTGATTGGGTAGTTCCTTCTGCAGTTATGCCATGCTGCCCTCTAAATCTGAGCCACCAGTGTCCCAGCTGTTATTATCAGGCACTGCTTTTTCCTTACTTCCAACCTTAATTCTACCTAAGCTGTGATGGAAAGATTTTCTTGAGTTTAATACATCTCAAAAGGCACTTATTTTCAGGATGTATTGTCATCTTATAGATTCAGTGGATTACTCTATTGCTAAAAGTGCCAGGGAATATGAGCTGGGTGAAGAGTTTGCAGATGACTGGTGGTGGGTTAAAGTTTTTAATAGAATTCACACAATATGTGCACAGCTTTGCCTCATAGTTTAAACTACTGCACAGGGTTCACTGTTTCAAAGACGTTTCTTTCACTTTAGGAATAATATTCTGACAATTTGTCCAAATTATTTAAAGTCAAGGTCAATGTCTGTGTCACACTCACGTGGGAACAGGGAATCGAGGAGGCGAAGAGCTGCTTCCAAACTTACTTTTATTTAAACAAGCTTAGGAATTTCTGGAGACAAACTTCACACAGATAAAAGACGTTCAGACTGGACACAGAGGCAGGGAAACACAGGGCCTTTAAAGGGGAGACTAAAGTAGATAATTAATAACACAGGGCTGGGGACTAATTAACTAAAGACACAGGGCTGGGAACTGATAATAACAAATGAGGACAGGAACAGGAACTAACCAAATATGGGCACGAGAGGAGGGGAAACACGTGACATGGGGAACACAGGTCTAACAGTACTCCCCCCTACCGTATACCATCCAACGGCTCTGGAGGCCTCAAGAGACACGGAGACAGGACAGAACAGAACAGGACGCCTCCAGGTCGGCGCCCATTCCGGGACCCCCGGCGGAGCAGGGAGCTCGGGAGGCCATGGCGGAGCAGGGAGCTCGGGAGGCCATGGCGGATCCGGGAACTCGGGAGACCATGGCGGATCAGGGCGCTTGGGATGCCATGGCGGGACCACCTCCGAGACCGCGGCCCCAGTCCCCACCTCGGTCTCGTCGGCCGGAGCCCTACTACCCCCCCCCAAAAAAAAAAATTCCTTGGGGAAATTAGGGGCTACATCGGGCACTTGGGGGCGCACTGGAGGCGCGGACTCTTGGGGGCACTCGGGAAGCGCGGACACTTGGGGACTCTCTCTGGGGTGCGCTGGCTAGGAGCGGGCTCTGGGGTGCGCTGGCTAGGAGCAGGCTCTGGAGGGCACTTGCAAGGCTCTGTCTCTTGGGGGCGCTCTCGAGGAGCGGGCTCTGGGGTGCCCACTGGAGGGCACTTGCGAGGAGCAGGCACTGGAGGGCACTTGCGAGGAGCAGGCACTGGAGGGCACTTGCGAGGAGCAGGCACTGGAGGGCACTTGCGAGGAGCAGGCACTGGAGGGCACTTGCGAGGAGCAGGCACTGGAGGGCACTTGCGAGGAGCAGGCACTGGAGGGCACTTGCGAGGAGCTGACTCTTGGGGCCGCTCTGGAAGCACGGTCACTTGGGCAACTCTGGAGAGCTGGACGGAACCAGCAGGGGCTCTGGAGAGCTGGACGGGACCAGCAGGGGCTCTGGAGGATCGGACACTCGGGGGTGCTCTGGCCACGCGACCTCTTGAGGGCGCTCTGGCAGTGCAAACTCTTGGGGGCGCTCTGGCAGCGCAAACTCTTGGGGAACTGGCCCTGGAGAAGCGGGCACTGGAGGGACTGGCCCTGGAGAAGCGGGCACTGGTGGGCGCTGTCGAGGAGCGGGCACTGGAGGGCGCTGTCGAGGAGCGGGCACTGGAGGGCGCTTGCAAGGATCAATGACCAGTGGGCTTGCCATATTTTCTGCAGGCGGGCTTGCCATACTCATTGCCAGCGGGCTTGCCCTATTCTCTGCAGGCAGGCTTGCCATCTTCACTGCAGGAGGGCGCTGTCTCAGAGCTGGCACAGGCTTCTCCGCGGGCGGTGGCGGGCTTGGGGGAGCTGCGGACGACGGCAGGCTGGTTCTGGCTCGGGGCAGGAAACTCTCCAGACATCGGAGGATCCCCTCCCTCCAGCATAGTCCCTTGGTGTCTGGGAGGTCCACGGGATAATGGGAATTGGCCCCGTGCCAGAACAGAGAGAGGATGGTGGCGTCATCTAACGCCGTCGCCGCGGCAAGCCCACAGAACTCCCGCGAATACTCGGGGAAAGGGAGATCTCGGTGGTCAAGGGCGATGAAGCGGGCAGCGATTTCCATCACCGCGGGAGCAAGAAAAACAGGAAACAAAAAACTTTTCAAAACGGGAGGAAAAACAAAGACGGGTGGAAATGGCACAGAGGTAACTGTAAGGTTCAGTCTTCTGTCACACTCACGTGGGAACAGGGAAACAAGGAGGCGAAGAGCTGCTTCCAAACTTAGACTTTTATTTAAACAAACTTAGGCATCTCTGGAGACAAACTTCACACAGATAAAGACGTTCAGACTGGACACAGAGGCAGGGAAACACAGGGCCTTTAAAGGGGAGACTAAAGTAGATAATTAATAACACAGGGCTGGGGACTAATTAACTAAAGACACAGGGCTGGGAACTGATAATAACAAATGAAGACAGGAACAGGAACTAACCAAATATGGGCACGAGAGGAGGGGAAACACGTGACATGGGGAACACAGGTCTGACAGTCTGCCCTACTACTGCAATCTTTGGTTGTTTAGTTTGCTGCTAAATGAGCCCCCTAATGGAGGCTGCCGTGCACCACCACCACAACCACTAGCCTACTACTAATTTTACTACTAATTTTAATATTTAATATAATAATATATACAAATTTTGTTTTAATGTAAAGTTTATTTTATATAGTAACCTCAACAACAAACACTTAAGACACATCATAATCACAAAGGAGTTAGCAGCAAAGTGACAGATATAGAACATGCGTGTGATTCACCAGTCTAGATCTCATTCACATGCTCAGGTATTGGGACATCCTTGGCTACTGGGCCACGAATCACACTTTTTGAAAACAGTTCATATTCATACTGTATATTGTGTGAACATATTACATGATATAGGCTATGTGAAATATAAATATTCACATTCAAATATTATGTGCTATGTGAAAAAATAAAGAAAGTGTGGCAATAAACATTTTAAATTGTATTGTGTTACTTTGGTGTTACAGAAATTTACCATGGTGTTATATGCAGCATGTTGAGTCTACCTTAACTGTCAATATTGAAGACCAAATAGATAATGTGTCAGGCAAACTAGTGAACTAAGTAACGAACTAATGAACTAAATAAATATTAAACGTTGTGACCAGTATAAGTTCTGATCCAATCCTTATTATCACACTGTAAAATCAAAATAAAGTCAAGCTGGGTGCATTGCATCATGGAATACAGTAAATAGCACATTGTTCCCTGTTGTATTGGCACTGTTGCATATTTTGGCAAAACATATTAATACTCTATGCATACAGACAAAAAAAAGCATACTATGGACACAATACATAGATACCTGAAAGGGATATTATTGGCTGATGACCATATATGCATTGTTTATTTGTTTATTTATATATTGTTCTGTTGACTTTGATGTAATTAGGATGCTTATGGTTTAATTTTATGTGGGATTAAACCATTTTCATTATTTTTATTTATTTTTTATTATTTAGTCATTTAGCAGACACTTTTATCCAAAGCGACTTACAAATGAGGACATGAGAAGCAATCAAAACCAACAAAAGAGCAACAATGTCCAAATGCTATTACAAGTTTTGGTTAGCCTAATGCAGTACACATAAAAAAGTTTTTTTTTTTTAAAGAAAACGAGTAGATAGAATATAGAAAAAAGAAACCTAGTGTTTTTTTTTGTTTGTTTGTTTTTTTTTAAGAAATAAGTGAGATATAGTGTATATAGATATAGATATAGTGAGTTATACTTTCATAATTCTTATACTGAATTTAGGCAAGAAGAAAAGCTCAATTGTATTTAAAACTTTGTTTAAATTTGATATTTGATGTTTGATATTCATAATTCGAAAATACAATGTAAACTTTTTATAGGTTTATATTCTATTTAAATCTTATGTACTGTTCCGGGTCAATTTGACCCGATTTGATTTTTGAGTTGTCGGAAATATCAGTTAACTTATGTTTTTGTTTTCTTGAAGTTTTGTGACTTTTTATCATTTAGGGTCATGAACATGCATGCAAAGTTTCAACACGCTGATGTGTTTTGACGTCTACAAATTTTTTTGTTACGTTCGTACTGTTCCCGGGTCAATTTGACCCACCCATTTTAATGTTCTAAGGCAACTCTACAGACCCAAAATAATAACATTTATTGGCTAGATTTTGTTATTTTATTTATGTTTTTTTTTTTTTTTACTATCTTATGAAGCTAAAAAGGTGCTTTTCCCCACTTATTTCAATGCATAAAAATATTTTGTCAGCCACAGATGGTTAAAAATGAGCTATATTTTATTTTTTTCAGTCTATCTGAAATACTCATGTTGCTTTTCTTGAAATGTTGTTACTTTTTCTCATTTAGGGTCATGAACACGCATAAACATGCAATATTTCAGAATATGGGTGTTTGGCACCATATCACAAATGGAGAATCTATCATTGTCACGAATCCGGTTCGTGATCTTCTGCCCACTCACCATCAGAGGTCGCTCTTCCATCATATTGACTCTCACTCCACACAGACAGTTACATATCACCCACGGACTGCATTTCCCATCATTCATTGCACTAAGTACACACAGCTGTCTCAATCACACGCTTACACCTGAGAACTATCACACAATCACACACCCTACTTAAACCATGGACTTCCTCTTCCTCTCTGCCTAGTATTGTTCGGCGTTTAGCACTCTCCAAGTGTTAGCTGCTTTACCGAGCCATTCTGTGTTTGTTTAGTTCCAGTATTGTCTAGCGTTTATCGCTCTCCTAGTGGTAGCTACATTAGTGGTGGGCAGAGCGAGGCTTCGGGAAACACTGAAGCAGTCGAAGCAAATGTGTCGAGGCTTCGAAACATTTTGACACCTGTCTCTACGGTGACACCTAGTGGTCATTTTCAAGTATTGCTCTGAAACAGCATCGACAAAAGGTCATCTTTACAAAATTATAATGAACAATTAAAATGAATGTTTTTTTATTGTTCTGTTCTTGTAAAGTGTTGAAACATCGGTCTGACATCTGAATGAACTCTTTGTGAATAAATAAGTTATTTTGGTAATGAAAAACAGACAATAAAATACACATCAAGCCACAATGTCTTTTTTTCACACATAAATATTTTTATTTAAAAATATTTGTTCTGCTGTTGATGGACTTAGCCTACTTCTTTTTTTACATAGAATTTCTCCAGCCTTTGAAAAAATCCTTTCACAAAAACCCACAAAGTGAAGATGCGTTAACTCCACTTTTATACTTTGTGGGAGTTAGGTTGAGACAGATGTGCAATTGTGTGATTTGTTCCTGACCCTGTCAATCAAACACAGAATCGGCAAGTATGCCACGTCTCGAAACACTTGTGACACGCCCCGATGCTTCGAATCGCCTTAGTCATGTGACATGGGTGTTTCGAATCACACTTCGGAGCAGTGTTTCGAAACATCTGCGCTTCGGGATCTCGACACCGTGTCGAAACGTGAGTTTCGCGTCTGCCATCCCTAAGCTACATTACGGAGCCCTTCTGTGTTTAGTTTAGTTAGTAAGTCTGTTTAGTTTATTTTGTTTATAGTCTCATTTCCTGATTCCTGCCCGTCTGTCTTGGATTAACCCTTGTCTCGCCGTTCGGATTCTGTTTATACATCGTTTGGATTATTGCTCTTGTTATTGGACTACCCCTCTTCTCAAGCCCTCTGGATATTGTTCGCCGATCTAAGACCCACGCTTGCCCTAGGATTACTCTTTGTCTTACCTGTGTTATACCTGTTTGCTGATGTTTTGACCCTGCCTGTGTTTTTTGACCACGTCTATTAAATAAAGCTTTGCACATGGATCATTTCAACGTCTCACGTCTCGTTTGCCCCGTTACAATCATCAGTCACCAAATATGAAAATTAGAGTCAGAAACCTTTCAAATGATATATAGTTTGTCAATATTACTTTACCAAGATATCATTGTTAAAAGATTTGTAATCGCAAACATCCCACAGGTTTGGGGGAGTGGTTAAATAATTAAATAATAAAATGGTGGTTAAAAACATTTTTATAAATCATAAATTCAGATATTCATTCTTTGTAATGTGTGAAAAGTATTGATATTAAAAGTTTATAGATTGTACTTGATTGTATGATTTTTTTTTAGTTTTTTTATTTATTTATTTTTTCATATAGTAATTTTTGGAATTACATTGAATCCAATACGGGTCAATTTGACCCAGACAATACATGAAGTCACCTGTTTTTGAAAAGTACATGAGGGTTAAGTTTAGTTTATTTAGTGTGTTGTTTTCTCATTGGCTTAAATTAAGCAAATATGCAGTTCACCAAGAAACACCCACAACATTAAATTCAGTGGATTGGGATCCATCAGCTGTTATATAAGACAGCACTAGAGGTTTTGTAGCCAGTTGAGGGTTTAGAATGGGGTTCTTACACACATGGCTTCTGTTCACACTAGTGAGAGCAGCCGACCCTCCATGCAAGTTATGGGGGCCTCCTGACATCCCTCAGCTTAGAAGAGACGGGGATGTAACAATTGGTGGCATCTTCTCCTTCCACAATAGCTGGGAGGAAATTATGCCCACATTCACTTCTAAACCAGAGTGGGCAAAATGCAAGAGGTGAGTGGGTAAGGAGATGTCTTACTTTTTGCATTTTCATTGTCATTTGTTATTTTTAATTTAATTTAATTTAATTTTTAGTTTGAGCCTCAGAGAATTTCAAAATGCACAGACAATGGTATTTGCCATTGAGGAAATCAACAACAGAGCTGATATTCTTCCTGGAATCAGTTTGGGTTACAAAATCTATGATTCATGTGGATCAATAGAAATGGCTCTTAGAGCCTCCCTGTCATTAGTTAATGGAGACAATGCTTCTCAATTGTCCTGTCAAAGACCTAACACAATCCAAGCTATCATTGCAGAAACATCCTCTACTCCAACTATTGCCATTTCTGCCACTGTTGGACCTCTGCATTTACCTGTCGTAAGTTGCTGCATCTTTACTCTAATTGTTTAAAACCCAAGCAAATATCTGTAACAAAATGTGTTATGCCATAATGTATAAAAACTACAGAGAATATTTTTCTTACTAATAAATCACAATTCCCTTTTCTTCTTGGTGAAAAATGCAGATCAGTCATTTTGCAACATGTGCCTGCCTTAGTGACAGAAAGAAACACCCCTCCTTCTTCAGGACTATTCCGAGTGATTATTACCAGAGCCAAGCACTGGCCAAACTGGTCAAGTATTTTGGCTGGACCTGGGTGGGGGCTCTTTGCAGTGATAATGACTATGGAAACAATGGCATGAACACTTTTATCAAAGCAGCCACAGAATTTGGAGTCTGTGTAGAATTCTCAGAGGCATTCTTCAGGACTGATCCCAGGGAGGAAATTTTGAGAATTGTGGATATTGTAAAGAAATCTAGCTCTAAAGTGATTGTTGCCTTTGTATCCTACTCAGACATGGAAGTTCTTCTAGGGGAAATAGCTCAACAGAATATTACTGGACTACAGTGGATTGGTAGTGAATCCTGGATCTCTGATATGAACATTGCTACTGGTAAATGGCAACAAGTTCTTAGAGGGTCCATGGGCTTTGCCATCCCAAAAGCTGAAATAAGAGGCCTAAGGGAATTTCTGATTAATCTTAACCAGTCTTCCGACATACATCTGTATAAAGAGTTGTGGGAAACACTATTTCAATGTAAACTTCCCCCACAAGAATCTACCAGAAGCAGAATCATGTGCAAAGGCAATGAAAGTTTGAACAATGTGCAGAACCAGTACACAGATGTCACAGAATTACAAATTGCCAATAATGTTTACAAGGCTGTGTATGCTGTTGCTTATGCTCTGAACAGCACAATCAGTTGTTCAAAATGGAGCACAAACCAAAGCAAATGCCTGGAGAAAGTCAACAATACATGGCAGGTAGCATGAATTGCATAGACGTGGGCATGTTCATGTCAATTGCACTCAAAACTGCATTAATTTATTTACATGCATTTATTTGCATGCTTTTACAGGTACTTAATGCCTTGAGGGAAGTGAGCTTCTTCACTGAAACAGGTGAGAAAGTATTATTTGATAAAAATGGAGATCCAGCAGCAAGGTATGATCTCTTGAACTGGCAACAGGGGGAGGATGGGACAACAAAGTTTGTTAAAGTGGGTTTCTATGATGCATCTTTGCAACCAGAATTTCAGCTTTCATTTAACAACATCAGCATAGTGTGGGCCAAAAATCAACACCAGGTACCTTTTATTTATTTTTTTTTATTTTTTTTTTTTGTGAGCATACCTATAGATTTGAAGTATCTTACATTGCTGTAAACAAGAAGCAAGCTTTGTTGTAGTACAAATTGTCATGTTTTACAGGTACCTGTGTCTGTGTGCAGTGAGAGCTGTCCCACAGGCACTAGGAAGGCTGTGAAAAAAGGAAAACCCGTCTGCTGTTATGACTGTATTCCATGTGCAGAAGGAGAAATAAGCAATAAGACAGGTATGGTACAAGAACGCATAACATCAATAAGCAAAAGCGTACAATCTAAAATAATTTTTATGTTCACATTTCCTCCTCAGATTCAGTGATTTGTCTCAAGTGCCCTCTGGAATTTTGGTCAAACAAATGGAGAGATACATGTGTCCCAAAACTTGTGGAATTCTTATCATTTGAAGATGTGATGGGAATTATTCTAGTACTGTTTTCTTTATTGGGTGTGTTTTTTACATTAGGTATTGCAGTAGTTTTCTTTGTACATAAGGACACCCCCATAGTAAAAGCAAACAACTCAGAGCTGAGCTTCCTGCTGCTCTTCTCACTGACTCTGTGTTTCCTCTGTTCACTTACTTTCATTGGTCGGCCCACTGAGTGGTCCTGTATGTTGCGTCACACAGCATTTGGGATCACTTTTGTCCTCTGTATCTCTTGTGTTTTGGGGAAAACCATCGTTGTGTTAATGGCCTTCAGGGCTACACTTCCAGGAAGTAATGTCATGAAATGGTTTGGGCCGTTGCAGCAAAGACTTAGTGTCATTGCTTTCACTCTATTACAGGTTCTAATTTGTGTGCTTTGGTTAACATTATCCCCTCCTTCCCCATATATGAACATGAATTATTACCAAGAGAGAATAATTCTAGAATGTAAGTTAGGTTCAGAATTTGGTTTCTGGGCTGTGCTGGGTTATATCGGCCTGCTGGCTGTCTTGTGCTTCATTCTGGCTTTTCTTGCTCGTAAATTGCCAGATAACTTCAATGAGGCAAAATTCATCACATTCAGTATGCTCATATTCTGTGCTGTATGGATCACATTTATCCCAGCTTATGTTAGTTCTCCTGGAAAATTTACTGTAGCTGTTGAGATATTTGCTATTTTAGCTTCAAGTTTTGGTTTACTATTTTGCATATTTGCTCCAAAATGTTACATTATTTTACTCAGGCCAGAACAAAACACAAAGAAACACATGATGGGTAAATAATAATAATAATAATGTCAACTCAAAAAAGCAGTCATCTAAAAGTGTTTAATTCTGAATTTATCCCTGATGTGACAAACAAAGCCAATGCAATGAAGCCACATACTAATTAAATGTCAAAGTCGTAACATCATAATTTAAGTGAGTAACTGACTCCAATATACTGTATATTCAACAAATTATCCCTGATTTTATGAACCCCTTTCAGCAGTATGAACAGATTTAATAAAATCTAAAATATGCTTTGTGAGTTCTTAAAAATGAAGAAAGCTGTTTTACATCATCTGTGAAGTTTGTGAGTTTGTACTATCAAATTACTTTGCACACACCACACACACACACACACACATAAAATCAATTATAAATATTCAATTTCACCATCCAGTTAGGCACATCAACCATAACTCCTTCAAAAACAGCCAGAAACCTTCGAGTTGTGATTGATGATCAGCTGATTTTCTCAGACCACATTGTTAAAACTGCCCGGTCCTGCAGATTGCGTTATTCAACATCAAGAAGATTAGGCCCTTTCTTTCGGAACATGCTTCACAACTCCTTGTTCAAGCTCTTGTTCTGTCCAGGCTGGACTATTGCAATGCTCTCTTGGCAGGTCCTCCAGCCAGTTCTGTCAAACCTTTACAATTAATCCAGAACGTGATAGCAAGATTAATTTTTAATGAGCCGAAAAGAATGCACGTCACAATTTCATCAATTTGCACTGGCTACCAATAGCTGCTCTCATAAAATTCAAGGCATTAATGTTTGCCTACAAAACCACCACTGACTCTGCACCCCTTTACCTAAATTCATTACTTCAAACATATGTGTCCTCTAGAAGCTTGCGTTCTGCATGTGAATGTCACTTTATTGTGCCATCCCAAAGAGGCACACAATCACTTTCACGGACTTTTAAATTAAATGTTCCCTCCTGGTGGAATGACCTGCCCAACTCAATCCGAGCAGCTGAATCCTTAGCCATCTTCAAGAATTGGCTAAAAACACGTCTTCCATCTTTATTTGTCCCTCTAACTCTAGCACTCTCTATTCTAATTCTATTCTTAAAAAAAAATGTTTTAAACTTGCACTCTATTCATTTACTAAATGCTTAAAAAAAACTAACACTAGCTTCTCTAATCATTTCGTATTCTATCTATTTGTTTTCTTTTTATTTATTATACAATTAACAAAAGCAAAAAAGGCCTCTAACACTAGCTTGCTCTATTCTTTTTCTATTCTATTTTCTTTTTATTAAAAAAAAAATCGTTTTACGTGTACTGCGTTAAGCTAACTGAGACTTGTTATAGCACTTGCATATCATTGCTCTTTTGTTGATTGTGATTGCTTACATGTATATACAGTCGTGGTCAGAATTATTGGCTATTGGTAAATATGATCAAATAAGGCTGTGAAAATGAATCTGCATTGTTAATCCTTTTGATCTTTTATTTAAAAATTTCACAAAAATCTAACCTTTCTGTCACGAATCCTGGCCATGAACTTTCCGTCATTCACCACTAGAGGTCACTCTCCCATCACATGGACTTTCACACAGTTACAGATCACTCATAGACTGCATTTCCCATCATTCACTGCACCCACACAGCTGTTCACAATGATCACGCTTGCACCTGTTCACGATCTCACAATCACCATCACCCAATCACACACACACACACACACTATATAAACTCTGGACATTCTCTTACACTCTGCCGAGTATTGTTAGCCCCGCTGCATTACAAAGCGGTTTCCCAGTATCCCTAGTTTGATTTCCTGTGTTCTGATTCCTGCCCGTGTTCCTGGTTTATTCTCTCTGCCTAGCCCTCTGGATATAGTTCGCCGATCGCCGACCCACGCTTGCCCTTGGATTATTCTTGTGTCTTGCCCATGCCATACCTGTTTGCTACTGCCCGACCCTGCCTGTATTGACTATGTATCATAATAAAAGCTTGCAGATGGATCCGCCTGTCTCACGTCTCGTCAGCTCCATAACAGAATACTCGGCCACAAAAGGATCCAGCGGCTTTTCATGTGGATATTGGCCATGTACGGACATTGCACGGATGTTGTTACACCTCGAGCAGGGCTCGCTACCACTCGAGGACTATGTACAAGACTATTTAGACCTCGCCCATTTCTCTGATCTGCCGGACTGTGTACTCATAGACTTCTTTTGTGAGGGCATTAATCAACCGCTGAAGTCTCAGCTAATCCGTGAGGGTCCCCGTTCATCTCTCAGTCAGTTCCTGGACTATGCTTTGCTATGTGTTGGCTCTTCGTTCACTGTGGGGGTCGCGGAGGAACGAGACACCGCACCCAATTGTGTGGACACAGCCACGCTAGATCACGCTCACAAAATGGTGGCAACAACAACACCCCGTAGCGTCATTGCGGCCAATCACAAGCCAGGTCAGTTCCCAGCTGATGTTAAAGAGTCAAGTCAAGTCACCGCTGATGTTAAAGAGTCAAGTCAAGTCACCGCTGATGTTAAAGAGTCAAGTCAAGTCACCGCTGATGTTAAAGAGTCAAGTCAAGTCACCGCTGATGTTAAAGAGTCAAGTCAAGTCACCGCTGATGTTAAAGAGTCAAGTCAAGTCACCGCTGATGTTAAAGAGTCAAGTCAAGTCAAGTCACCGCTGATGTTAAAAAGCCAAGTCAAGTCACTGCTGATGTTAAGGAGTCAAGTCAAGTCACCGCTGATGTTAAAGAGTCAAGTCAGGTCACCGCTGATGTTGAAGAACCAAGTCAAGTCACAGCCTATGTTAAAAGGTCAAGTCAAGCTACAGTTGATCGTCACAAGTCAAGCCAAGCCACCAGTGATCTCCGTGAGTCAAGCCAAGCCACAGTTGATCGTCACAAGTCCAACCAAAGCACAGTTGATCGTCACAAGTCAAGCCAAGCCACCAGTGA
Source organism: Aspiorhynchus laticeps (assembly GCA_023376895.1). Classification (NCBI taxonomy): domain Eukaryota; kingdom Metazoa; phylum Chordata; class Actinopteri; order Cypriniformes; family Cyprinidae; genus Aspiorhynchus; species Aspiorhynchus laticeps. Next base: position 44,231,436 of record CM041798.1, read on the forward strand.
TCTCCGTGAGGCAAGCCAAGCCACAGTTGATCGTCACAAGTCAAGCCAAAGCACAGTTGATCATCACAAGTCAAGCCAAGCCACCAGTGATCTCCGTGAGTCAAGCCAAGCCACAGTTGATCATCACGTGTCAAGCCAAGCCACCTGTGATCTCCGTGAGTCAAGCCAAGCCACAGTTGATCGTCACGAGTCACACCACGTCTCAGCTCTCCAGCCAGAGTCACGCCACGTCACAGCTGACCAGCCAGAGTCACGCCACGTCACAGCTGACCAGCCAGAGTCACGCCACGTCACAGCTGACCAGCCAGAGTCACGCCACGTCACAGCTGACCAGCCAGAGTCACGCCACGTCACAGCTGACCAGCCAGAGTCACGCCACGTCACAGCTGACCAGCCAGAGTCTCGCCACGTCACAGCTGACCAGCCAGAGTCTCGCCACGTCTCAGCTCCTCAGCCAGAGCCTCTTCACGCCTCAGCTCCTCAGCCAGAGCCTCTTCACGTCTCAGCTCCTCAGCCAGAGCCTCTTCACGTCTCAGCTCCTCAGTCAGAGCCTCTTCACGTCTCAGCTCCTCAGCCAGAGCCTCTTCACATCTCAGCTCCTCAGCCAGAACCTCTTCACGTCTCAGCTCCTCAGCCAGCACCTATCCCACCCAGAGACTCAAGGTCAGTCCTTCAAGTTCTCCGGTTGATATCCAGCGTGAGGGATGAACAGCTGGTGTCTGTGCGCGCTGCTGGTGTCCCCAAATCCACTCACTTCGGTCCTCTTGTTCCTGAACTGATTTCCCTGTCTGAAGCGCTTCCCATGATAGGATCGCACTATGTTGCATTTGGGCCACATACACCACCACTGTACTGCCCCAGGGGAAGGCATCTGCTGCAGAACCTCCCCAAGCGGTGGTGCTCGCCTCAGCCCCTTGCAAGGTGGTGGCGCCCAGCAATATACTCTCACCCGGTCATGGTACCACCGTAGAACCTCCAGAGGTGGCGGCGTTAGCTGCAGAACCTCCAGAGGTGTCGGTGGTATTCTCCTATGAACTCTCACTCTGTCATGTCACGGCTATGGAGGCCGTCTGTGAGCTCTCATCCTGTCCTGTCACGGCTATGGAGGCCGTCTGTGAGCTCTCATCCTGTCCTGTCACGGCTATGGAGGCCGTCTGTGAACTCTCGCCCTGTCCCGTCACGGCTAAGGAGGCCGTCTATGAACTCTCGCCCCGTCCTGTCCCGGCCATGGAGGCCGTCTATAAACTCTCGCCCTGTCCTGTCACGGCGAGGAAGGCTGTCTATGAACTCACGCCCTGTCCTGCCCCGGCCATGGAGGCCGTCTGTGAACTCTCGCCCTGTCCTGACACGGCTAAGGAGGCCGTCAGTGATTCCCTGTCCGGCCCAGTCATGGCTACGGAGGCCGTCTGGGATTTCCTGTCCTGCCCTGGCACGGCCCCTGAGATCGGGAAGGCTCTCCATGTGTTGTCTGTCTCTGTTCTCCCAGTGTTGTCTGTCTCTGCTCTCCCTGTGTTGTTTGTCCTTGTTCTCCTCTGCTTCCAGGTTCTGTCAGGGCTACCTGCCCAGTCTGCTTCCCTGCGGTGGTCTCTGGTCCCGTCTGTTCCGCCCTGGTGGGTTCCAGGTCCATCTGCTCCGCCCTGGTGGGTCCTGGTCCCGTCTGCCCTACCCTGGTGGGCCCCAGGTCCATCTGCTCCGCCCTGGTGGGCTCCGGGTCTGTCTGCCCTACCCTGGTGGGCCCCAGGTCCATCTACTCCGCCCTGGGGGGCTCTGGTCCCGTCTGCTCCGCCCTGGGGGGCTCTGGTCCCGTCTGCTCTGCCCTGGGGGGCTCTGGTCCCGTCTGCTCCGCCCTGGTGGGCTCCGGGTCCGTCTGCTCCGCCCTGGCGGGTTCTGGTCCCATCTGTTCCGCCCTGGGGGGCTCCAGTTCCATCCTCTCCGCCCTGGCTTCCACATGGACCTGGCCCTCCGTCCCTCCCCCTGTTCCGCCTCCGCTCCACCGCCCACCTAGAATTGTTTAGGAGCGTCTGGAAGCCGCTCCTTGGGGGGGCTATGTCACGAATCCTGGCCATGAACTTTCCGTCATTCACCACTAGAGGTCACTCTCCCATCACATGGACTTTCACACAGTTACAGATCACTCATAGACTGCATTTCCCATCATTCACTGCACCCACACAGCTGTTCACAATGATCACGCTTGCACCTGTTCACGATCTCACAATCACCATCACCCAATCACACACACACACACACACTATATAAACTCTGGACATTCTCTTACACTCTGCCGAGTATTGTTAGCCCCGCTGCATTACAAAGCATTTTCCCAGTATCCCTAGTTTGATTTCCTGTGTTCTGATTCCTGCCCGTGTTCCTGGTTTATTCTCTCTGCCTAGCCCTCTGGATATAGTTCGCCGATCGCCGACCCACGCTTGCCCTTGGATTATTCTTGTGTCTTGCCCATGCCATACCTGTTTGCTACTGCCCGACCCTGCCTGTATTGACCATGTATCATAATAAAAGCTTGCAGATGGATCCGCCTGTCTCACGTCTCGTCAGCTCCATAACACTTTCATTGGATAATATGAATTTAAAATGGGAAGAAATATCATTATGAAATAAATGTTTTTCTCTAATACACATTGGCCAAATTAACGGCACCATTTTATTCAATACTTTTTGAAACCTCCATTTGCCAGTTTAACAGCTCTAAATTTTCTCCTATAATGCCTGATGAGGTTAGAGAACACCTGACAAGAGATCAGAGACCATTCCTTCATCCAGAATCTCTCCAGATCCTTCAGATTCACAGCTCCATTACGGTGCTCCTTCTCTTCAGTTCACCCCACTCATTTTCTACAGGGTTCAGGTCAGAGGACTGGAATGGCCTTAGCAGAAGCTTGGTTTTGTGCCCAGTGATCCATTTTTGTGTTGTTTTTGTAGTTTAGGTTTGGATTATTGTCCGGTTGGAAGATCCAAATATGGCCCATTATAAGATTTCTAACAGAGTCAGTCACTTGTTGATTTTTTATGTGTTGGTATTTGACAGAATCCATGATGCCATGTGTCTAAACAAGATGTCCAGGACCTCCAGCAGAAATATAGGCCCACAACATTAAAAACACAGCAGTATATTTCATTGTACACATGGGGTACTTTGTTATCCCTGTGTGCACCAAACCCATCTTGAGTGTTCGCTGCTATAAAGCTCATTTTTTAGTTTCATCTGACCATAGAAGCCAGTCTCATTTGAAGTTCCAGTCGTGTCTGACAATTGAATATGCTGGAGATTGTTTTTGGATGAGTGAGGAAATGTTTTCTTGAAACCCTCCCGAACAACATGTGGAGATGCAGGGGCTGTTTGACTTTTTTTTTTTTTTTAAGGTTTTCTTACCCCGAAACTCAACCTTTCTCTACAATTCTCCAGCTGTGGTCCTTGAAGAGTCTTTCTCACCGTGCATTAGGACGATATAGACTCATGTCCTCTTCCAGGCAGATTCATAACATTTTCTGTTGATTGGAAATTCTTAATTATTGCCCAGATGGTGGAAATGGGAATTTTCACTGCTCTAGCTCTTTTCTTAAAGTCACTTCACTAATTTGTGAAGCTCAATTATCTTTTGCTGCACATCAGAAATATATTCTTTGGTTTTTCTCATTGTGATGGATGATTAAGGGAATTTGGGCTTTGTTTTCCCTCCTATTTATATTTCTGTGAAACAGGAAGCAATGGCTGGATAATTTCATGTTCATAATCACCCTGGAGTGCTCAAAATTGTGAATATGAATGGGAATATACTTCAGAGATATTTTACTCATAAGAATTTCTAGGGGTACCAATAATTGTGTCCAATGTGTATTTGAGAAAAAAACAACATTTATTTCATAATGAGATTTTCCCCCATTTTCAATTGTTTTAGTTCAGTGAAAGGTTAGATTTTTGTGATTTTTTAAAAATAAAAGATCAAAGGGATTATTAATGCAGGTTTATTTCCTGAGCCTTCTTTGATCAAATTTACCAAGGGTGCCAATAATTCTGACCACGGCTGTATATATATATGTGTGTGTGACCCTGGACCACAAAAAACAGTCACAAGGGTCTTTTTTTTTTTTTTTTTTTTAAATTATGATTTATACATCACCTGAAAGCTGAATAAATAATATAATAATGTAAAATCAATTTATTTGTGTGTGTGTGTGTGCGTGCATGTGAGAGAGTCATAAGGGTAATTTATGACACAAAACCAGTCATAAGGGTATTTTTTTTTTAATTGACATTTATACATCACCTGAATAAATAAGCTTTCCATTGATGTATGGTTTGTTAGGATAGGACATTATTTGGCCGAGATACAACTATTTGAAAATCTTCAATCTGAGGTAGCAAAAAAAATCTAAATATTGAGAAAATCGCCTTTGAAGTTGTCCAAATGAAGTCCTTAGTAATGCATATTACTAGTCAAAAATTACGTTTTGATATATTTACGGTAGGAAATTTACAAAATATATTCACGGAACACGATCTTTACTTAATGTCCTAATGATTTTTGGCATAAAAGACAAATCGATAATTTTTAACCATTCAATGTATTGTTGGCTATTGCTACAAATATACCCCTGCTACTTATGACTGGTTTTGTGAACCAGGGTCACACATATATAAAATACACTGAACAAAATTATAAACGCAACACTTTTGTTTTTGCCCCCATTTTTCATGAGCTGAACTCAAAGATCTAAGACTTTTTCTATGTACACAAGAGGCCTATTTCTCTCAAATATTGTTCACAAATCTGTCTAAATCTGTGTTAGTGAGCGCTTCTCCTTTGCCGAGATAATCCATCCACCTCACAGGTGTGGCATATCAAGATGCTGATTAGACAGCATGATTATTGCACAGGTGTGCCTTAGGCTGGCCACAATAAAAGGCCACTCTAAAATGTGCAGTTTTACTGTATTGTGGGGGTCCGGGGGGGTCCGAAAACCAGTCAGTATCTGGTGTGACCACCATTTGCCTCACGCAGTGCAACACATCTCCTTCACATAGAGTTGATCAGGTTGTTGATTGTGGCCTGTGGAATGTTGATCCACTCCTCTTCAATGGCTGTGCGAAGTATCTGGATATTGGCAGGAACTGAAACATGCTGTCGTATACGCCGATCCAGAGCATCCCAAACATGCTCAATGGGTGACATGTCCGGTGAGTATGCTGGCCATGCAAGAACTGGGATGTTTTCAGCTTCCAGGAATTTGTACTGATTGTGTACTGATCCTTGCAACATGGGCCGTGCATTGTCATGCTGCAACATGAGGTGATGGTCGTGGATGAATGGCACAACAATGGGCCTCAGGATCTCGTCACGGTATCTCTGTGCATTCAAAATGCCATCAATAAAATGCACCTGTGTTCGTTGTCCATAACATACGCCTGCCCATACCTTAACCCCATTGCCACCATGGGCCACTCGATCCACAACGTTGACATCAGCAAACCGCTCACCATACACGCTGTCTGCCATCTGCCCTGGGAACCGGGATTCATCCGTGAAGAGAACACCTCTCCAAAGTGCCAGACGCCATCGAATGTGAGCATTTGCCCACTCAAGTCGGTTACGACGACGAACTGCAGTCAGGTCGAGCCCCCGATGAGGATGACGAGCATGCAGATGAGCTTCCCTGAGACGGTTTCTGACAGTTTGTGCAGAAATTCTTTGGTTATGAAAACCGATTGTTGCAGCAGCTGTCCGGGTGGCTGGTCTCAGATAATCTTGGAGGTGAAGATGCTGGATGTGGAGGTCCTGGGCTGGTGTGGTTACACGTGGTCTGCGGTTGTGAGGCCGGTTGGATGTACTGCCAAATTCTCTGAAACGCTTTTGGAGACGGCTTATGGTAGAGAAATGAACATTCAATTCACGGGCAACAGCTCTGGTGGACATTCCTGCATGCCAATTGCACGCTCCCTCAAAACATGCGACATCTGTGGCATTGTGCTTTGTGATAAAACTGCACATTTTAGAGTGGCCTTTTATTGTGGTCAGCCTAAGGCACACCTGTGCAATAATCATGCTGTCTAATCAGCATCTTGATATGCCACACCTGTGAGGTGGATGGATTATCTCGGCAAAGGAGAAGTGCTCACTAACACAGATTTAGACAGATTTGTGAACAATATTTGAGAGAAATAGGCCTTTTGTGTACATATAAAAGTCTTAGATCTTTGAGTTCAGCTCATGAAAAATGGGGGCAAAAACAAAAGTGTTGCGTTTATCATTTTGTTCAGTGTATATACATAATGATGTATGGCAATACATCCTCTCCCTTACCAAAAAGTAGTATACTTCAAGTTTATTTTATTAAGTATACTTAAGTAAAGTTCAAGTATATTTTTAAGTATACTTTATGTAGTAAGTATACAAATATCAGTGTACTAGTAGTATACTTGTAAGTGTACTATTTCAATACTCCTTGGGACTAAAATGGCCCACTTTCTAGTATATAAAGTATAATAGTAGTAAACTTTGAGTATACAACAAGTTTACATCAAAGTTTTTAGCTTGTACTGCAACTATAATAAAAGTGAACTTATAAGTATACTGATGGTTTACTAATTACATACTAGCATTTTAGTATACTTAGGCAAGGCAAGGCATAGTACTTATAGTACTTATGGAAGTATAGTCTCAGTAAACTACTAGTTTACTAGAAGTTTTATACTGCAAGTTTTCTTTAAGTGAACTTCACATCATACTTTAAGTATACTACTATGTCCCTATTTAGGTATTAATTTGTATAGATTTTGTTGTATGAATATCTGAACATACAAAACATCAAAAGAAAGAACAGGGTATCTGCTTGTAAACAAAAACATTTTATTCTAGCTTCATGCATTCTTTTTTAAACACTTGAATGTGGGTAAGTTTCATGAATAAAAAATAAATAAATAAATAACATTTTGAACAAAAAGCTGAAAAAAGACTATGAATTAGATTGAGAATGATAATCAAAACGTAGATAGAGTCGATCAACACCCCAAAGCTTGACAGTCATTATTATTTCTTCATTGGTCGACATTTTATTCCATTATGTTACACAGTTTTGATGCTGTTTTATGTCTGATGATAGTATTAGATTACATGTGGAAGCATGTTGTTTTGGTTTCTTCTTCACTTCAGTTTTTTTGGAAAATCTGTACAGAAGATGTGTACTAGCGCCCCCTACCATATAACAATGAAAATACGAATTCATGGCACAAGTATATCTCAAATATATTAAGACTTTTTCTAAGTATAAGTCAAGTATACTTAAATGTCATTTTAAGCCCATTTCTGAGAAGTACATAAAAAGTAGATTAGAAGTATACTTTCCTATTTTTTAGTTTAAAATAAGTATACTAATAGCACACTTGAATAAACTTATTTTTTTTGTAATGGCTGTTATGGGTGTAAACAAAAGCTTTGGTCTATAAAAAGAGTGAATGTGTTGGCCACTGAGTGTTTGAAGGGATCCAATCCACAATGCTGATTCTGGGGCTACTACTGCTCTTATCAGTGTTAATCAAAGCAGAACAGCCAGACTGTAGGCGGCAGGGAAAAGCACAGCTGCCTGAGTTCATCAAAGATGGAGCTCTAAAGATTGGAGGCATCTTCACATTTTACACAGGCTATACAGGAGTGATTCCGCAGTTTACCCTATTACCTCCACAACCAAAATGCAAGGAGTATGTATGTCTTCAATGCAAATTGTTATCATAGTGTATTGTAATGTGTAGTATTGAATAATGCATTGATGTTTGTGTTTTGCTTAAAAAGAAGCAGTACTTGCTTTTATGTGCTACTTTTTTTCTGCTCTTCCTTTAACGAAAAAAAATATTTATCTTTAGTATCAATTATAGGGAATTTAAATTTGCATGCACTATGATCTTCGCAGTAGAGGAAATAAATAAAAACCCAAATATACTCCCAAACCACACACTGGGGTATGAAATCTTCAATGCTTGTGGATTCTCTAATATTATTCAGTCTGCACTTTCACTGGCCAATGGACAAGATGCCGTCTTTGATGAATTAAACTGCACCAAGGCCAATACTGTACAGGCTATAATAGGTCATTCAGGATCCACTCCAACCATTGGCTTTGCTAGAATAGCTGGCCGATTCCACATACCAGTGGTAAGATGTCATCCGATTATATTATCTGCCTGTGCATCAAGTTTACATTACTATGCTGGTATAAATTAAGTTTGTTTATATACAGTATATATACTATATATATATATATATATATTAGCTCTCTCTGTAAACAAAACAAACAAACAAAAACAATGTATAAATGTTCCTAAAGTCTCAGATTGTTTTGTATTAGTATATATATTACATGGCAAAACCTAAACATATATTATACAGATAAAGATGTTAAAAAAGTTGTCTCGTTTACTTAACTAATGGTCTTTTCACATGAAGAGAAAAACATGTACTAAAAAAAGAAGTCTCATTCATGCTGTTGTCACATTTGTATTTGTGTTCACACAGATCAGTCATTTTGCTACCTGTGCTTGCCTAAGCAACAGAAAAGAGTTTATTTCTTTCTTCAGAACTATTCCAAGTGATTACTACCAAAGCAGAGCACTGGCCCAGCTGGTGAAACATTTTGGCTGGACATGGGTGGGAGCCTTAAGCAATGACAATGATTATGGTAAAAATGGCATTGCCACATTCATTAAGGCTGCACAAGAGGAGGGAGTCTGTATTGAATACTCAGAAGCTTTTGAAAGCACAGGATCAAAAACATCAATAACAAATATTGTAGACACTATCAGAACCTCCACATCTAAGGTAATAATGGCTTTCATGTCGCACAGAGAGATTAAGATACTGGTGGATGAGCTATACAGGCAAAATATTACAGGACTGCAGTGGATCGGAAGTGATGCCTGGATTGCAGATGACTCTTTAGTAGATAGCCATGGCCACACTTTGCTAATTGGATCTATAGGATTCACAGTCCGCAATGCTCAAATACCTGGACTAGGCCCCTTTCTACAAGATGTCAACCCCTCTCAGTTTCCTAAAAGTATGTTTCTCAAAGAATTCTGGGAAAACGTCTTTCAGTGCTCACTGAGCCCAAAAACAACACAAAGGTCATGCAATGGCTCAGAGCACTTAAAATATGTCAAACATCCTTTTACTGATGTGTCTGATCTGAGATATGCCAATAATGTCTACAAGGCTGTATATGCAATTGCTCATGCACTGGATAATCTATTGTCATGTAAGCAACAAAAAGGCCCATTTGCTAACCCCACCTGTGCCCACCCAACTACAGTACAACCCTGGCAGGTAAAATATCTTCTAAATAGAAAATCTAAATATCTAACTTTAAATATATGTAAACATCCAAGTAAACGGCATGATTCAAACAAAAGATTAATTAATTTATTAGTAAATACATTTTTAATCAATGTAGTCAATTTACTACATTCAATTTACAAAAATAAAAAATAAATAATAATAAAAAACAAATCCTTATTTTGCCATTTCAGATTTTACATTATCTGCAGACTGTGAATTTCACCATGAATGGGGGAGAAAAACTGTTTTTCGATAGCAAAGGTGACTCCCCTGCGAGATATGAACTGGTAAACTTACAAAAGGTCACAAAAGGCACAATGGAAGTAGTCACAATTGGCTACTATGATGCAACTCAGCCTCGTGGGCAACAGTTTACTATGAACAATGTCAACATCATCTGGGGAGGAGGCCTAAGGACTGTAAGAGTCTCTTTTCAAATGAACTCACCAATCAAAACAAAATTCCCAAGTGCACATGTGATGCAGCGATGCATCATAACGGCACAGACAAACATGTGTAAACATGTCACACAGCATATTATTTTTCTATTGTTGTTCAAGTAGATTTCCCCTGGTGTGTGGCAGGTGCCTGTGTCTGTGTGCAGTGAGAGCTGTCCCCTAGGCACTAGGAGAGCGGTGCAGAAAGGAAGGCCCATCTGCTGTTTTGACTGTATCCCATGCCCTCCAGGAGAGATTAGTAACACAACAGGTAATGCTTGTTTAATTGCTCTTTTAACACTTGCAGTTCATCAAAAGAGGATCAAATGGAAAAGTTTTACAATAATTTTAATCTAAATGATCATATAAACTGTCCTCAAAACATATTATTACTCTTTTTAAATTAATGTTTAATGATCAGTTAGTTGTATATGATCGGCTAGAAGAGGCTTAATTGAAATAATAGGCTCATTACTATTGCAATTCCATTTTTTCACCCACACCAGATTCATCTGACTGTGTGAAGTGCCCTTTTGGATACTGGTCCAATAGCAGAGGTGATGAGTGTGTCAAAAAGACAGTGGAATTCCTGTCATACACCGAAATCATGGGTATCGTTTTGATGATGTTTGGGTTACTTGGGGCATTTCTAACTATGTTCATATTTGTAGTATTTTTTCACTACAAACACACACCAATAGTAAAAGCCAACAACTCAGAGTTGAGCTTCCTGCTGCTCTTCTCATTGACTTTGTGTTTCCTTTGTTCACTCACTTTCATCGGTCGGCCCACTGAGTGGTCCTGTATGTTGCGTCACACAGCATTTGGGATCACTTTTGTCCTCTGTATCTCTTGTGTTTTGGGGAAAACAATAGTGGTGTTAATGGCTTTTAAAGCTACACTTCCAGGAAGAAATGTCATGAAATGGTTTGGGCCTCTTCAACAGAGAATCAGTGTTGTTGGCTTTACTCTTGTACAGGTCCTCATCTGTTTCCTTTGGTTAACAATATCCCCACCTTCACCATATATGAACATGAGCTATTACAGAGAAAAGATCATCCTAGAATGCAGATTAGGCTCAGCTGTCAGTTTCTGGGCTGTGCTGGGTTATATTGGCTTACTGGCTGTATTGTGCTTCATTCTGGCTTTTCTAGCTCGGAAGCTGCCTGATAACTTTAATGAAGCCAAATTCATCACATTCAGCATGCTCATATTCTGTGCTGTCTGGATTGCCTTTATCCCAGCTTACCTAAGCACACCTGGGAAGTTTACAGTAGCAGTGGAGATATTTGCCATTTTAGCTTCCAGTTATAGTCTACTGATCTGTATTTTCATTCCAAAATGTTATGTTGTCCTGCTAAGACCAGGTGCAAACACAAAAAAACATTTACTAGGAAAAATGCCACATTAACCTGTTCATATGTTATAAAAAGGATTCAGCATAAACATAACACTTTTAACTGAATTAATATAGCTGAATATAAAACAACAAAAAACTACTAAGGTCACATCAGACATCGAAGGGCTCAGTGAAGACCTGAACGATTTTCAGTCATCCAAGTAAATGCAACAGATATTATCTCCCTCTAGTGAAAAAAATAAAATAAAAAAAGGTTATAGGACTACTAATGTAAGACATGAATTTTATCATTCTTTCTCTTCTGTTTCTCACACTGTAAGTCTTTTAAGTCATTATCAGACCTTTATGGGTGAATATGATAATATGTGAGTTTTTTTATGATAAAGTTATGACAGCTTGCGGTCAGTGATAACGGCATTGCCACTGCAAATGTTTAACTGCCAAAAGAATGTCATGTCATCTTCTCAATTATTGTACTGTAACTCAGAAATGCTCTTAACTCTTACTACACTGAACTTTACAAATAAAATGTATACCAAATATAAACCTCCTGCATGCCTCCATTCCCATGGAAGACCTAAATAACCCAAAAGGCCAATAAAAAAATAATTTCCCAAACTATCATATTTTGGTGTTTAGACTAATTATAGAAGGTATAACAACAGGCATAACAAAATTCAGGACTGGTGGGTACCTTGCCATATGGACTTTGGCAAGGGAACAACAAACAAAAAAGCATGCACATCCTCTGGCCTACATAGAGAGAGAGAAATATACATGTATGACCAATCTATAATTAAAATGGTAAGAGACATCAGGGATATTTCAAATTATACAAATTATACTTTTGGGTGAGTAGCCCTGTCAAGATAACATCTATTGTCCTATCAACTTCCTCCTGCCCCATTGCTCTTTATCTTTTTATTAAAGCAAATATTCAGTCAAGAGTAGGTTAAAAATATTTTCACTCGGACTCATTTAGATTAAATTCACTCTGACTCATTTAGATTCATTGGGTGAACTATCTCTTTAATGTTTTTATTAATTATTATTATTATTATTATACTGCCAGTATGTCGCTTTAATGTCTTGATTAATGAGTAAGTCACTCATTCATTGATTTGTTCAAATGGCTGATTCATTCATGAATGAAGTAAATGGCTCTCTTTATAAACAGGCCATTGAGACATTGGTTCACCTGATGGTTCACCTTTGCCCCAATATCTTGAATTTTGGAGGCATACAACTGCATTCTATCGGCTACATCGCGCAGTACTTAATCAACTAATATAAGGTGACCTAAGTAGGTCTGAGGTGGGGCAGGCATGTTAAAATTCATAAAAAAATTTAACATGTTATTTTTTTCCATAACAATTTATTATATATATATATATATATATATATATATATATATATATATATATATATATATATATCAGAGGTCGCGTTAACCGAAAATTTTTCGTAATTTGCCTTTTGCAATTTATTGGATGGGAGGCGCACTATATGTAAGGTTCATTCCTCAACTGAAAACAGAATCGATTGGGATTTAAGAATCGATATTGGTTAAAAAAAATGAGAATCTATTAAAATCGAGAAATCTATTTCTTTTAACCCAGCCCTAGCAAATTTTGTTGTTTTTAGTGGCCTCCACTGTCACTGCCGTGATCACTGTGTGGTCTTGCACATGAAAAGTGATGCACAGTCTCTGTTCATCTGTTCTCTTCGTAAATAAATCAATGCATAAGCCCATATGCTCGTCCTGTAGGTTCATTATTAGAAAAGAAAATGTGAACAAAAATACAAGCAATTAAAATATGAAAATTAAAATGATGGGTAATAATAGATTATGACGGATCTTTTAAGACCCTGTCCATCATATATATATATATATATATATATATATATATACACATACATACATACTTACATATAAATATACTGTATATATACAGTTGAAGTCAAAACTTTACATACACCTTTCAGAATCTGCAAAATGTTAATTATTTTAAAATAAGAGGGATCATACAAAATGCATGTTATTGTTTATTTAGTACTGACCTGAATAAGATATTTCACATAAAAGATGTTTACATATAGTCCACAAGAGAAAATAATAGTTGAATTTATAAAAATGACCCCGTTCAAAAGTTTACATACACTTGATTCTTAATACTGTGTAGTTACCTGAACGATCCAAAGCTGTGTTTTTTTTTGTTTAGTGATAGTTGTTCATGAGTCCCTTATTTGTCCTGAACAGTTAAACTGCCTGCTTTTCTTCAGAAAAATACTTCAGGTCCCACAAATTCTTTGGTTTTCCAGCATTTTTGTGTATTTGAACCCTTTCCAACAATGACTGTATGATTTTGAGATCCATCTTTTCACACTGAGGACAACTGAGGGACTCATTTGCAACTATTACAGAATGTTCAAACGCTCACTGATGCTCCAGAAGGAAAAGCCATGCATTAAGAGCCGGGGCGTGAAAACTTTTGAACAGAATGGAGATGAGTAGGCTACATTTTTCTTGTTTTGCCTAAATATCATATTTTTTTCATTTAGTACTGCCCTTCAGAAGCTTCAGAAGAGGGATCACGTGACCCCTCGACGGTGATGCAGGCTTAGTCTTTCGCTCCGCTCACTTTGCCACATATTTTAGATCCTGTCAGTAAAATTTGAACCACTCTGCATTGGACCCATCATGAGTGTTAAGGCAGACAAAGGAGATCGGAAAAGAGAGATTGAGCAATCGCCAATGAAGAAAAAATTCAGAGATTCAGCCATCTCCAATAAAGACCTCGACAATGCTATTGCTAACCACATTGAACTAGCATTTAAAGAACACCAAAGCACTTTGAATTCGGTTGTGAATTCAGCAGTGAGAGATGCTATGGACTCGGTGCTGATTCCAGCATTGCGCGAACTGCATGAGGACATACAAGCGACCAATAAGTCTGTTAAAGAGCTAAGAGAGGAGTTTGAGGCCATAGCTACCGAGACGAAGCAGACATGTGACCGCGTTGATTCTGTTCAGGCAGCGGTGCGTGAAGATAAGAGAACAGTCACGGATCAGCTGGAGCGACTCACCGAGAAGATGACAGATATGGAGGACAAGCGGCCGCTGTTTGCCGGGATGGACTTGGTCCTAGCTGCCCAGGAGGGGATGATGGCAGGATGAGCATGGACGCTTGCTGAACCTATTTTTGAGTTTTCTTCTCTCCTCTCTCCTACTGGGATATTGTCCTTATTTATCCGGTACAACGATCTCTTTGCTGGTAAGACTGACACTCCATTTTTCTTTTTTGGAGGGGACTAATGGAGAGTAGGTTTAATTAATAAACAAAAATATATTTTTTGGCTGTGTGAGCCTTTCGGGAGACATGTCTTGCATTGGAGTGGATCGGTCACGACCTATCACTGTTTTTTGTTGCTCAGTCAGACCTATGTTCTCGGTAATGTGCGATCTGAGTTGTTCCTTGTTTATGGTTGTCAGTTGTTCATATTTTTATGTTGCTTTTGTTTTTACAGCAGACATTTATACTTGTATCTATTTTACCTTATTTCTAAAGGGATTTTTCATCTAGGAGGTTTGGTATCTAAAATGCACATCAGTGTTTACGTGTTATTTACAGAATGGAAGTGGTTCTGTTTGTTGTTTTTTTTTTGCATCTATTGAGTACAATCTTGGGATTATGAATATTCAATCCATACTCTAAATATTTTATCACTGAATGTGAATGGTTTAAATTCTGCTGTTAAACGAACCCGTGTGTTAGAATATTTACATCATAAATCTATTTCCTGTGCCTTAATACAAGAGACACATTTAAAACAATCTGACGTGGCACGTTTTTTTGTTATCAACAATTTTTTATTTTATTTTTTTCACACACACACACAACGACATAATATCCAAAATACAACAAAACAAAACAACAGACACATACTCAACATCTCAAGGTCCAATCAAAAGGGAGGGGGAGAGGGAAGGACAACAAGAACACAAAAGTTACTCCTTTATATAATCACGTGTATTCAACAAAAAACACTGCCAAGCATCAATGGTCGAAGGCCTGGCCCCACCAACTCGCGCCGTTGTACATTCACATGACACAATTTGCAGGAGGCTACGGATCCAATATGTTTTTCTACACATGTGTGGTGTAAACCAGTTCTGGATTATTGTCTTCTTCACAGCTGTAAAACCAGCAAACAACATTCTCTTTTGCATTGAACTAATACAGAGACCAGAATCATCATTAAGAAGACACAAACTTGGGTTAACAGACCAATCAATTCGCAGTAATGATGACAAAACCAGGTTTACATGTGTCCATAGACTGATGACGACAGGACATTCCCAAAACATATGCAGAAAAGTGCCCGATGATGTAGTGTTACATATATGGCAGTTAAAATTTGACTGCAGTTTCATTTTAAATCTTTTCTAAGGAGTTATGTATGCTCTATGAATGACTTTGAAGTGAATAAGACGATGAGCCAGATTTTTAGATGTTAGGCTGAGATTAGACCACACTCTCTCCCAGTCGACAGATAAATTAAGGTAAGATAGTTCCCTATTCCAAATAGTTTTAATAGAAAGAGGTTTTGTAATACAATCAATAATTTTATTATATATTAAGGAAACAGATGGCCGACCAGCAGATGGTGCAATTCAGTCCCGCATAGGATGAGAGGAAATGGAAGAAGACCAAGGAACGCCATACGCTTTGAGAGCAGAACGTAATTGAAGAAAAACAAAATATGCAGATGCTGGTAGACAAAATTTGGTTCTTAATGTCTGAAATGAACAGAGGCCCTGGTTATCATATTGTGACGGAGCTGACGAGACGTGAGACATGCGGATCCAAGTGCAAGCTTTTTATTATGAAACATGGTCAATACAGGCAGGGTCGGGCAGTAGCAAACAGGTATGGCATGGGCAAGACACAAGAATAGTCCTTAGGCAAGCGTGGGTCGGCGATCGGCAAACTTAATCCAGAGGGCTAGGCAGAGAGAATAATCCAGGAGCACGGGCAGGAATCAGAACACGAGAAATCTAACTAGGGATACTGGGAAAACGCTTCGATTGTAGCTAGGCTAAACAATACTCGGCAGTGAGTGGCAGAAGGTCCAGGGTTTATGTAGTGTGTGTGTGTGTGATTGGGTGATGGTGATTGTGAGATGGTGAACAGGTGCAAGCGTGATCATTGTGAACAGCTGTGTGGGTGCAGTGAATGATGGGAAATGCAGTCTACGAGTGATCTGTAACTGTGTGAAAGTCCATGTGATGGGAGAGTGACCTCTAGTGGTGAATGAAGCAAAGTTCATGGCCAGGATTCGTGACATAGCCCCCCCCAAGGAGCGGCTTCCAGACGCTCCTAAACAATCCTAGGTGGGTGGTGGAACGGAGGCGGAACAGGGGGAGGGATGGAGGGCCAGGTCCATGTGGAAGCCAGGGCGGAGAGGATGGAACTGGAGCCCACCAGGGCGGAGCAGAGGGAACTGAAGCCCCCCAGGGCGGAGCAGACGGACCTGGAGCCCACCAGGGCGGAGCGGACGGGACTGGAGCCCCCCAGGGCGGAGCAGACGGGACCAGAGCCCCCCCAGGGCGGAACAGACGGGACCAGAACCCACCAGGGCGGAGCAGACGGACCCAGAGCCCACCAGGGCGGAGCAGACGGGACCAGAGCCCCCCAGGGCGGAGCAGACGGGACCAGAGCCCCCCAGGGCGGAGCAGACGGGACCAGAGCCCCGCAGGGCGGAGCAGATGGACCTGGGGCCCACCAGGGTAGGGCAGACAGACCCGGAGCCCACCAGGGCGGAACAGACGGGACCAGAGACCACCGCAGGGAAGCAGACTGGGCAGGTAGCCATGACAGAACCTGCAAGCAGAGGAGAACAAGGACAAACAACACAGGGAGAGCAGAGACAGACAACACTGGGAGAACAGAGACAGACAACACAGGGAGAGCCTTTATGGTGTCAGAGGCCGTGGCAAGGCTTGAGAGGAAATCCTCGGCAGTCTTCGTAGCCATGACAGGGCAGGACGGGGAATCACAGGCGGCCTCCATAGCCGTGACTGAACAGGACAGGGAATCACAGGCGGTCTCCATAGCCGTGACTTGGCAGGACAGGGGATTGCAGATGGCTTCCATAGCCTTGACAGGACAGAGCGAGAGTTCATAGACGGCCTCCTTAGCCGTGACAGGACAGGGCGAGAGTTCATAGACGGCCTCCTTAGCCGTGACAGGACAGGGCGAGAGTTCACAGGCGGCCTTTCTAGTCGTGACAGGACAGGGTGAGAGCTCACAGACGGCCTCCATAGCCGTGACAGGACAGGATGAGAGCTCACAGACGGCCTTCCTAGCCGTGACAGGACAGGATGAGAGCTCACAGACGGCCTTCCTAGCCGTGACAGCACAGGGTGAGAGTTCACAGACGGCCTCCATAGCCGTGACAGGACAGGATGAGAGCTCACAGACGGCCTCCATAGCCGTGACAGGACAGGGTGAGAGCTCACAGACGGCCTTCCTAGCCGTGACAGGACAGGGTGAGAGCTCACAGGAGGATACCACCGACACCTCTGGAGGTTCTGCAGCTAACGCCGCCACCTCTGGAGGTTCTACGGTGGTAACATGACCGGGTGAGAGTATATTGCTGGGCGCCAACACCTTGAAAGGGGCTGAGGCGAGCACCACCGCTTGGGGAGGTTCTGCAGCAGATGCCTTCCCCTGGGGCAGTACAGTGGTGGTGTATGTGGCCCAAATGCAACATAGTGCGATCCCCACCCTGGGAAGCGCTTCAGACAGGGTAATCAGTTCATGGACAGGAGGGTCAAAGTGTGTGGATTTGGGGATACCAGCAGTGCGTACAGACACCAGCGGTGCATCCCTCAAGCTGGATATCAACCGGAGAACTCGAAGGACTGACCTTAAATCTCTCGGTGTGACAGATTCTGGCAGTTCGGCTGAGACTTGAAGAGACTCTGGCAGTTCGGCTGAGACTTGACGAGACTCTGGCAGTTCCGCTGAGACGTGAGGAGACTCTGGCAGTTCCGCTGAGACGTGAGGAGACTCTGGCAGTTCGGCTGAGACTTGAAGAGACTCTGGCAGTTCGGCTGAGACTTGAAGAGACTATGGCTGGCAGTTCGGCTGAGACTTGAAGAGACTCTGGCAGTTCGGCTGTGACGTGGTCTGACCCTGGCTGGTCAGCTGTGACGTGGTCTGACTCTGGCTGGTCAGCTGTGACGTGGTCTGACTCTGGCTGGTCAGCTGTGACGTGGTCTGACTCTGGCTGGTCAGCTGTGACGTGGTCTGACTCTGGCTGGTCAGCTGTGATGTGGTCTGACTCTGGCTGGTCAGTTGTGACGTGGTCTGACTCGGGCTGGAGAGCTGAGACGTGTTGTAGCTCTGGCTGTTGAGTTGAGGCGTGATGTGGCTCTGGCTGATGATCTGAGAGAGGGGTTGATTCCTGACGGTCAACGGTGACTTGGCTTGACTCGTGACGATCAACTGTGGCTTGGCTTGACTTGTGACGATCAACTGTGGCTTGGCTTGACTCGTGACGATCAACTGTGCTTTGGTTGGAGTCGTGACGATCAACTGTGGCTTGGCTTGACTCGTGACGATCAACTGTGGCTTGGCTTGACTCACGGAGATCACTGGTGGCTTGGCTTGACTCATGAAGATCACTTGTGGCTTGGCTTGACTCACGAAGATCACTTGTGGCTTGGCTTGACTCGTGACGATCACTGGTGGCTTGGCTTGACTCGTGACGAACAACTGTAGCTTGACTTGACCTTTTGACATAGGCTGTGACTTGACTTGGTTCTTTAACATCAGCGGCGACTTGACTTGGCTTTTTAACATAGGCTGTGGCTTGACTTGGCTTTTTAACATAGGCTGTGGCTTGACTTGGTTCTTTAACATCAGCGGGGACTTGACTTGGCTCTTTAACAACAGCTGGGATTTGACTTGGCTCTTTAACATCAGCTGGGACTTGACTTGGCTTGTGATTGGCAGCAATGATGCTACGGGGTGTTCTTGTTTCCGCCATTTTGTGAGCGTGCTCTAGCGTGGCTGTGTTCAACCAATTGGGTGCGGTGTCTCATTCCTCCGCGACTCCCACAGTGAACGTTGAACCAACAGTCAGTAGGGCATAGTCCAAAAACTGAGCGAGTGAAGCACGTGTACCCTCGCGTCTAAACTCAGATCTCATGGGTTGATGAATGCCATCGCAAAAAATCTCAATCAGAGTAATGTCCGGCAAATCTGAATAGTTTGCGATGGCTAAGAACTCTCTGATATGTTGCTCCAGTGATCGAGGACCTTGTTTAAGGGCAAACAGGATTCTTGTCGTTTCCATACCTTCTGAATGACCGTCTGAGAAGCTGCTGGATCCTAGTAGGCCGAGTATTCTGTGACGGAGCTGACGAGACGTGAGACATGCGGATCCAAGTGCAAGCTTTTTATTATGAAACATGGTCAATACAGGCAGGGTCGGGCAGTAGCAAACAGGTATGGCATGGGCAAGACACAAGAATAGTCCTTAGGCAAGCGTGGGTCGGCGATCGGCAAACTTAATCCAGAGGGCTAGGCAGAGAGAATAATCCAGGAGCACGGGCAGGAATCAGAACACGAGAAATCTAACTAGGGATACTGGGAAAACGCTTCGATTGTAGCTAGGCTAAACAATACTCGGCAGTGAGTGGCAGAAGGTCCAGGGTTTATGTAGTGTGTGTGTGTGTGTGATTGGGTGATGGTGATTGTGAGATGGTGAACAGGTGCAAGTGTGATCATTGTGAACAGCTGTGTGGGTGCAGTGAATGATGGGAAATGCAGTCTACGAGTGATCTGTAACTGTGTGAAAGTCCATGTGATGGGAGAGTGACCTCTAGTGGTGAATGAAGCAAAGTTCATGGCCAGGATTCGTGACACATATATATCACCACACGTGTTTACACCCAAAGTAGACCAAGAGAGTTGGACAAATGGACGATTTCTACATACAAAATTAAAATTGTGCCACAAAGATGTACTGTTACAGAACTTGAAGGGTCCACCTATCCGACGTTCAACCGTTTTCCAGATTTGAATAGAGTTAGCCACAACCGGACCAAATTTATAATTATCCCCTTTTTTCCTTTGCCAGTAAATAAAATATCTTGAAGTCTATTTGGTTTAACCTTGTCAGCTTCAATCACCCTCCATGAAACTGTAGATTGAGGATCAACCCAATTATGAAGAGCCTTAAACTGGAACGACCAATAATATAATTCAAAATCTGGTACAGCCAGTCCTCCTGCGCTATTAGGATGTTGTAATGTGATAAGTTTAATTCTGGGACATTTATCATTCCAAATAAACTTAGAAATGTTGGAGTTGATCTCCTTAAAGTAACCTGGAGGGGCAGAAAGTGGTAGCATAGAGAAAAAAAATTAAATCGAGGTAACAAATTCATCTTAACAGTGGAGATTCTTCCTTGGAGAGAGACTTTAAGATTCTTCCATCTTTGAATGTCATTTTTGACCTTAACTAAAATGTTACTAAAATTGTCTCTGGCAAACTTATGAATGTTTTTATATATGGTAATGCCCAAATAGATGAAAGATTCCTTAATAGGGATAAATGAGGGAATAGAAAAATTAACCTTAACATTGTTAATTGGCATTAAAGCAGATTTGCTCCAATTTATTTTATATCCTGATAGGCTACTAAAATTATCAAATTCCTTAATTACACTAGAGACTGAAACATCAAAGTGGTCTAAATATAGAATAATATCATCAGCGTATAATGAAATACTATGATTATGGTCATGAATCTTAATCGTGAATCTTAATCGATACTTCAGATTTCCTGATGGCTTGTGCTAAGGGTTCGAGAGATAGACAAAACAATAAGGGGGAAAGTGGACACCCCTGCCTCGTTCCCCGCTGTAAAGGGAATGAGGGGGAAATAATATTACCAGTTATGACTGATGCTGCAGGTGAGTGGTATAATGTCTTAATCATAGAAACAAAGTGTTCACCGAAGCCGAAACATTGCAGAACTGCCCACATATAATTCCACTCTAGCCTGTCAAAGGCTTTTTCTGCATCAAGTGAAAAGACTGCACAAGGGGTTGGGTGGGAGTCTGCAAAGTCAAGAATATGAAGGAGTCGACGCATATTGTCAGATGCATTGCGCCCCTTGATGAAACCAGTTTGGTCCTCCTTGATCAGACTGTGAATTACCTTCTCCATACGAGAAGCAAAAACTTTAGCATAGATTTTTACATCACATGGGATAAGCGAAATCGGTCTGTAGCTGGAACAATCTAATGGATCTTTCCCTTTTTTAAGAAGTAATGAAATCAGTTATGTTTTTTGATCTCTATGAAATACCCCATGTTCAATTGCAAAATTAAATGGGTTAATCATAAGTATCCCTACCAAATCCCAAATTTCTAAATATAATTCAGGGGGGAGACCATCTAGACCCGGCGATTTGCCCTTTTGAAGGCTTTTTAGAGAGACGTGAAGTTCCTCCAAACTTAATGGGGCCTCCAACGATTCTTTATCCATCTGTGAGATCCGAGGCAGTTCCAATTTATCTAAATATTGCTTACAAATTGGTTCATCAAAATCTGTTTCGGCTTTATACAGATTTGTGTAAAAACTAGGGCTGTCAATCGATTACATTTTTTAATCGTGATTAATCGCATGCTTGCCATGAGTTAACTCGCGATTAATCGCACATTTTTATTTGTTCTAAATGTACCTTTAATCAATCCTTTTCAAATTTTTAATACTCTACTCAACATGGGCATGGACAAATATGGATGCTTTATGCAAATGTACACAATATTTCCAAAAGTATTGGGTCGCCCCCTTCT
Source organism: Aspiorhynchus laticeps (assembly GCA_023376895.1). Taxonomy (NCBI): domain Eukaryota; kingdom Metazoa; phylum Chordata; class Actinopteri; order Cypriniformes; family Cyprinidae; genus Aspiorhynchus; species Aspiorhynchus laticeps. The sequence continues at coordinate 44,253,455 of CM041798.1, forward strand.
AATGTACAGGTTTGACTACTTTAGTAATTTATATGAGTACAAATCTTAATGTTTAAGCATATAATGATATTCTAGGAAATTGTGTGCTTCTAATATTATAGCAACAGTTTGGACAGGACCCTTTTCTATTCTAACATGACAATGCCTCTGTGTATAAGGCAAGGTTCAAAAAGAAAATGATTGATTCAGTCAGTGTGGAAGAACTTGACTGGTCTGCATAAAACCAAGTCCTAATCCCAGTTTAACACCTCTGGTGTGACTGTAAATGCAGACCTTGAGCCAAAAACTCATCACCAAACACCAATGACTTGTACATATGGGTTCAGTCATTTTAGACACTTTCAAAACGGTTGCAACAGAGATGGAAATACAATTTTTAAATACATGAATTATGTTCCCATCGTTGTTGCCACAGATTTGGAAGTGCATTTTTCTGTTCTAAAGAAGGGGGTGCCAATACTTTTGACAATATAGTGTATGTACAAGTCATTTTGCACACAGGTCAGCTCTTCTTCTGAAAAAGCAAAATGTACATTTATTATTTATTATTACATTTGTTTCCCTATCTTTGCCCACATACTGTATTTTGATGAAGCTATATTCTCAATAAAACTGGTATATTTTACTGTTTCTGTTGTCAGACAACGGAATGAATATGAAATAGTGACTGAAACGTGACCCATTAAGACTACATAACCAGCTCCCTTCCAAGATGTTAATCTGCACAAAAAATCATGATAATCGCACCGTCGTCTGATTAAATCAAATACACATAAGATAAAGACAATAGCTGTGCTGTGATTTCGGCTATACTTGCATGTAAAATTAGAGAAGCAACATAATATCTGTGTTTAACTGAATTAAAGCACTGCTCCTCTCTCTGCCGCGCGCTGAGCAGACGCAGAGCGAGAGAGAGAGAGAGAGAGAGAGAGAGAGAGAGAGAGAGAGAGAGAGAGAGGTGTGTGCGCGTGCTGAACAGAGCAGACGCAGAGAGAGAGAGAGAAAGAGGTGTGTGCGCGCGCTGAACAGAGCAGATGCAGAGAGAGAGAGAGAGAGAGAGAGGACCAGATACAGATACTGACCAGATACAGACTCAGCGGACACAAGCTGATGATAGAGACGGGCAGACACAGACAAACATGGCTGCCCCCCGAGCAGAGATTGTGTTCACACTGTGATCTGAATCAGACTGAAACAGAACTGCACTTCCTAACAGAATGCTCCAAATACACAGATATACGGACAGTGTTCTACAACAAAATACAGCAGATCCATCCCACATTTAAAACTCTTCCAGACCAGGAGAAACTAGCGTATCTGCTCGGAGAACACAAGACCTGCTTTGTGTTTGCTGCTCAATATGTGTCTCTCTGTCACCACAGAAGAGAAGACACTCCACCTGCCCTGAGCTGATGTTCCCAGCACATCTAGATTATATTAAACCATATTACCCTGTTATATTACTTAGATGTACATTTTGCTTCTGTAAATCTAATCCCTTATTTTTTTTTTTCTAGTTTATATACTTGCATACATTAGTAATTCATCTTGCACTACTTGCTTAATAATTTTATATATTATCATTATTACAATTATTATTCTTTTTCTTTCTGTTAATACATATATGCACTATTTGTGAGCAGCCCAGCTGCAATTGCTTTGGCAATACAAATGTATAGTTTTTGTCATGCCAATAAAGCACACTTAAATTGAATTGAAAAAAATTGAGAGGTGTGTGCGCGCGCTGAACAGAGCAGACGCAGAGAGAGAGAGAGCGAGGTGTGTGTGCGCGCTGAACAGAGCAGACGCAGAGAGAGAGAGAGAGAGAGAGAGAGAGGTCGCGCGGCAGTACCGGTGATTCTCAGAAACTAGGTTTGGGTGCTTTTTTGAAGGGAAAAAGGTCACTAAAGTGGTCTGCAATGTTGCTAAGTTGTCAACACTGTGCATCTCCATTTCTCCAACTACGGGTTGGGCCACGGGTCAAATACGCACTGCGTTAATCGCGCGTTAAAAAAATTAGTGCCGTTAAAATTAATTTGCGTTAACGTGTTATTAACGCGTTAACTTTGACAGCACTAGTAAAAACCTTTAAATATGTCATTAATTGCCACAGGGTTCATGGTGACCTGATCATCTGATGATTTTATTGCGCTAATATATGCCTTAGACTCGCATTCTTTCAACCTAAGTGCCAATAAATGACTAGGTCTCTCTGATTCAAAATAATATTTTTGTCTAGTCCTATGTAAAATAAATTCTGCCTTTGAGTGTGAAAGTAAATCATATTCTTCTTTTAAAGAGGACAGCTTTGTAGCCTGTTGTTCAGTAAAATGTTGTTTTTGTAGGTTTTGCAATGATTGGATTTTATTTTCTAATTGTGTAAACTGGTGAGTTTTCGCTTTGGCAAGAGTAGAAGAGTTCTGCAATGTTTCGGCTTCGGTGAACACTTTGTTTCTATGATTAAGACATTATACCACTCACCTACAGCATCAGTCATAACTGGTAATATTATTTCCCCCTCATTCCCTTTACAGCGGGGAACGAGGCAGGGGTGTCCACTTTCCCCCTTATTGTTTTGTCTATCTCTTGAACCCTTAGCACAAGCCATCAGGAAATCTGAAGTATCGCTTTAAGATTCATGACCATAATCATAGTATTTCATTATACGCTGATGATATTATTCTATATTTAGACCACTTTGATGTTTCAGTCTCTAGTGTAATTAAGGAATTTGATAATTTTAGTAGCCTATCAGGATATAAAATAAATTGGAGCAAATCTGCTTTAATGCCAATTAACAATGTTAAGGTTAATTTTTTCTATTCCCTCATTTATCCCTATTAAGGGATCTTTCATCTATTTGGGCATTACCATATATAAAAACATTCATAACATTGCCAGAGACAATTTTAATAACATTTTAGTTAAGGTCAAAAATGACATTCAAAGATGGAAGAATCTTAAAGTCTCTCTCCAAGGAAGAATCTCCACTGTTAAGATGAATTTGTTACCTCGATTTAATTTTTTTTCCTCTATGCTACCACTTTCTCCCCCTCCAGGTTAATTTAAGGAGATCAACTCCATAATTTCTAAGTTTATCTGGAATGATAAATTATATTATTGGTCGTTCCAGCTTAAGGCTCTTCATAATTGGGTTGATCCTCAATCTACAGTTTCATGGAGGGTGATTGAAGCTGACAAGGTTAAACCAAATAGACTTCAAGATATTTTATTTACTGGCACAGGAAAAAAAGGGGATAATTATAAATTTGGTCCGGTTGTGGCTAACACTATTAAAATCTGGAAAACGGTTGAACGTCGGATAGGTGGACCTGTTACGGAACTAGTCAGACACAGAGGTAAATGTTGAAAAGGTAGAATTTATTAAGTGATTGAGTGAAACAACAGCGGTGAGAGTCCTTGTGAGAGGTAGGTGGCCTTTGGGAGGTATTGTGGATGGTGCTCTGGGATTCTGACTGTATCTCTGTTCTTTGGCAGGTTCGTGGCGGATGGGAATCCTGGGGAGTCAGCGAGTCTTTTAGATTCCACAGATGTATAGGTATCTGGAGGTGAGAGGGAAGACAGAGGGTAAGTATCATCAGGTAAGTCAAACAGGTAAGTATACTCAGCATAAGTCCGCTGTAGCATGAAGGTCCGTGTTGAATCCACAAGATCGGATAACTGAGTGAGCTGAGGTGAGTGCTTTATGGAGAGAGGTGATTGCAGCGGTGATGAGGTGCAGGTGCGAGTGATTAGTACTCAGGTGAGGTGGATCGTGGTAATTGATTCGAGGAAGAGCCTGGCCGTTCTGTGACAGTACCCCCCTCTCCACGGACCGCTCCTGAGGGCCGACCCCGGCGTCGTGGTGGTCTACCTCGTCCTCGAGGAGCAGGACGATCAGGGTGGCTGGCATGAAACTCCTCCATGAGAATGGGATCCAGAATGTCATCCCTGGGTACCCATGAGCATTCCTCAGGACCGTAGCCTTCCCAGTCGACTAGATATTCCAATCTCCCACCACGACGCCGGGAATTCAGGATTTCATGAACACTGTAGACGGCGCCTTCATCCATGATGAGAGGAAGAGGGGGATCCTCAACTAGGCCAGGCTCTGGGGAAACAGAAGGAAAATGTGGTTTGAGTAGAGACACATGGAATGTAGGATGGATCTTGTATTGTGCAGGTAATTGTAATTTATATGTGACCGGGTTGACCTGTTCCAGAATGGTAAAGGGACCAACGAATCTGGGACTCAGCTTACGGCAAGGCAGGCGCAGTCTAATGTCCCTTGTGGAGAGCCATACCTTTTGTCCAGGAGTGTACGTGGGTGTGGGAGAGCGGTGAACATCGGCTGTGATCCTTTGTCTGCGCACTGCCCGCTGTAGATGGTGATGTGCCGAGTCCCAGACTCCCTTGCTCTCTCGGAACCAGTGATCGACAGCGGGTACGTCAGAAGGATCTCCGGACCAGGGGAACAGGGGAGGCTGGAAACCGAGTACGCACTGGAAAGGAGTGAGTCCAGTGGATCCTTGACGAAGGGAGTTCTGGGCGTACTCGGCCCAGCCTAGGAACTGGTTCCAAGAGTTCTGGCGGCCATGGCAGAAGGTTCTCAGGAATCGCCCAATCTCCTGGATCTTGCGTTCCGTTTGCCCATTGGATTGGGGATGATAGCCAGAGGTTAGACTGATGGTCACACCCAGGAGCGAGAAGAAGGCTTTCCATACCCGTGAGATGAATTGAGGACCTCTATCGGAAACAATGTCTTCGGGTATGCCGTAGTACCTGAAGACGTGATTGAAAAGTAGTTCAGCAGTTTGCATGGCAGTGGGTAATCCCGGTAGTGGAAGGAGTCGACAGAATTTAGAGAATCGGTCCACAATGACTAGGATACAGGTGTTGTTGTCAGATGATGGTAAATCTGTGATGAAGTCAACTCCTAGGTGTGACCAGGGGCGGTTGGGAATGGGTAATGGTACCAGTTTGCCAGAGGGAAGATGACGGGAACTCTTGGAGATGGCACAGTCTGGGCAACCCTGAACGAACCTTCGCACATCCCTTGCCATGTTTGGCCACCAGAAGCGATCTTTTAGCAACGAGAGAGTGGCGTTGGCCCCTGGGTGGCCAGTACCAAGTGAAGTGTGCGATGAGTGAATGAGGGGTGTCCGTTGAGTCCTGGGCACATACTGGTGGTTCGGTGGGCAGCCCGGCGGATTATCTGGTGGTGTGGTGGAGACAACTGGTGGAGATGTCCATACGATGGGGCTCGTAATGATATCTGCTGGTAAGATCGTTTCAGGTTCATCTAGGGTCTCTTCAGTGGTTTGAATGCGAGACAGGGCGTCCGCCTTGACATTACGTGGACCTGGCCGATAGGAGATCTTGAAATCGAATCTTGTGAAGAAGAGGGCCCATCGAGCTTGGCGTGGATTGAGACGTTTAGCATCTTGCAGATATGCCAGGTTCTTGTGGTCAGTCAATACTAAGAAGGGATGTGTAGCCCCCTCCAACCAGTGTCTCCATTCCTCCAGAGCGAGTTTAATCGCCAGCAATTCACGGTTCCCAATGTCATAATTCCTCTCCGCCGGGCTGAGTTTTTTGGAGAAGAAGGCGCATGGATGGAGCTTAGGAGGCTTCCCCTGCTGCTGCGAAAGGACCGCACCTACTCCAGTGGTTGAGGCATCCACTTCTACAATGAAGGGCAGTTCAGGGTTCGGATGAACCAGGAGAGGTGCGGTAGTGAAAGCTTCCTTCAGGTGATTGAAAGCCGTTGTGGCACTAATATCCCAGGACAGTGATTTATTACCTCCCTTCAGAAGATCCGTGAGTGGACTGGTAATGGAGCTGTAATTTGCGATGAAGCGGCGGTAGAAATTAGAGAATCCCAGGAATCTTTGTAGCTCCTTGATGGTAGTGGGTCGTGGCCAAGAGGAGATGGCTTCCACCTTCCCCTTGTCCATGCGAATGCCACCCTTACTGATAATGTAACCAAGGAAATGGACTGAGGATTGATGGAAGATGCATTTCTCGGCTTTGAGGTATAACTGATACTTGCGGAGTTGTTGGAGGACCTCCGCAACATGAAGGCGGTGTTCGGACAGACTCCGGGAATATATCAATATATCGTCGATGTAGACAATTACAAAGCGATGGAGAAATTCCCGGAGTACCTCATGCATGAAGCTTTGGAACACAGAAGGGGCGTTGACAAGCCCATATGGCATAACCCTATACTTATAGTGGCCAGTAGGGGTCACAAACGCGGTCTTCCATTCATCTCCTTCTCTGATGCGAATGAGGTTATAAGCGCTGCGGAGGTCCAACTTAGTGAAAATGGTGGCACCGCGGAGTTGTTCCAAAGCTGCCGGGACAAGGGGAAGAGGATATCTGTACTTGATGGTTATCTGATTGAGCTTACGGTAATCAATACAGGGACGTAGACCTCCATCCTTCTTGGCCACAAAGAAGAAGCTGGAAGCAGCAGGGGAGGTAGATGGTATGATGTATCCCTGTTTGAGAGCCTCCTCAATATACTCCTCCATGGCCTTCTGCTCAGGTAATGACAGGGGATAAATCCTACCCCGTGGTACTGGCTCACCCGGAACTAGGTCGATGGCACAGTCCCATGGCCGATGAGGTGGAAGACGGGATGCTCTCTTGGGGCAGAAGACGTCCTTGAAGGAAGCATAGTCAGAGGGGCATTCCACAGATTGCTTATCTACAGGACTCTCAATGGAAGTTGCTTGGAGAGGTAGCTGTACTGACACTGAGGGAGGAGGACGAGGTAATTGTGGGAAGCATCGTGGAAAGCAATCGGTACCCCATTTCAGAACGTCTCCAGTCTTCCACGAGATCACGGGATCATGTTTCACCAGCCAGGGCAGACCCAATATGACATCCACCGTAGCTTCCTCTAGCACCAGCAGCTGGATGGACTCTTGATGGAGTAGTCCCATACGGAGCTGTAAAGGTCCAACACAACTTTTAACAAGGCGACGGGTGAGAGGCGTACCTGTTATGGTCTGGATCTGGTAGGTGGTTTCGGTCGCTGTGGTTGTGAGGTGGAGCTGCTGGCAGAGACTCCCAGAGATGAAGTTTCCCGCGGACCCGGAGTCAAGGAGGATGGTAACTGGTAGCAGATTGGAATTAATGATCAGATGGGCACATGTGGTCAGGGGATTCATCTTAGGGAAGGGAGGCTGGATACCACTTACTAACAGTCTTGGTGGACGAATGGTGCATGCTTGGATAAGATGATCATCACCTCCACAGTACAGACAGAGTCCCCTCGTCAGACGACGTTGCCTCTCACCAGGTGTCAGGCGGAACATGTCGGTCTGCATAGCCTCCAGAGAATCTCTGGCCTCTGGCTGGTGCTTGGGAGGAGTGACAATGGCAGTACCTGAATTTGCATCCGAAGGGCAAGCGTCAATGCGATTAGAGCATCTGATGGCGAGTTGGATGAACTTCTCGAGCCCATGAGTGTCATCATATGCAGCAAGATGTAATCTCAACCGGGGTTTCAAACCTTGACGGAAGGCGGTGATAAGAGAGGGCTCATTCCAGCCACTAGCAGCCGCTAGGGTGCGGAACTTCAGGGTATATTGGTGGATGGTCATAGTACCCTGTCGCAGTTTGTATAACTGCTCGCCAACGGATGAATCTCCTGGTGAGCTGCTGAAAACCTCTCGGAAATGGGCGAGAAACTGGCCATAGGAATGTGTTGCGGGACCTGCCTGACTCAGAACCGTTTCTGCCCATCTCAAAGCCGGTCCCGTGAGGGATGTAATCACAAAGGCGATCTTTGCTTGATCAGTGAGGAACATCTGAGGATGCAAATCAATGGTTAGCGAGCATTGTAATAAAAAGCCATTGCACTCCTCTGGATCACCTGAGTAGGGCGCTGGTCGGGCCATGGGACTGGCGAACATGACAGGAGAAGAAGAATTGATGGTGGAAGTGACTGGAGTGGAAGTTGAAGCTGGTAATGGTGGTGAGGCTGAACGGGTGAGTATTCTCTTCAAAGTGTCGACCAGTTCCTGGAATGGATCTGTTGCACTCATCTTGTAGCCGTCTTGGTCCGATCTTCTGTTACGGAACTAGTCAGACACAGAGGTAAATGTTGAAAAGGTAGAATTTATTAAGTGATTGAGTGAAACAACAGCGGTGAGAGTCCTTGTGAGAGGTAGGTGGCCTTTGGGAGGTATTGTGGATGGTGCTCTGGGATTCTGACTGTATCTCTGTTCTTTGGCAGGTTCGTGGCGGATGGGAATCCTGGGGAGTCAGCGAGTCTTTTAGATTCCACAGATGTATAGGTATCTGGAGGTGAGAGGGAAGACAGAGGGTAAGTATCATCAGGTAAGTCAAACAGGTAAGTATACTCAGCATAAGTCCGCTGTAGCATGAAGGTCCGTGTTGAATCCACAAGATCGGACAACTGAGTGAGCTGAGGTGAGTGCTTTATGGAGAGAGGTGATTGCAGCGGTGATGAGGTGCAGGTGCGAGTGATTAGTACTCAGGTGAGGTGGATCGTGGTAATTGATTCGAGGAAGAGCCTGGCCGTTCTGTGACAGGACCCTTCAAGTTCTGTAACAGTACACCTTTGTGGCACAATTTTAATTTTGTATGTGGAAATCGTCCATTTGTCCAACCCTCTTGGTCTACTTTAGGTGTAAACACGTGCGGTGATATATATGATAACCAGGGCCTCTGTTCATTTCAGACATTAAGAACCAAATTTTGTCTACCAGCATCTGCATATTTTGTTTTTCTTCAATTACGTTCTGCTCTCAAAGCGTATGGCGTTCCTTGGTCTTCTTCCATTTCCTCTCATCCTATGCGGGACTGGATTGCACCATCTGCTGGTCGGCCATCTGTTTCCTTAATATATAATAAAATTATTGATTGTATTACAAAACCTCTTTCTATTAAAACTATTTGGAATAGGGAATTATCTGACCTTAATTTATCTGTCGACTGGGAGAGAGTGTGGTCTAATCTCAGCCTAACATCTAAAAATCTGGCTCATTGTCTTATTCACTTCAAAGTCATTCATAGAGCATACATAACTCCTTACAAAAGATTTAAAATGAAACTGCAGTCAAATTTTAACTGCCATATATGTAACACTACATCATCGGGCACTTTTCTGCATATGTTTTGGGAATGTCCTGTCGTCATCAGTCTATGGACACATGTAAACCTGGTTTTGTCATCATTACTGCGAATTGATTGGTCTGTTAACCCAAGTTTGTGTCTTCTTAATGATGATTCTGGTCTCTGTATTAGTTCAATGCAAACGAGAATGTTGTTTGCTGGTTTTACAGCTGTGAAGAAGACAATAATCCAGAACTGGTTTACACCACACATGTGTAGAAAAAACATATTGGATCCGTAGCCTCCTGCAAATTGTGTCATGTGAATGTACAACGGCGCGAGTTGGCCTTCGACCATTGATGCTTGGCAGTGTTTTTTGTTGAATATACGTGATTATATAAAGGAGTAACTTTTGTGTTATTGTTGTCCTTCCCTCTCCCCCTCCCTTTTGATTGGACCTTGAGATGTTGAGTATGTGTCTGTTGTTTTGTTTTGTTGTATTTTGGATATTATGTTGTGTTGTGTGTGAAAAATAAAAATAAAAATTGTTGATAAAAAAATAGGCTACAGAAGATACTTACATGTTTTCCAGAAGACAAATTAAGTTAAATTTAGCTTGATCTTCAAATTCAAAAAGTTTTCAAGTTGTCTTTCATTTAGGACTGGTTTTGTGTTTCTATGTACATCTGATTAATCGTAGGCCTCATTTATCTGAAAGTAGGCACCTAATTTTTAAAAAGCATTTTTTATGAATAATTTGCACAATATGAGATAAAAAAAATATGAAAACTTGCACTGTTTATCACACTAGTGTCCTTTAATGTTTAATCAGGAAGTTTGTTTTGAAAGGCTTTTATTTTGTACAAAATTGCAAACTTGTCAAACTTGTCAAAAATGGCCAGCCATTGAAAGTGAATGGGGAAGAATGAAAGTAAGAGAACTAGTGTGCAGGAGCATGTTGTGCTTGCAAACATAAAGGCCTTGAAGATTGATCCTCTTCAGTTGTTGCAAGGTTTTCAGCTTGTTCAGTGATGTTTTCCTCTTCCAATATATCTTGCAATGCATCTTCACTGTAAGATTCATCTTCAGTTGTCTCTTCCTCACTATTTTCTTGATCAGTAATATGATCAAGAATCTCTTGTAAAGACAGCTTCTTTGCCATTGAGCTAACACTAGCCGGGTTTCCATCACCCTATTTTAATGCGCATTTTGAAGTATTGCATGAAAAACGAGTGATGGAAACGCAAAATCTTTAATAAAAATCCCTTAATTTGCAAAAAAAAAAAATGTACGCTCACTTGAGGTAGTTTTTGACTTGTGCGAAAAAGGGTTGATGCGAATAATGGGAGATGGAAATGCATTTTGCGAATAAATTCCTCCAAGCGCATCAAAAAAAGTAATGTGACTTTGTGCTATGGGACGGCAAAACCTGACTAACCAGCAGACCGATGTCATTCCACAACATCTGAAATGTTGTTATGGCCATTCTCAAATGCCCGAGCAAAGTCTGTCATCAAAGTATTTCTCTAATTGCCTCCCAGAAATGTCTTACACGACTGCGTTCCCAAACAGCAGCATCCACCTCAGAAAGCAATGACTGCATTCATTGTGTTTCATCTGCTCGCACTGAGGTGCAAATAATTTATTATAAATGAAAAATATTATATTCTCGTACGTTTCTTAGTCATTTATAGTGCAGGTTTATCAGGAAGTGACGATTTTGTTCTCTTTGACTCATTGTATGGAAACGGTGCTTGATCGCTAATGTTTTATGCGATATTCCAGTTTTGTGCATAAGTTAAATTCACAACTTTGGATGGAAATCCAGTTTGACTGAATGACAAGCAAGGCACTGTGAGGCATTAGTATGCTCTCTCTCTGTGCTAAAGCATTTATTTGTAAACTTTCGTCTACTCTGTGAGAACATGAACTCAAAACCTATTGTCATAATGTTTTGTCTAGAATATGTGGTGAAAGAAAAGATTATTTTGAAGTCAATTCAGGCTAAAGAAAAGGCAGTTTGAACGTGTGTGTGTGTGTGTGTGTGTGTGTATGTGTGTGTGTGTGTGTGTGTGTGTGTGTGTGTGTGTGTGTGTGAGAGAGAGAGAGAGAGAGAGAGAGAGAGAGAGAGAGAGTAATAATATCAGATTCATAAAAGCATATTGCATGCAGTTCAGGGTAGGAAGAAATAGGTGTAAAACTCACAATAGTTTGTATGCATGGGTGTATGCACTGGTGTGTGTGTGATAGCGTGAGTATACATGCATCCACACACGCAGTGGTCCAAGGCCTTTATGTTTGCAAGCACAACATGCTCCTGAACACTAGTTGTTTCTCTTACTTCCATTCTTCCCCATTCACTTTCAATGGCCGACCATATTTGACAAGTGTGACAAAACAAGTTGACAAAAAGATTGAATCCAATATTTGTTGATAATATGGCATTATGAGAGATTTATAAGCAATTTTTTGAGGCCGGGTCATTTTTTACCGGGAACACCACAAGTGTGACTTTTTGCAATTTTGTACAAAATAAAAGCATTTATAAGCAATCTTCCCGATTAAACATTAAAGCACACTATAAACAGTGCAAATTTTTATAATTTTTTGTTCAATATTGTGAAAATTATTCATAAAAAAAATGTTTTTTTTCACTCAAAAAACGAAGTGCCTACTTTCAGATAAATGAGGCCTACGATTAATCAGATGCACATAGAAACACAAAACCAGTCCAAAATGAAAGAAAACAAGTAGACGAAAAGATTGAGTCCTATCTCTGGTGATAATATAGCAAAATGAGGGATTTATAAGCAATTTTTGAGGCCGGGTCATTTTTGTCCAGGAACACTACAAGTGTAACAAGGTGAAAAATCTCCCCCAAAAAAGTAAGAAAATTATAAAAAAAAAATTGAGAAGTAGTTATACCCTTTGTGAACAAAGTCACTAAATTTCAGTCCAATGCGATAACCTTAACTAGTATTTTTGGGGAAAAGAATATCTTCTCAGGACAAAAAAGACCCGAACACAACATGATTAATCAATCATTAAACGTATTCAAATTAAAGCAACATGTAGTGCCATCTGAAGATGCGACGGAAATAAGTCTAAGATTTTATATAGTTTTCAGTAGTTATTGTACTGCTTCAGTTAAACCAAATATCATCTGAAATAGTGTTTGTGTAAAGTAATGTTTACCTCTGAGAATTGGCCCTTGTGTTTCACATCAGTACCTTCCTCCTGTGTCACTAAAGGAGTGTATAAAGCTAGGACACTACTCTGAACAGGAACTCTAAACCAGCACAGCCTCAGAGATGAGAGGAGCCACTGTGGTTCTACTTGGTCTGCTGACAAGAGCACTGAACCCTTGCTGTAGATCACTTAGCCCAAGAGATGCTGATGGACAAAATGAACAAAGTGAGCATTCAGAGGATAGAGCTGTTAATGTTAGCAAAGCCTTGACATTTACTACAAGAGATGTTCTGATAGCATGTCAAGGGTGGGTATGATTTGTTTCAAGTTCATTTCATTTACTCATGTACTTTTTATTTGTATTATATATATATATATATATATATATATATATATATATATATATATATATATATTGCATTAACAATATGAATATAATGGCATGGTGAATATCTGATTTTTACATGAAATGTTATTAAGAAAGATGTCAGAAAATGATTATGTGATTCCATTGTGCTATGATTGAATAATCATGTGCATTTGGTTTTGGACACAGTGAGTCTGTGATCTTCTGTTTGTCTTTTTTCAGTTACTTTGTAGAGAAATGTCATTCTACACACATGGTGATCCTTTCTGTGGAAAAACTTGAAGCAATCAGAGTGCAGATGTTTTATTCAAGGTGCCCAGTATTCTGCCTTTGTAAAGTCCTAAATGGGCAGGTCCTGGGTACACAGCACAAACTGGAGCTCAACCAGACCATTCTGGGCTCAGATAAGGTAAGCATTTTAAATACGGATTGCTAGAGTAAATTAATATGAAAGTGTGAAATGTGAAACAACAGATTGCAACCAATGCAAAGTTGAAAAGCTTGAAATTAAATGTACACATCTTGAAAACCTTTTTTTCTTTCTTTTTATGTCTAGGCTTTCAATCAGTCTTCACACACTTGTTTAAATTACTGCCATGTGTATCACCTGCTGTTAAAATATATGAACAGTTACAGCTTTTATCTGAAAAATGGATTTTCAGAGAGTGTCTGGACAAATGAGCTTCACACAATGTGTGAACTGAATGTCAAAGATCACAAAAGAGGAATGAACTGTGTGCGCTTCAAAGTTCACATTGTCTTGGCTGCAGAGGACCAGGTGGATATCACAGATAAACTGTGCATGGGAACTGGGGCCTGGTTTATGCCAGCTAACTTTACTGAAACATATGAGTCTAATCTGTCAAGGCTCACTATTTTTTTACCTGGTGTGAAACTATCTGGGCCAGCAGTGAAAGCTCTCATTGGTACCTTCCCCAGGCAGACAGATAACTGGACCATAACTTCCTTTATCTGTGTGTGTACTAAGTGCACTATGCGTTTCAAGCTTGTACAGTCACGCCACAGATCTGTGTGTATGATCTCCCTCGTGAAGGGAAATGGTGATAGCTGCACTTACAATCACCGTGCTGAGCTTTATCAGGTAAAGATTTCTGCTTCATGAATGTTGTCTCTCCAGTGAATCTATAATAGAAAAAGAAGAAGAAGAAATACAAATAAACTATATATATATATATATATATATATATATATATATTTCTATACATTTGTTTATTTATTATTTTATTATTATTATTTTTTTATTGGCAGTTCATATGGCGATGTCGATTGGAGAGACAGAGAGATTTAATCAATATAGCTAAAAGCTGCTTCAGATCAAATATTCTCACCTGCACAGACATGTGGAAGCATAAAGGTGACCTCTGATTTAATGATTTTAATTTGTTACTACAGGGAGCATATATGCAATAATTAATATTGTTCAATTGGTATGATATTATAACAACTTGATGTGCTTTCATTTCATTTGTACTTGTAGAAATCAGTCCACTACAATGGCAGATTTGCACTCAACTGTTCAGCAGAGGCCTGTTTCACCAGTGGATTATTAGAGTGCTGCTAATCACCGTTTCTCTGTTTTTAATTGGTCAGACTGCAGTTGTGACATATATGAGGTATACACAAAGATATGTTTTTACCCAAAGAGTCAGGAATTCAAATCTAAGTTTTATGCTGCTCATCTCATGGTGCTCTTTGAGTCCGCTTACTGTTGCTGGACAGTCAAGTGGTTGTTCCTGCAAACTTCACCACACAGCATTTGGGATCACGTTTGTCCTCTGTATCTCCTGTTTTCTGGGGAAAACACTAGTGGTGTTAATGGCTTTCAAGGCTACAATTCCAGGCAGTAATGTTATGAAATGGTTTGGCCGATTGCCACCTAGACACAGTGTTCCTGCCTTTACTGTGACACAGATATTTCTCTTTGTGTTTTGGTTTTTAATATATTCCCCTTCATTTAACTTGAGTATGAACTGTTACCAAGAAAAGTTGACCCTAGAATATGATGTGCTCTCTGCAATTGTTTTCTGTCCTAGTTTGGATAACTTGGTGCTCAGCTTTATTCTGACATTTCTTGTATGTAACCTGCCATTTACTATGGCCTGTTACTCAGTGTTGAACATCCATGTAATTATGGGTGTGACAACAAGAATATCGCTCAGAGCATTATTAAGATAAAGCTTGCCTGGTTGCAGGTTGAATGCATATATATATATATATATATATATATATATATATACACATACACATACATACATACACACACACATATATATATATATATATATATATATATATATATACATATATATACACACATATATAACACTTTGCTCATTTCTTAGATACAAATGTTTAAATTTGAGTGTCAAAAAGTAAAAAGTGAACAACATTTATTTATTTATTTTTTTTCCCAAAAAGCCATCCTAAACAATTGATATTATGCTTTTCATTGGAGTGTTATTAAAAATGATGGAATACTACAACATTGCGCTGCATTTTTCAACTACTCAGGTGAATAATAATAATAAAAACAACTTCTGTATTTTACAAACTTGGACCCATATTATAGAAGGGTATAAGACCCCCCCCCCCTTCTATTTACAAAAAAAACCTTTGTATTCTAGTTTTATTACTGTTCAATTCCTTGTAATTTATAAATAAATAAATTCAAGAAAGATTTAAACATTTAGTGTTCTTTTTTGCAAACAAACTTTGCAAAACTGTCACTGCAGATATTCTTTACAAATTAAAAGTACTAAAAAAGCATTTGAACGTAAAGCTCAATTAAACAGAAACTCTACCAAATAAGTCAACATGCCATATCAAACAAGACCACAGAGAAATGCCAAAGGACTGCTTATGAACTACTGTATGGATCCTGAATACACTGAATACACCAAAACAACAAATGAAAAATTAATGTGTGGAAACTCAGCAATCTGAAGGTGGGCCGACATCATCAGTGAACAGTTCCTCTGTTAGAACAAGCAATCATTTCTGTGTTTGGAGCGTCGATGACCACATAAACACAAACTTCCTCACAAACTTCTCCAAAACAAGCTTCTGTGATAAGTATTCATTATAAAACACTTGCTGTACATTAATTTGGACAACTATGTAAATATTATAAACAGTGTTCAAGCAGAAATATGTTGTTATAGTGAGAGTGCAAATACACTGTTTGTTTGAGCATCAATAATAAAGCCTGTGTTATACTTTCTGCATGCACGAGTGCGCGAGGGTCTGCTAGGGTGCGCATGATGTAAAAATCATCAACAGATGGTGTACGCGAAGGCTCTGCGTGGACATTCACGTGCCTTACATTTTCTGTGGCCGCGCGTACTTATCCAGTATGCTACAAAAGCACCAACTGCGCAGACTGTGTGAAGAAGTCTGTTGCTACCCGCACCTCTACAATCCGTTGATAAAAAATATAAAGTCATATGTACAATAACTCTGTACAATTGTTTGCCGATCTACTGTACATGCGTGGAACACGTTCGCTGAGCGGACTACCAGCATACACTTTCAGTAGTATAAATACAAGTTTAAACAAGTATACAAGTATAAATACAACTGGAATAATCGTCTTTATTTTGATTACAATCATCATCCATTAAAACTTTACTAGCACATCACTGGCTTGCTTTATCCAGCTGAGAGCTGTATACTGTAAAAAAAAAGTTTTCTGTATATATACAGGTGCTGGTCATATAATTAGAATATCATCAAAAAGTTGATTTATTTCACTAATTCCATTCAAAAAAGTGAAACTTGTATAATGTATACATTCATTCCACACAGACTGATATATTTCAAGTGTTTATTTCTTTTAATTTTGATGATTATAAGTGACAACTAATGAAAACCCCAAATTCAGTATCTCAGAAAATTAGAATATTGTGAAAAGGTTCAATATTGAAGACACCTGGTGCCACACTCTAATCAGCTAATTAACTCAAAACCAGGCCTTTAAATGGTCTCTCAGTCTAATTCTGTAGGCTACACAATCATGGGGAAGACTGCTGACTTGACAGTTGTCCAAAAGACGACCATTGACACCTTGCACAAGGAGGGCAAGACACAAAAGGTCATTGCAAAAGAGGCTGGCTGTTCACAGAGCTCTGTGTCCAAGCACATTAATAGAGAGGCGAAGGGAAGGAAAAGATGTGGTAGAAAAAAGTGTACAAGCAATAGGGCTAACCGCACCCTGGAGAGGATTGTGAAACAAAACCCATTCAAAAATGTGGGGGAGATTCACAAAGAGTGGACTGCAGCTAGAGTCAGTGCTTCAAGAACCACTACGCACAGACGTATGCAAGACATGGGTTTCAGGGTCCATGTCAAGCCACTCTTGAACAACAGATAGCGTCAGAAGAGTCTCGCCTGGGCTAAAGACAAAGAGGACTGGACTGCTGCTGAGTGGTCCAAAGTAATGTTCTCTGATGAAAGTAAATTTTGCATTTCCTTTGGAAATCAGGGTCCCAGAGTCTGGAGGAAGAGAGGAGAGGCACAGAATCCACATTGCTTGAGGTCCAGTGTAAAGTTTCCACAGTCAGTGATGGTTTGGGGTGCCATGTCATCTGCTGGTGTTGGTCCACTGTGTTTTCTGAGGTCCAAGGTCAACACAGCCGTATACCAGGAAGTTTTAGAGCACTTCATGCTTCCTGCTGCTGACCAACTTTATGGAGATGCAGATTTCATTTTCCAACAGGACTTGGCACCTGCACACAGTGTCAAAGCTACCAGTACCTGGTTTAAGGACCATGGTATCCCTGTTCATAATTGGCCAGCAAACTCGCCTGACCTTAACCCCATAGAAAATCTATGGGGTATTGTGAAGAGGAAGATGCAATATGCCAGACCCAACAATGCAGAAGATCTGAAGGCCACTATCAGAGCAACCTGGGCTCTCATAACACCTGAGCAGTGCCACAGACTGATCGACTCCATGCCACGCCGCATTGCTGCAGTAATTCAGGCAAAAGGAGCCCCAACTAAGTATTGAGTGCTGTACATGCTCATACTTTTCATGTTCATACTTTTCAGTTGGCCAAGATTTCTAAAAATCCTTTCTTTGTATTGGTCTTAAGTAATATTCTAATTTTCTGAGATACTGAATTTGGGGTTTTCATTAGTTGTCAGTTATAATCATCAAAATTAAAAGAAATAAACACTTGAAATATATCAGTCTGTGTGGAATGAATGTATACATTATACAAGTTTCACTTTTTGAATGGAATTACTGAAATAAATCAACTTTTTGATGATATTCTAATTATATGACCTGCACCTGTATATATAGTTTTCTGTAGTTTTTACAAAATAATTTTGGCAGCTGTGGTTGCCAAAATAATTTAGTAAAAAATACAGAAAAACTGTAAACACATTTACAGAACAAAACTGTAAAATGTACAGTATAAAACTGTAATTTACAAACAAGGAAATTTGAATGTAAACCACTAAATTCAACAACACACACTGCAATTAAAATCTGTTTTGTACCTTTAACATACTGACAACCACCATAATAATGCAGGTGGTAAAAGAGAAAGCCACATGAAGAATCAAAGCTCATCACAAGTAGCTTCGCCACAAGCAGAAGTATATACTAATATATAGAAGGTGCACAGAGTCATTCATGCAAACACAAAACACCATCATGGTAACACACATGATAATTAAATAATGCAATAAACTTTCATTAAACAACATAAGATGTAACATAAAGCCCAAATGTACATAACTGATAACAAAAACTATTAAAAACATGATTATTTAAACAAAATACTTTCAAATGTGGTGTGTCACGCAGGGAATTCTGGGAATATCAGTTTACAGTTTTTGACTAAATTATACAGTACATTGATTTGTTATTTTTTTTACTTCTAAAAACTGTACAATTAACAGCATTTTACTGTAAAATTACATGAAATGTCTGGTTAGATCTTTTACAGTTTTTCCCTGTATATAGTACGGGAACATACTGTTAACCTATTAACATTTTTTTTCAGTAGCGTTTTTACAAAATGTTACAGTTAAAACTACACTTACTTTTTACAGTGTAGTTTGCTGACATATGCTTATACAGCGGTTGGATGTTTTGAACTACCGTTCAGTCTGTATTTCACACAGTGCCATGAGAAACGCTAGAGGATCACTGAGCCCCCCGGTTGAGAACCACTGTATTATAGCCTAGTATTTACTGTACATTTTTAAGTTAATATAAACATATGTATGTAATCTGTGTGGATTTATTTATTTATTTAATTAATTAATTCTGTAAATGTCTTGTTCAGTCATGAAACTATTTGGCACAGGCTAAGTTCTTTATGCAATCTGCAAACAATGACATCATCCCGCATAACACAAGCTGATTGACCTCTGTTGATTCTGCAGTCCTGTACCAGTTTATGAACTTACTGCTTAACTTTTAAATAGTTTGGTTGTGTTTGCTGCAAGCAATGAAAATCTTCAGAAAATTCAGCATCTTAAGATAAGTGAATGGTTTCATTATTTATATGTATCATTTTGACATTTTGAGTGGTCTGCATTTATCAGTTTCTAAATGAAGCAACATTACATGATGTTTAATGTAAGGAGTGAGTAACAAAGAAAATAAGTAAAGGCAGCATGAGAATATGCATTGTGTCAGTAAAAGCAGCAGCAGTAACAGTAGCAACAGAGAGACAACTTTACTGCAAAGATATAGTCATATTCCACTTGCAGTTTCTTCATGGTGGTGCGGGTGAGTCATCTTGGTAACGTGAATTTTAAATCCATATATGCGTGTGGGGAAGTGTAATGTGCCATGCATTAAGAAATAAATCTATCGTTTATCATCAAATGGGGCACATATGCTATGCTTAATGAGTCCCTAGCATGTGGATGCTGTTTTTTTTTTTTTTTGAGTCAACATTCAGTAATTGGTTAACAAGCTTATTGTAAGCAATTAAAAAAAAACACACAATATACATTGCCAATTATATAATTTGTTATTGTTGTGCTGTGATGTTCTGAAATACACATTTTTAATTCCCTACTTGTTTTTCCCACATATGATTTACCACAAGGACATGTTAACTGTTTATATTTTAGTTTTTTTGTTTGTTTGTTTGTTTGTTTGTTTTTTGTTTGTTTTTACAAGTTATTATTCCTTTTATCGGAACTGATTTTTTAATGATGTACAGTGATACATATAATTAGATCGATTGCATGCACCACACTGATAATTGCCTTCTGAACTGTGCACAAATAACACAATTATTTCCAATAATTATAGTAGGGCTTAATTGCAGTAAAATGTTTACATGACACAAGCAAACCTCTTCCCTCCAGTTTACAGTTTACATTATTCTGATTATTGGCTAAGAAGTGTGGTTATTTTTACTGCAATTATTCACATACCCACAGCACAAATGATAATCTGACATAGGTTTCTTACTGGCTACTATCTGAGGGTTGTCCCCCCTAAAAATATGATTAAAAACCATACTGTGTATTGTAAATAACAAAGTTTTATACTTTAAATAATTGTGTAAGTAGTTAAACAACACAAACGCAAACTGGGCAAAAATGCCTCACAGTGATTTTGTCCAAATGCCTGCTTTCCTCTTTTACATCACTTACACACACACAAGTCCGGTGAGAGAGAACAAAGTCAATAGTTGTGGAACTCTAGTAAGTAAGGCTGTCAAGACTATTTCTCTTTAATACAGATGATACCAATGTATTTTTCGATGAGTCCGCTATGTTAGCAATAATAACGTTACCTGCTTGACGGAAAGGGTTGCCAGGTTTTCACAACAAAACCCGCCCAATTGCTACTCAAAACTAGCCCAAACGTACCGCTTTTCGAGGGGGTCCCCCGGTAAAAATAGCGTTCCGGGGGATAAAATACATGTTATTGTGGTCGCTTCAACCCACGGCAACAGTGTTACAGTAGCTCAATTCCGCGGGAAAACCGCAGACTTGGCAACACTGTGACGGATAGTAATGTCTACAACGGACACGGCCGCTGTCGCGGCGCGACCACAACAGCTTGAAGTTGTCTAATTTGCCACGGTCTCCCTGCTGCACTAATAGTAGTAAGGCTTTCCTCTGTGTATACATATCCTTACAAGTACAATTTTTGCTGTATTATTTGTGTCCCCTTCAAAATTTGCTCTTGAGAAATGTTGTTTATTGACACCCCCCCCCCCAAAAAAAAAAAAACTGTCAGAAGAAAATTTTTGTTTAATAATACATAATAATAATAATGTAATTACACTAAACTGAAATTGTTGTTAACGTTAGAAACCAACCAACAAACGAATAAGCTTAAATTAGTGCATACATATCTTACAAATAATCGACCACTTACGCTGACTGTGTAATCTGTACCTGTAATACACATAAATTTACACAGATGAATTATTTACAGTTATTACAATGACTAATATTACGATTATTTATTCTTACTTAAAGGGATAGTTCACTTTGAAATTAAAATTTGGTATCTATCAGCTTACCCCAAGGGCATCCAAGATGTAGGTGTCTTTTTTTCTTCAGTAGATCCAATTTTGATGTTTTTAGGTCAAACCGTTCTAGTCTGTCAGTCATATAATGGCAGGTATAGGTCACTGTCTCTATAAGAGGGAAAAAGAACATGCACAGAGAAATCCAAATTAAACAATTACCCATCGTAACTACACATTGATGGCCTAAGACACGAAACGAGCGGTTTGTGTGAGAAAACGAACAGTATTTATATAGTTTTTTACCTCTTGTACACAACCATGTCCAAGTGATCTGAGAGCACACACGCATCCGGTGTGTGACGTGTGTGCGTGCGCTCTGGCAATGAGTGACGTATACGCGCGAGAGATCACTTCCGGCGCTTTCCGGTGCTTGCGCAGACTAACGCCCCATTCACACGGGGCGTCGGCGTCAACGCCTCTCGTTGACTTTGAATGGAGTGACGTCAAGCGTTGCCGAACTGAATTGTGGGTCCGTCGCGTCGCTTCACTGGCGCTGCTCGCGGCAGAAGTTGAAAACCTTTCAACTTTTCAAGCGCCAACGTAGGCGTTAGCCAATCAGATCGCCTCATGCAAATACCCAATCCCGTTCATGCAACACCAGAGAAGTATGTGATTGGTTGTTGTAACTATGACAGCGCGTCAGCACCACGCTTCAGACACGCCTTCCGTCAAGCGTTGACGCCGACGCCCCGTGTGAATGCAGCGTGAGCCAGAGCGCGCGCACAGACACGTCACACACCGGATGTGTGTGCGCACTCAGATCACTTGGACATGGTTGTGTACAAGAGGTAAAAAACGATATAAATACTATTCGTTTTCTCACACAAACCGCTCGTTTCGTGTCTTAGGCCATCAATGTGTAGTTACGATGGGGAATTGTTTAATTTGGATTTCTCTGTGCATGTTCTTTTTCCCTCTTATAGAGACAGTGACCTATACCTGCCATTATATGACTTACAGACTAGAACGGTTTGACCTAAAAACATCAAAATTGGATCTACTGAAGAAAAAAAGACACCTACATCTTGGATGCCCTTGGGGTAAGCTGATAGATACCAAATTTTAATTTCAAAGTGAACTATCCCTTTAATATAAGATAGCATGTAAAGGAAACAAACACCAACATATATAATCTGTTTAAAAAAATGTACAATTACTATTCATTTACAAAATGGGAATTGTGTGCACTTATTGCTTAACAGCTCACTGGGGAAAACTTTCAGTAATAATGGGCCAGTGTTCACTATGGATAGAGGAGCTGTATATAACAGAGCCAGCAGAACTCAGTCTTATCTTCTCTCAGCCACCTCTGAGCTATGGGAAGCTGCAATATTTTGCTATTTTGCTCTCTGCTGTTCATGCACACGGGCTCAACATGTCAGTTGCGTGGTAAATTTGAAATGCCTAATATTTTTAAAGCAGGTGACATTATGATTGGAGGAATTTTTCCTATTTTTAATAAACAAGAAAATGTTATTGCCTCTTTTGAGAGAAAAATGCGAAGGATTAATTGTTCAGGGTAAGTGCAGAAGCATGCTTGTGATTCAAACAGGAAATTATTAAGGGAATTCTTTTTTTTTTTGGTGAAGTTATTGGCTAAATTCAGGCATGCATTGTTGTTCATGTCAAATTTTCTGTACAGATTTGACCTACGTGCCTTCCGTTGGATGCAAGTCATGATGTTTGCAATAGATGAGATAAACCAAGATGAGGGTTTGCTTCCTAACATTTCTTTGGGCTATAAAATAATGGATTCTTGTGCTTCTCCCACTAATGTTTTACGTGTGGCATTCACACTGGTGAGTGAGCAGAAGGAAGAAGAATCTACAACTCAGTGTCACCTTCCGCTTACAGCTCTTGTAGCTGAATCAGGCTCATCACAGTCTTTAGCTGTTGCTGGAGCACTTGGACCATTCAGAGTGCCAATGGTAATGGTAACATTAATCAATCCTGCAGTGTAAATGCATTTAAGTATTCCTGATAATGTAATAAAGGCCATTTATAATTAGTGTGTTTAATTTTTTTTCATTTAATCTAGGTGAGTTACTTTTCAACATGTGCATGTCTGAGTGATAGAAGAAAATATCCATCATTTTTCCGTACAATTCCAAGTGACTACTACCAAGCAAAAGCCTTGGCCTCTCTTGTAAAACGATATGGATGGACTTGGATTGGAGCTTTGCAGTCAGACAATGATTATGGAAAAAATGGGATTTCAGCCTTCACAAAGGAAGTGGAAAAAATGGGAGTTTGCATTGCATTTGTAGGCACAATTTTAAGGACATACCCCCAAAGTAAAATCACTGAAGTGGTTGAATTGATAAAACAATCTACAGTGAAAGTGATCCTGGCATTTGTGCCAGAGGGAGATCTCTATCCTCTAATGAGAGAAACTGTGAAACAAAACATCACAGGAATCCAGTGGATTGCAAGTGAAGCCTGGGTAACTGCAGCAAGGCCCTCTACCCCTGAAATGTTCAAGTCTTTTGGAGGCACAGTTGGATTTGTGGTACGAAAGATGGCTATGCCCAAACTTGGAACTTACCTGAAAAACATCAGTCCTTACTTTCCTTCACAATCCACTTTTGTCAGTGACTTCTGGGAAACAATGGTTGGCTGTAAACCATGTCTTAATTGTGAACCCCTGCCATTTGCAAATGTTACACTCAACAGCCAAATGTGCACAGGAGAAGAAAAACTAAATTACACAGACAAATTCTTTGATGTAACACAAGTAAGAGTAACATATAATGTGTATCAAGCTGTGTATGCAACTGCACACGCTATTCACAAATTGTTGTTTTGCCAAAGAGATAAAAATAATGTTTTGAGACAGTGCCTAAATGTATCACAGATAACTCCAAAATTGGTGAGCAAGTTGGTTTATTTATTTGTCAAAACACTTAAACATCATAAGTTGACAGTTTCATTAACTATATCATACTTAATTCCAAGGTCAGTGATCACTTACAGAGTGTGAATTTTGTAGATGAATATGGAGAAAATGTGTTCTTTGATGAGAATGGAGACCCACCTGCATCATACGAGGTGATAAACTGGCAGCTAAGAGATGGAGAGGTACAACATGTAACTGTGGGCTATTTCAGCACATCTACAGATGGAACATATAAACTTACAGTTAAAGAGGACAACATTCGCTGGAACACAGGAAATTCGGTACTTATAACTCCAAATAAGCATGTCTTAGTTATTATTATTATTATTATTAATTGGCTAAAACATATTATATTAATTTGACAGATACCAAAAGCAGTATGCTCAGACACCTGCCCAAATGGCACAAGAAAGGCCCAAATAAAAGGACGACCTGTTTGCTGTTTTGACTGCATCCCATGTGCTGATGGTTCAATATCAAATACAACAGGTACCTGTAATTCACCTGTAATACCCTACATTATGTATTTTAACCCATTTAATCCCTTTTTTCACATACATGAAAATATCCAAATGAGGTGTCATTAGTAACCCTTTGAAATAATTAATAATTATTTTGTGATTTTTTTTATTTATTTTTTGAAAAGTGTTTAATAACTGTCACCCCCCCCCCCCATTTTTGAACATATACGTGAGAGTGCACTATCCAAACTTAAACTCTTATAATTCATGAATGCTTTGAATACAGATATAAGTTTGGTGTCTTTTTTAAGAAGACAATCAGCAGATTAATGTAGAAGTGGAATTATTTTAAAATATGAAAGTAATAAAAAGTTATAAAAGTTTAAATTTGCTGTAAAGAAAATACACAGTACTACATTTTTTATATTTTATATAAAATTAACATTTTACATAACAGGTTTTACTCTAAAGTTGATATAAAATGAAAGCCTTATGTCTGAATAAGTTATGTTCCAAATTTGAAGTTGATATGAAAAAAATTTAGGTTCCTGTGAGATTTTATTTAGGGCGTCATACCACAAACACCCACCGGGTGCCATCCAAACTCCATTTAATTTAGTTTGATGCATTTTTCTGTCACAAATGTCCGATCACAAAAAGACCACCAAATATGGAATTCTGAGAGTCAGACCTTTCCGGTGATATGTATTTTGTCAAGATTATAAAAAGTTTTGATTCTAAAAGACCGTAATGCATTGTGCAATATGACACTTGACACCGCCCACTAAGGGGGAGGAGACCGCCAAAAGATTTTAAAGTACCATTTCCATGGTAACACAATATCCGATTTCAAAATGGTTTTCACAGGATGAATTTTGAGGTTTTAAGCTTTCAAATGATATATAATTTATGATGATTACATTTGATAGGGAAAAAAGACAATGAACAAAAGAGCGCCAAGCGTCCCACAGGTGGGACGGTGACAGTTAAGGCGTTAATGGTCAGTCACAATTGTGACAGGTGGGATAATGTGTATACTGAATTAAAATATTTCTGCAGTTATAAAAATATTAATTAATGTTATATTGTTACGGGGCGAACAAGACGTGAGACGTGCTGATCCATTTGCAAGCTTTTTTTCCAAGACGTGGTCACAAAAAGGCAAGAGTCAAACAATGGCAAACAGTAATCCTAAGGGAAGTGTGGGTCTTCAATCGGCGAACAATATCCAGAGGGCTTGAGAAGAGGGGTAGTCCAATAACATAAGCAATAGTCCAGGCGAGGTGCAAACACAGTCCGAAACAGTAAGGCAAAGGGTAAATCCAAGATACACAGGCAAGAATCAGGTAACAGGCAACACAAGGCAAGACTAGACTTGACTATGATCTATGAACAAGAAACTAGGGTGGAAAACTGGCTCCGTAAAGTAGCTATCGCTAGGAGAGAGATATACAGTAAACAATACTTGGCGATCTGAAAGAGGAAGTCCAAGGTTTATAAAGCGTGTCTGATTGGATTTAGCTGTGTATGTGTAATCAGTGCATTCAGCTGTGTGTGTGTAATCAGTGCAATGGGTGATGGGAACTGTAGTCCGGAGTGACATAACAGTCTGTGTGGTGTGAAAGTCAATATGATGGAGAGGCGACCTCTTGTGGCAGTCAGATGGAAGACCACGAACCGGATTTGTGACATATACGTATATACTGTACCTTAGTGCAGCTATTATGCATAAAAACCCTTATACAACACTGATAGGAATACTGAGATAAAATACAAAATAATAATAAAATCAATTAAAATTAAATCAATTAATCAACATATTTCAAAATGGTTACTTTATTGTAACATACAGTATATAATACAATTGTTATATTAGTGCTACCAGTATTACAATGTCGATATTGTAACTTATTTGTAACATTTGAAATTTTAATTTGGTGCAATATTTTGTCATTGCAACACTTTAGTGCAGCCTTCACTAACAACTGCAATTGGATTTACTGTATGTATACCTAAATTCACTGTTATCCCACCGACTATTGTGACCATCAAGATGTTTACTCATTCTATGACCACACTCAAAAAAACTGAATGCAGTATATGTGAATTCATATATTAATACTAGACACCTTAAAGACAATGTGCACCAAAAATCTTTGTCATATCTTTATGTTAACATACTTTACTAGCATTTTGTTGATGCAGCCATCATCTTCTCAATGTGCAAACAGGAAACTGTTTTGGTGTCCATTTTGCACTAACCATGTGAAACTACACATATTTACTTTTTTACGGTCACTATTGTGACTGGATTAAATTGGATTAAATGGTTAAAGCTCAATGAATACTCCAACATAACATGTGTTATCTATTTTTTTAGGAGCAGCAGACTGCATTCCTTGTCCTGAAGAATACTGGTCAAATGAGAGACGAGACAAGTGTGACATAAAAATGACAGAGTTTCTGTCTTATACAGAAACTATGGGAATCATTCTGACTGCTCTATCACTGTTTGGAGCCAGCCTTACTGTAGCAACAATGATTATCTTCATACGCTTTAGAGAAACACCTATAGTGAAAGCTAACAATTCAGAGCTGAGCTCACTATTACTTGTTTCACTGTTCTTTTGCTTCCTTTGTCCTCTTACATTCATTGGTGAGCCAACGGTGTGGTCATGTATGTTACGTCATACAGCATTTGGTGTTACTTTTGCTCTCTGCATTTCTTGTGTTTTGGGGAAAACCATAGTAGTTGTCACTGCTTTCAGAGCCACATTACCAGGAAATAAATTGTCTGGAAAGTTTGGGCCAGTACAACAAAGAGTCATTGTGTTCTCATGCACTGCAATTCAAATAGTCATCTGTGTTCTATGGCTTATAATAAGCCCACCATTTCCTGGTAAAGCTCTGAAGTATAACAATAAAAAGATAATTTTAGAATGCAACACAGGCTCAGATGCAGCATTTTATGCAGTTTTAGGATATATTGGTATTCTTTCAGCAATCTGTTTGATTTTGGCATTTTTAGCTAGAAAATTACCGGATAATTTTAACGAAGCCAAATTTATCTCGTTCAGTATGCTTATATTTTGTGCTGTCTGGGCAACATTTATACCTGCTTATATTAGTTCACCTGGCAAGTACACAGTTGCAGTAGAGATTTTTGCAATTTTGTCATCTGCCTTTGGTTTACTGTTATGTATATTTGTGCCAAAATGTTACATTATTCTCATTAAACCAGAGAGAAATACTAAAAAACACTTGATGGGGAAATTTCAAAAGACTAGTCTCTGATGTATGATTAAAAAAAAAAAAAAAAAAAAAAATAGATGAATGATGAAAAATATGTTATTTGTTGTCTTATTATTTGCCAATACCAGCCATGTATTTATGAACTGACAAGCAAGCAGAGAGGCAAAAGGCAGCTATTAATGTAGCCTAATTTAAATGCTTCAGTAGACCTTAGAGGTTGTGAAAGTGTCTAATTCAATAAAAATTAAAAAAAATTACCTGTTAAGATCACAATGATACATGAGATTTAATCATAAATGCTATCTAGAGCCCAGACCTTAAGCAGTATTAGCAAATTAACCATTATTATTATACATTTGCTTTTGTTGTAAGTGGGTGATGAAAGTGATTTATGCAGTTGTTTTAACATCATTTGGAAATCCCGACTGAGGGATAGCTTTTTCCCCTCAGGCTATCAGGCTAATGAACAGCCAGAACTAATACACCCTACAGCACACTCCCACTTTACAATATGCCGTGACAATAAAAGTGATTTGATTTGATTTGATTTGATTTGATTTGATTTGAAATAAACAAACATTACCAAAAAAAGGTGTTATTATTATTATTATTATTATTATTATTATTATTATTAATGTTATATTTTCTATGTCTGTGTTTCATTCTTGCATACAAAATGTGCATGGTAAAGAGTTATATATGCTTCAGCAGCAGGGCCTAGTTGAAATGGTAGCTTTTACGTCAACAATTATATCATTGCACTAAACTCTTTATTGTGATCATATAAACATTTTTCTCCCTTAATCCTAAATACAAAGCATTTAGTACACATTTTGAGAAACTACTGTGAACAGTTGTATCAAATATGTCATTTGGAATGATAATTATAACAACAACAACAACGTGTATATTAATATGTTTAATAACCAGACATTATTATTATTTTTATTTTATTTTTATTGATGAGTTGGCCTCTTAGCTGATTTCATTTGAGTACTATTTCTTCATCATATTCTTTTTTGTCATTTCTCTCAGGTTTCAGAAGTACAATATAACATTTAGGAGCAAATATACACAGTAAGAGACCAAAGGCAGAAGCCAGAATAGCAAAGACATGGACAGCAACCATATACTTTCCACGAGAGCTCACATAAACTGGAATGAAGGTTATCCACACAGCAAAAAATATTAGCATGCTAAATGTGATGACTTTAGCCTCATTAAAGTTGTCTGGTAATTTTCTGGCCAAAAATGCCAATAAGAAACACAAGGAAGATAGGAAACTGATATATCCAAGCACACACCAAAATCCAATTTCAGATCCCACATTACATTCAACAACCATAGTTGCACTCATGAACTTAGAGTTATTTGATGCAACAGGAGGATTCATTGATAACCATATAATGCAAATTAGTGCTTGCACAAAAGTGCACAAGATTACACTTGATCTTTGTTTAGCAGGGCCAAACCACTTCATGACATTACTGCCAGGGAGGGTGGCTCTGAAAGCCATTAAGACTACCACAGTTTTTGCCAAGATGCATGAAATACATAGAGTAAAGCTGACTCCAAAGGCTGGATACCGAATCTGACATAACCAGTCAGTGGGCTTCCCTATAAATGTTAGGCCAATCAGAAAGCAAGCGCAGAGGAACAGGAGGAGAATGAAACTTAACTCTATATTGTTTCCTCGTATGACTGGAGTCTTTCTGTACAATATAAACACAACAATCACTGCTAATGCTGCACAGACTCCGAATGCTGAAAATGTCCATAGTATTATTCCCAAGGGCTCCTGAAAGGACAAAAACTCTAAAGTTTTGGGGATGCACTGGTCTTGGGCTTGGTTTGGCCATGTTTCCTTTGAACATGTCAGACAATCAGTTGAGTCTGGAGAAATTGTGGAAAAAGCGGAGCATAAAACACTAGTTTTCCTTTTCTTTCTTCTCAAAATACCATTAATTGAGGTGCCATGAGGATCACACCTGTTTGATTACTGATCTCTCCCTCAGCACATGCTATACAGTCAAAGCAGCAGACGGGCTTTCCTTTTTGCCTGGCTTTCCTGGAGCCTGGCAAACAGCTTTTACTACACAATGATTCTGGTGCCTAATGACCACAGCAAAAGAAGCAGTAAAAAAAAAAAAAAAAAAAAAAAAAACACACACACACACACACACAACACAGTCTGAACTCAATGAGAGCGAAAGATCAATAAATACTTTCCTTGCATAGATAAACATCCAACATATAATCACTCTATGTATAGTGTTTGCAAATTAATCTAATTAATTGGCACCGTATGAAAACCTAAAATGTTGCTAGATCATCTATAAAAACAGTGAAAAAATACACATGTATAAATATATTCAAAATGTTTAATACAAAATGAAAACAAGAGTGAATTTTTGTTTAAAATTATAACACTGGATTCTTAGTTCAGCCATAAACATTAAGTTGATCTGATGGAAAAGCAAACATAGAAAATAATATCTGGTTATGGGTGTAGTGGCACACACCTTCTCTCCTCTGTGCCACATAATTACTGGCTCATCTATTTCTAGGTCTTTGTCATCTTCAAGGGAGGCATCATAGAATCCCACCCTCACTAGTTGAAGGGAGCCATCAGACCCTCTTTGCCAGTTCATCAGGTCATAGGATGCAATAGGATCACCGTTATCATCAAATCTGACCTCTTCCCCTATTGTTGTGAAATGTGTTCGCTTCATGTAGTACAGGAGCTTAGATGAATTAGGGAGAAAAGATAATGCAAAGTAAAGCAAACCCATTAAAATACACGTATGTGCATATAGGCAGTGAATGTAAAATTTTGAGTAACACACACCTGCCATGGCAGAATTGAATACAGACTCCCACATGTCCCATTCTGAAAGGGGCCTTTTCCTGGTTCACATGTGCTCATATCATGTAGTGCATGTGCTATGAGATACACGGCCTTATAAACATTGTAGGAGACTCTGAGTTGTGATACATCTGAATAAAGTGTGTACACATCGTCCAGACTCTCACTGCCATCGCAGGGTGGCCAGTTCTGTTCTGCTTCTCCATGTACATGAGTATTTAAGGACCCATTCATCCGGCAACGGAAAGTCTCTTCCCAAAACTCTGAGAGAAAATGTGACTTCTGAGCAACAGAAACATTTACTCTTCTGAGGTAACTGCCAAGCTGTGGGATATCAGCTCTCCGTATGGCAAACCCTAATGATCCTTTCAACAGATCACCAAAATCCTCCCAGAGGACTTTTGACGTGGCCCAAGCCTCACTGGCAATCCACTGAAGATAAGTAACATTTTGTCGTCTGCACTCTTTCAGGACACCATGCAGATATGAATCCACAGAGAAGTTTATTATAACTGTGGCAGAAGAAGATTTTAAAATGTTCACAAGTTGCTCCACTGCATCTTGTGTGAGTGCAACAGGATAAATGTGGACATAAGCAGGACAAATATTAAATCTTTCTGACTCTTTCAAGAATAGCTGGATGGCAAACCGAGCATAGTCTGTATCCACACCGATCACACCGACCCATGTCCATTGAAAGTAATGAACAAGTTTTACCAAAGCTTTAATCTGAAATAGATCACTTGGCATTGTCCGCATGAATGCTGGAAACACTCTCTTGTTACTGAGACATGAACAGGATGCAAAGTAGCTCACCTAATATATGAAAACACAATATTTCAGTAAGATTAGCAATGCAATCAACCAGGTATCACTGTAATAACACTGCCAATGGAACAAATCAATATTTGACTATAAATCTAATGATTTGACAACATGTTAATTGTTAAGTGATATAATGCTAAAATATATAATGTATTACTAGAGGTATTTTGAAGGAGCCTAGAGTTCTCAGAACAGCCATGGAGACTCCTGATGATGCCTCTCCTACGATTACAGGGCTTGGCTTCTTTTGTATGTCTTCACAGCTTTGTCCACTGCCCTTCTCTGGCTGTCCATTGACCAGGAGAATAGACCTCTTCACAGATACAGGTATGTCATCACCGCTGTCCCTGATGTGGTAGCCCAGAGATAGGTTTGGCAAAAGGTCTTGCTGCTGGTTTATTTCTCTCACAGCAAAGATCATCGTCTGCATCCACCTCAGGGCTCGAGGGGTAAAGCTGCAACAGATTTCACACACCTGTATAAATTATTCATTACATAACGGCAATAAAACAAATGATGCAACAAAGGCTTTAAAATGAGACCAAATAGATCTGTTAATCATTCTTATTTGATTTTAATTATTAATTATTGTATTGATCTTTTACACAACATCTTTCAAAAGATGAAACCATGACTCACAATTTATACTTGATTAGCTTAGGTTTGCTTGTGAAAGTTGAAATTAATGGTATTGTGCTGGAATGCAAAGGGAAAATTCCTCCCAAAACCACATCTCCGTCCTCGTAAAAGCTGTAAGTATCCTCATCTCCCTGATAGATGCATGTATCTTTGCTCTTAGACTGACTCTGCACACAAATATACAGCAGAAGCCAAAATGTGAGAAGAGTTACACAAAATTGTGCCATAACTGACAGAAAAATGCACCTGCTGGGTACCACATACAGTATATATATGATCAAGGGATGGCCTTAAGTTTTTACAAGGAAACACACAAACCAATAGCATGTGTAACTCCTACTGTCAATCTTTTTTTGTACCAAGCTTCTTTGACCCAATGGTAATGCATATTCACATTCAGTCATAAGACCACCTTTACACATTTAATGTAAAAAGATGTTTGTCATTCTAAAATACTTTTTCTTTGCCTTTTCGATTAATTTCACCTTAGCTAAGATAGTTTTTTTTTTTTTTTTATACAATAGAAATTAAAAGGAGGGGGCAATATGACGACAGTATTAATTGATTCATTCACTGGGGTCATATGTATTACATACGAGTAAAAGATGAAATAATTTTATTTTTATTGTATTACAATATTATTATTATTATTATTATTATTATTATTATTAAGTGTTTGGGGCACATGGGTAAAGATGGCAGTTAATTTGATATCTAGCAGGAGGACGTCATACACAATATGCAAGGAGCATGACGAACATCTAAAACAAAGGGTAACAGAAGCATCTTCCTGCTGTTTGTCTTGCAAATCATAACAAGGTAATGATGTGTATTTTATTATTTACACCTTTTTCAAGCAGCTGTTTATTCAGACTGCAGACTTTAATCAGCCAGTGTTGATGACTCAAATATACTTCACAATAAAAGACTACATTAAGAGGCTAGTATCAAGGGTTATTTTTTTTCGTATATTATTTTTTTCTTATTTTGTTTGCAGAAAAGTATGCAGTATACCAATGCAGAATACATATTCAAAGTTGTATATGTATTTTTCTAAAATTATCAACTGGCTGTGGAGGAGATAAACAATGGAACAACAGCCACTCCTGTCTCACAAATCACCTCTGGCAGTGTTGAACAGGTATATAAACATGAAGCATATGTATTGGGGTTGGCCGTTGATTAAGATGAATCTGGAACCTCACAATCCACTATTGTCTCCTGGATTGTAAACATGCAATTGCATAAATTAAAAAAAAAAAAAAAAACTCAAATCTTGTCTCAACAGACAATATAATTGTCTTAACAAACAATTTCATATTGAAAAAATGCTGCTGATATGGAAGTCTTCAGCATTATGTGTTCAGTAGTTATGTTTTTACTGTTGCCGAATGCATATATGCCTTTGCTTTGCAAGGTGATCTCTCATTCAGAGGCAAAGCCTGCAGTGTTTACTTCATGTTCAGTGTCATATACAATCATGTATAAGAATTCTACAATGATAATTGATTTATTTATTTTATTCTTTTTTATTCTTTTTTATTTTTGTTTTAAATTAATAACTAAATTAGACATTACTGAACAAACAAATATTTCAATTTGTTTCAAATTGTTATATTAGTAAGGGCTACTATTTTAGATTGCTGAGATACAATCTTAAAATCCTAATGCATCATTATCATGTTCTCTTGATTTTTTTATTTTTATTTTATTTATTTATTTGTGTGTGTGCGTTCACTGAAGACCATGCAATTATTGCAATACTGTACAATAAAGCAGACTATTTCTTTCCTCACTCTCTGCATAATATCATTGTTTTACTTATAAACTGAAAATACTATATTTTGAATTATTATTATTCATTATGGTTGGTAACTGTATTAATGTTTCACCGCGTTAATAAGGTACATCCGACCAGGGAGCTATCAAGGTGTTCTCCCCAAGGATGTATACCATTTGCTGCAGGTGGTGGTGGGGGGGGGGTATTTTAAGGTGTCCTGGTTACACATGTTACATGTAATTAATAATAAATTATGCATAATTACATGTAAGTAACCCTAAGCCAAAACCTAATCCTAACTATAACCATATAGTACATGTAGTTAATTAATATTACTCAGTACTTACAGGTATAATTACACTGTAACAAGGACACCTTAAAATAAAGTGTAACCAGTTTTTTTCTTTTTCTTTCAGTTTTAAACTGTATGGTATAAATAGCATACAGTGCAATTAAAACTCACGCGCATGATGTGAAAAGCCACGAGTACCATGTATTTCAGTACCTGGACTTGTTTTACTATTGATCAAACAGGAGACTGTCTGTGGTTCCTGTCTGCAATGCTGCTGAGTGGTTTGTGATTGTAGCTCCGTGTAGCTTTGTTTTTCTGTTGGAATTTATTTCTTACTATCACTCTCTGTTGTTTAAACTGCTAATCATCACCATATTTAATTTAATTATCACCATATTTCTTATATTATCTATCATACTAACTTGACATTGTTTGCTTTTAATCTAAATCACTAGCGCAGCGCGTAAGCATTCCATTAGCTTCTTTTCTCTCTCGCTCCGTTTTTCACAAGTATACCAAACAACTGTGCTAAATTGGAATCATTCAACAATCACGGAGAGAAATGGCCTTTTCTCCTGTTATTGTCACTCGCACTGCCTGCTACATGTATAGTGTAACTTTCTCTGTCAGCGGCGAGGGATTCACATGTGATAAATGCAGGGAAATATTTAGGCTGACAGAGAAGATTTTAGAACTAGAGACATGCATCCAAACTTTAATTGAGAATAGTAAGAATGTGAGGGCCTTAGATACGGCTTTGGATGTGACTAGCTTAGCAAATCATGTACATTGTTCGGTTCCAGTTGCAGAGCCCCCACAGCAGGGTGACTGCGTGACTGTGAGGTGGCATAGTCACAGAGCTCTTCCATTCTGATCAAGACATCAAAGAGGTTCAATTTTACTTCACTTTCACTTTTTCAGTTCCATGATTACATTATTTTAAATTAGTCTACCCCCCCCCCCAAGATTACTGTTATAAACATGAGCCATGTCCAAAAGGTAAAGGGAGAGGTGTTGCTACAATTTATAGTAAAATGTTCAATATTTCTCAGAGGTCTGGTTTCAACTATAATTATTTTGAAGTAATGGTGCTTCATATAACATTATCTCGAGTGGTAAGTGTTAATAATAAGTCTTCTGTTACGTTTGTACTGGCTACTGTATACAGGCCACCAGGGCACCATACAGACTTTATCAAATAATTTGTTGATTTTCTATCTGAGATAGTGCTGGCGGCAGATAAATTCTTAATTGTTGTTGATTTTAATATCCATGTTGATGATGAAAAAAGATGCATTGGGATCAGCATTTATAAACATTCTTAACTCTATTGGGGATAGACAACACGTGTCAGGACCTACTCATTGTCATAATCATACTTTAGATGTAATACTACCACATGGAATTGATGTTAATGGCGTTGAAATTCTGCAGCAGAGCGATGTTATCTCAGATCATTATCTAGTCTCATGTATACTCCATATGTCAAGTCACAAAGGGATCTAGAGGCAAAAGGCAAGTCAAAACAGAGACTTTATCAACCAAAAACGAACTCAGGCAGTCTGTTGTTCGCTAGCCGGAACTGGCATACGCAGAACAGAAAAAACATTCAGGGAAAAACTGGAACATAGAAGCAGACGTGACTTGAGCGAGAGGGTGTGCGGTCCCGGCCGGAGTGGCGAGCAGCAACTTCCACAGAAGGCAGTACAGTCCGGAGGGCTGCGTCCGGAGGCAAACGGACCACGGGCCGCCGGTAACTGGGAGACTGGGCAGAGACAAGGTCAGACACTCGACAGGACTCGACTCGACTAGACAGGACAGGACTGTTCTAGACAAAACACAGAGTCACGGTAATAGAGTGAAAAGAGCTTGCAGAATGGCTGCGAAACAGTAATCTGACAAAGTAGTCTAGAAACACACAGAGTGAAATAGAGGAACAAATCAGCGTCAAAAGGGAACAGGTGACGTCCCAATCAGCGCGAGCGTTGATTGTGAACGCGAACAGCTGAGTCTAGGAGGCGGAGCAAGAAATAGAAAGGAAAAGAAAACTGGAATCAAACCCGGCTCATGACAGTACCCCTCCCCTGAGGAGCGCCCCCTGGCGCTCCCGAGGGAGAAGACTGGCGAGAGCGAAAGAAGTCCTCGATGAGTGAGCGGTCCAGAATGTCCCGAGCCGGAACCCAGCTTCTCTCCTCCGGGCCGTACCCCTCCCAACCGACTAGGTACTGAAAACCCCTTCCCCGA
Organism: Aspiorhynchus laticeps; assembly: GCA_023376895.1. NCBI lineage: Eukaryota > Metazoa > Chordata > Actinopteri > Cypriniformes > Cyprinidae > Aspiorhynchus > Aspiorhynchus laticeps. The sequence continues at coordinate 44,289,899 of CM041798.1, forward strand.
GGGCGGGTGGCCAACAATTTCTTGACTCTATACACCGGAGGGCCCTCGTCAAGGACAGGTGGGGAGGGTGGGGAAGGACGGGAGGGCGGGCGAATAACGGGTTTAATACACGAGACGTGGAAAACCGGGTGAACCCATTGTAAATAGTGAGGTAGTTTAAGCCGCACCGCCATCGGACTAAGGACCTTGACTATGGAAAAAGGGCCGATAAATTTGGGTGCTAACTTTCGCGACGGAGACTGAAGGGGTAGGTTACGAGTGGACAACCACACTCTCTGGCCACAAACATATCTAGGGGCTTTAGAACGATGGCGATTGGCGGCCTGACAGATGAGTTCTCTAGTCTTACACAATGTTCTCCGCACCCTCATCCAGGTAAGCTGGCAGCACTTAATAAGGGCTTGGACAGAGGGGACAGAGATCTCCGAATCCTGCGCGGAGAACAGCGGCGGCTGGTAACCTAGACAACAGTGAAACGGAGATATCCCGGTGGATGACGACGGCAGCGAGTTATAGGCGTATTCGGCCCAACCCAGCTGCTCACACCAGGATGAGGGGTTGTGAGCAGCTAGAGTACAGAGCAAACGCCTGAGAATTTGATTGACGCGTTCGGCTTGTCTATTAGTCTGTGGGTGGAATCCCGACGACAGACTAACCTTTGCTCAGATCTGTCGACAGAATTCCCTCCAGAACTGAGAGACAAATTGAGGCCCTCTATCAGAGACAATGTCAGTGGGTAGCCCATGGACCCTAAAAACGTGATCGAACACAGCTAGAGCCGTCTCCTTGGCCGCAGGGAGCTTGGGAAGGGGGATAAAACAGGCCGCCTTGGAGAAGCGATCAACGACTGTAAGAACTACCATATTTCCTGCGGAGGGAGGCAAACCCGTAACGAAATCCAAAGTGATGTGCGACCAAGGGTGAGACGGGATAGGGAGAGGACGAAGTAACCCAGCAGGGGGAGAATTACTAGACTTGGACTGGGCACAGACAGGACAACAGATTACGAAATGGCGTACGTCACGAGCTAAGGCCGGCCACCAAAACCGCTGACGGACGGTGGCCAAAGTACCCCTAATTACAGGGTGCACAACGAGCTTGGAGGCATGACTCCAGCGGAGAACCGTGGGACGAACGGACCTGGGAACAAACAGTCTACCGGCGGGACATTCTTGAGGAATCGTGACACAAGCGAGAGCTCTCTTAACCTGCCGTTCGATTCCCCAGACCATGGCCCCTACCACAAGACCATCGGGCAGAATAGTCTCTGTGGCAGAGCCGTCCTCAGAAGAATCAAACTGCAGAGAAAGCGCATCAGGCTTGGTATTCTTTGAGCCAGGTCTGTAGGAAATGGTAAAGTCGAACCGCCCAAAGAATGAAGCCCATCGTGCCTGTCTATCGTTTAGTCTCTTAGCCGAACGAATGTACATTAAATTTCGGTGATCAGTCCAAACAATGAATGGCTGGGCTGCCCCCTCTAACCAATGACGCCACTCGCCTAATGCCAACCGAATGGCTAGGAGTTCACGCTTACCCACATCGTAATTACGTTCTGCCGGTGAGAGGCGATGAGAGAAAAAAGCGCACGGGTGAACCCGGTCGTCCTGTGATGAGCGCTGCGAAAGCACCGCTCCCACTCTTACATTAGATGTGTCAACCTCTACTATGAACTGTCTTGACGTGTCAGGGGTAATCAGAATAGGTGCTGAAGAAAATAATCTCTTAAAACGATTGAAAGCCCCCTGAGCCGCATTGGACCACGTGAAATGGGACTTGGTCGATGTGAAGGCCGTAAGAGGGGCAGCCACCTGACTGAAATTACGGATAAAGCGAGGATAAAAATTAGCAAACCCCAAATATCTTTGGAGAGCTGTATGAGAGTCGGGGACAGGCCAGTCCATAACAGCACGCACTTTAGCTGGATCCATACTGATGCCATCGGTGGACACGATCGAACCCAAAAACGAAACCGAACTGGCATGAAAAACGCACTTCTCAGCCTTCACAAAAAGACGATTCTCTAACAGACGTTGCAGTACCCGACGCACGTGCTGGACGTGTTCCTGGAGGGTAGGCGAAAAAATTAGGATGTCGTCCAAGTAGACAAAGACGAAAATATTAAGCATGTCCCTCAGGACATCGTTCACCAACGCTTGACAAACAGCTGGGGCATTGACGAGCCCGAACGGAAGTACCCGGTATTCAAAGTGGCCTAAGGGAGTGTTGAAAGCTGTCTTCCACTCGTCTCCCTCTTTGATGCGCACTAAGTGGTACGCATTGCGGAGGTCCAATTTCGTGAAAATCCTTGCTCCCTGCAGGATCTCGAAGGCTGACGACATGAGTGGCAGCGGGTACCGGTTCTTAATAGTCATCTCGTTAAGCCCACGATAATCAATGCAGGGACGCAAAGAGCCATCCTTCTTTTTCACAAAAAGAGGTGAGGTGGAAGGGACAATGGTACCGGCGGCAAGCGAGTCGGCAAGGTATCTCTTGAGCGTCTCGCGCTCGGGAGCGGACAAGGAATATAGTCTACCACGAGGAGGTGTGCTACCCGGGACCAGGTCAATGCTGCAGTCATACGGTCGATGAGGAGGGAGAGAAGCGGCCCGTGAACGACTGAACACCGCTCGCAGATCGTGGTACCCCTCTGGAACACCAGACAAATCACCGGGCAAAACAGGGACAGAAGACACAACAGGCATTGCCGAAACAAGACACTTATCATGACAAGACAATCCCCAAGACAAAATGGTCCCATCTACCCAGTTAAACTGAGGGTTATGTTGAGTTAACCAGGGATGCCCCAAAACGATGGGCGAGAGGGGAGAACGAAAAATAAAAAAATAAATTGTCTCTTGGTGATTGCCGGAAATGGTGAGTCACCGGAGCGGTGGCATGAAGAATCTTGGAAAGGCAGCGACCATCCAGGGCACAGATAGTGGGTGGGTCGTATAACTCCTGAACAGGAATGTCGTGATCAAGTGCCCACCTCTCATCTATAAAGTTCCCTTCGGCCCCCGAGTCAACCAGAGCAGCGCAGGAAAAGGTAGAGCCACCACAGCGCAGGAGGGCAGCGAGGGAGGTACGAGCCTTGTGAGATGGGGAAAAGGTTGTCGCTCTTGCCAGTAATCCCCGGTCTACTGGCGAGCCCTCTCTTTTACTGGACACCTAGCGGCAAAATGCCCCTGTAAGCCACAATGCATGCAGAGTCCCCCTGTGATGCGGCGCTGATGCTAGGTAGTGGAGATGCGAAGACCCCCCAGCTGCATGGATTCTGGACCTGGCAAAACCCCCGCGGGAAAAGAGACAATAGGTGGGGCTCAGGTGGGGAGTAGCGTGCGCGGCGGTGCAACTCAAAGTGTGTGTCGAGACAGATGGCCAGCTCGACCAGTTGGTCCAAACGGGTAGGCAGATCACGTGAGAGAATCTCCTCCTTGATCTCCCCAGAGAGACCCTCCAAAAATCGCGCAGTGAGAGCGTGGCTGCTAAGGTGCGGAACTCTATTGCATAATCGGCGGCTGCTCGCTTCTCCTGGCGAAGTGTCACAAGCTGTCGAGAAGCCTCGTGTCCATAGACGGAGCGGTCAAAAATCTTAATCATTTCCTCCTTAAAGGCAGAAAACTGTTCACAGCAGCCAGCCTCAGACTCCCACACAGCCGCTCCCCAGTCTCGTGCCCGCCCAGTCAGGAGAGAAAGCACAAAAGCTACCTTGGAGCGGTCCTCTGCATAGGTCGTGGGTTGGAGGGAGAAAATCACCTCACACTGTGTCAAAAATGCTCGGCATTCAGAAGGCTGTCCAGAGTAACAAGGTGAATTATTAATGCGTGGTTCAGGAAGATGACAAGGCTGCTGCCAAGCAGATTGGGCGGGACGCAGATTCTGTAGCTGACCGGTTAACTCCGTAACCTGGGCGGATAGGCTCTCAACGGCGTACCTGGTGGCAGCAAGCTCCTCTTCATGGCGGCCCAGCATCGCGCCCTGCAGTTCCACTACCGAACGAATTGGAGTCTCCTTCGCCGGATCCATGTAGTGGTCAGATTATTCTGTCAAGTCACAAAGAGATCCAAAGGCAAAAGGCAAGTCAAAACAGAGAGTTTATTAAACAAAAACGAACTCAGGAAGTCTGTTGTTCGCTAGCCGGATTTGGCATATGCAGAACAGGAAAAACATTCACGGAAAAACTGGAACATAGAAGCAGACTTGACTTTGACTTGAGCAAGAGGGTGTGCGGTCCTGGCCGAAGTGGCGAGCAGCGACTTCCACAGAAGGCAGTACAGTCCGGAGGGACTGTACTGCTCCATTCTGCAAAAGAGCTTGCAGAATGGCTGCGAAACACAATAATCTGACAAAGTAGTCTAGAAACACAGAGTGAAATAGAGGAACAAATCAGCGTCAAAAGGGAACAGGTGACGTCCCAATCAGCGCGAGCGCTGATTGTGAATGTGAACAGATGAGTCTAGGAGACGGAGCAAGAAATAGAAAGGAAAAGAAAACTGGAATCAAACCCGGCTCATGACACCATATATCTAAAGCTGTAAATTCAACTCCTTGTTACTAGTGTTGCTTTCGTCAACGAAAATTATGACTAAATATCGTCTTCAACTAACCTTTATCACGTGACGAAAACGAGATGTGTAAATGCTGGTCATGTGACGGTGACGATAATTAAATGTATAATGCAATATTGTTGACGAATAAAAACGAGACTAAATGTGGTTTACAAAATAAAAACTATGCTAAAATGTCTCTTCATTTTCGTTGACCAAACGAGACGAAACAAAATGTTATAACGTTATTTCATCTCGTTTAGTCGCATTATTATTATTTTGCAGTATTTCTGTTTCCTGTGTCTCACTTCCCGTGTCCGAGAGCTTGACAGAATTACCAGCCTGAGTCCGTCCCGAGCCCGTCTTTTTTCCTCCTCCTCCCAAATCAGATTATACTGTTTCAGCTATTAAAATAGTTCAGTTTTGTATGTAATGGCAAGTGATTATATTTCGTTTCGTTTTTTATTAAGTTAATTTAGAAAAACGTTTGGAGCATTTTTTTGTTCGTTAAATACGTTTTTTTTCTTTCTTAAAGTAACGACCAAGCGGCCAGCGGCAGACCGGCAGACTGATCATAACCATGTTTGATCAATTTCGCCTTCTCAAATCATCACGAATTGCCTAAAATAAAATCTATAGATATACTAAAACAGTTCAAGCATATAACAATGTTTAAATGTTAAACCTAGATAAATGTGCGCTGCATCAGTAGTTTGTGTGGAGAGTTGAAGCTAAAGCGCAGGACGTCGAGGCACCAGCGCAATCAATTGCATTTTTTTTCCAATGGAAACAACTTACACTGTAATTATTGCTCATTAAAAAGTAAGAGTAATACATCATTCGTAACTGTAAAGGGTCTACTTTTATTTGTGTGCACTCACAATATCAACAAAACGTTTTATAAAATATAGAAAATAATTTTATAAAATAAAGAAAACAATGATGCTCCGTCTCGTTGTAAAGGATTTTACCCCTTTTACATTGTTTAATTTAGCTCTTTGGTTTAAGATTTATTTTAGCTTTAGGGAATCTTACGATTTGATATTGATATGATCAATTGATATTAATCAAAACGTCCAACTTATACCTTATTTAACAATCGTCCAGCGAGTTGTTAGATTTCAGTATATCTGAGAAATTCTGTTTATTCTCGTGGCCACGATATAATAATACAGAATTATTTAAATAACCTTATGACAGTTATGAGCATAGGTAACGTAATCTGGGCAAAGTTTTGATTTGAATATTACACAACAAAACACAGAACACTTCTCTATAAATAAATATTTATTTGCTATCTTACTAAAATACATGAACTAAGCTAAATAACATAAAACAAAATACATACACACAGGCAATGAATTGTTGCAATTGAGAATGATTAAAATATAGCACTGTTTTGCTATTTCCGCACGATTTTACCCGTGTCGATCATCAAGAGGAGAACTCTATTATCCTTACTCTTAGAGATAAAATACCACACGATTCAGCCACTTTAGAGATTTTGTTTGATACTTGCTTTTAAGTTGAAATGACGCTGTGTGGCTCGAGGGAATTCCGTGCGTCATTGCGTGACGTCACTCTGGGGATGCCCTTCTGTTGTTGCTTGGTTGGCTCTGGGTGTTGTTTGATGCTCATGAGTTCCTTTCGCGTAGCTTCAGATTTTCAAGGGTTTCTTCAGAGATTTGACTAGGTGTTGGTTCAATGTTCAAACTCGGCCAGATGGTAAATGATGAGAGCTCTTCTGGAGCAGCTCCAAGTTTCAAGAAACACGCGATTTTGAGCAGAGAGCAGAGAGAGCGAGCGAGAGCTGGGAGTCAGTATTTTAGACCGGAGATTTCGGACCCTCCCACTCGATGCTCTTCCAATGAAATAGTTATTGTAGGGCGGAGCTCCGCCCCGTACAGCAAAAATACTTTGCTGAGTTATTTTGTCAAATAAAGAACATATCTTAGCAGATTCCTAGAAGTGATTTAATCATACGTTAGGATCAGAAAAGTCAACTTTCACTTACACCAACTTGTTGTTTGTGAAATCAGCTATTATTCAAGACCAAACAACAGGTATTTGGCATACACAAAGTGCCCATATTACTTTTTACCTACTACACGGGTTAAGGCATAGATTAAACTATGCTAAATTCTAAATAATCGCACTACGCATATGAATTAAACACAGGAAAAGTTATGTCACAGATTGAGAAGATATCAATGGTTACAATAACACAGAAAGCTTAATTTCATTTCATAAACTACAACCAGCAATATATATTTATTGTCTGTATCTATAATATATATATATATATATATATATATATATATCTTGCTTCTAATAGCAGCAATGATTATTATTAATTGTCTTTTTGGAACACTTAAGAAAAGTTTTGAGTCTTGTTCTGTTCAAAGCGGTGAAACGGGAGGCATTTCCTTTTGGCATGTGAGAGAAACGGGAGGTCAGGAAAGTCACTTTGGGGGCATGCATCTTCCCCACTCCAGCTCTCGTAAAAGTCTTTCTTGTTGATACCATCATTGAGTTACTGCTTAAGCGGTCAGGAGATATCATAAAGTTTGTCGCTAGACCATTGCCAGATGTTTACCTCAAAGCTCTCCTATTTTTTAGAGGTTTCCTTACGATGATAACCCAAAAGCATGGCAGGAAATTGGCCAGCCAGTTGGGTGAGGTGCTGTTCGTCTGTCAATTTTATGACTTGCAGATACTGAAGAAAACTTCTTTAAGCCTAAGGAATTTGTGGTTGCACTTAGTTCAGATGTGTGTGTGTCCTTCCTCTCCACAAAGGCATTACACATCCCCCTTTTGCTCGGTGAGGTTCCCATTGCGAACGTTGGCAGGCACTGGAACAAGAAGCAGGGAGAACAGGCACACACAAGACACAAACAACATCTCCATCACTGACTGAATCCTGGTGCAGGGTAATTTGGGAAAGAACAGGTTAGGAACTTGAGAAGATGTAGGGGTGCATTCTTTAGGATTGCTGGCAATTGAGTCATTCTGATTGGTTTAATTGTCAGGGGTTCGACGAGGCGGTATAGGCGTGATCTCAAGCAGGTTGGTTGAGTACTCAGGTTCGGGTTCTTGGTCGGTTTTATCACGTTGGAAAATGCGTGGGACGCCTGACGTGCATTTGTTGAAAGACTCTTGAACGGCGTTCACTCGCTTGTGTAGGAGGAAGGCCAGTGTCAATGTCACAACGTACCCTACAATAGTAGAGATGCAAAGCGCTGTGTCAGCAGCAGACCAAGACCGAATAATAGGAGCGCCAGCGGGCGGAAGGCGAGCGATAGCTTCTAAAGCTGTATCAACAGGAGTCAAGTCAATAAGTTGTGTTCCTTCCTCCTTGATCCTTTCTTCCAATTCTGGATCGAGGACGAAGGAGTGCTGTTTGAAGAAGGGTGAGATTTCGATTTCAGCCTGATACTCGTCGTCAGTAAGGTGATACAATGCTAACTCGTCAATATGGAGGATCGAGCCCTTAGGGACAGTGATCCATAAAGTTTGGTTGGGCAAGATAATGCGTGTAGCTGTGTCGTGTTGATCGTATGTGAGGGTAGCTGTTTGTGCTGGGGTGTTGACCAGCCATCGGTTTCCGATGATTTCGGCTTGTGTTACCTCAACTTGAGAACATGGTGTCGCTTCGGCGGGGCAGCTAGTGTCGGGTCTAATGGATTCTAGGCCGCAGATGCCCTCAGTATTATCGCGTACGAAAGGTTTACTCGGGCAAAGGAAGTGAATGTCCTTCATGCGCGTACACATCCTTAGGTTTTGGGCCAAGTACAACTGCTCGTTGTTATCGTGATACGCAACGACTTCAGGAGTGTGGATTTTGACATAGGTGTTCCCTTGCCAAAATCCCACATTCACAACGTCTTTGAGCCGGTAAATGCTATTAGAGTCGATAATGGGCAAACTGAGGAGAAAGGCCAAGTCCCCTGCTTCCGGGTCTACGTACAAGTGAATAGCGCTACCCAGGGAAAAGGCGAGATGGGTTTGGATGGGACTAGCAGGGCCTGCGGTGGCCGAAGTTTGGATGTTTTGGACAAGGCTAAGAGGTATCAAGTAGTTTGGAATCCTACCCATGGCTAAGTTATCAATCGAGGAACTTACTTCACGTAGCATGTCGGTCATGATTTGGCGGGTCGCCTCGATCGGTTGATAACGGTTCTCACAACGAGTTACGACGACTTATTAAAGAGAGTCAATCTTAATTTTGGGACCTGGATTTAAATAATTGGTAAAGGGAGTTCCCTGATGAGGGGACTAGAGGGGAGAGGAAATTATAGTGAGAGAGGAAGAAGGAAAAAAAAACAAAAGAACACAAAGAGAGACACAGGTGAAAGGAAACAACAAAACGAGAAACGGCGGCACAAGGACACCGAATGAGGTTAGGCAGCAAACGAGTGTCACATGTGTGAAGTAACTTCTCTCTACTAGAGGTTGACTCTAGAAGTGCAAGTGAGGAGAGAGTGTAAGTGTTGTGTTTCAACAAGGTCGCTATATGTTTTCCTAACAACAGAAATTATGTTAGTGTGGTGTAGAGCATATGATTGTCGGTCTGTGTCAGTGGGTTTGATCTTCCCCCTTTCCCGGTCAGCTGGAGCTCTGGTGCCTCTTTATCTGGTTTCGATGGACCCATCGAAGGACTGGCTAGCTGCACCCTTGTCTGATTTTGATTCGGTAGGCGACAGGTGAGAGCTTGTCTACAATCGCGTGGGGTCCTATCCAGTGAGGTAGGAACTTCTTTGACAGGCGATGGGGAGCGTTCTGCCTTGTTTGGGCAAAGCTGTAGTACCACACTTTGTCTCCGACATTGAACTCATGGTGAGAGGCCTTTTGGTCGTAGTAGGCTTTACGACCTTCTGTGCTTCGTTGTAGTTGCTGTTGTGCGAAGGCGAAAGTCGTTCTCAGGTGCTGATGCAACTCTTCCAGGTATTGGTGAGTGGTATAGGCGGTGACGAGGTTCAGGTCACCAGGTTGGTACAGCAGGTGTAGCGGTAGCGTCATGTTTCTCCCTGTCATCAATGTGAACGGGGGTATGCCGGTGGACTGGTGAGGGGTGGCTCGAGCAGCCATCAGTACCAGTTTAATATCCCAATCCTTTTGATTGGCGGACACATACTTCTTCAACATGCTGACCACTGTTTTATTGGCCCGTTCAACTTGACCCGAGGAAATTGGGTGATGGCTTATATGGAGCTTGGCCTGTATGCCGAGGAGTTTCCACACTTCCTGCATGATGTCGGCGGTGAAGTGGGTTCCGCGGTCAGAGTTGACCCTTAAAGGCAGTCCAAATCTTGAAAAGATGTGGTTCATTAACAGGCAGGCTGTTGTTTCTGCTGTATCATTGGGAGCTGGGAGGCACTCTATCCACTTCGTGAATTCGCAGACCACGGTGAGGAAGTATTTGTTACCCCGCATTGACCTCGGTAGGGGTCCTACCCAGTCTATTTGAAGGTCCGACCATGGGAAAGTCATTCCTTTCCTTTGCAGTGGGGCTCGGTGGTTTGGGTTTGCCAGATGAAACTGGCAACACACCAGGCATCCTTTTACGTATTCCGCCATGTCTTGCTGCATGCCAGGCCAGTATGCTACTTGCTTGAGTGTTTCATAGGTGGCCTTGGCGCTGTGGTGTCCTGCGCATGGTGCATCGTGGGCGTGTGTCAGCATCATCCCCCTTTGGCCGTGAGGGACTACGAGCTTTGGCGTAGTTAGGGGCTCAGGGACATACGCGAGTACACCGTCTCTCAGATGCAGCATGTGCTTGATTGAGTGGAGCGTGTGGAGCTCGGAGGAAGCAGCTAGGTCGGAGGAGGCAATAGGATTAGTTAAGGGGTCGGAAATGTGAGCTGCCATAGTTCGCAGTGTTCGATCCGCATTTTGGAGTGTGAGGAGATCGTTAGCAGTAAACTGAGGTGAAATGGCAATGTGGGAGGAGGTGGGGGTTTGTATGCCAGTGGCGTGTTGGTGGCGGGTTATGGCTGCTACTGAAGGGTTGGTAGGGAGGGCTTGAAATGTCCAGGACTCTCCGTGTAATGCACCTGCTTTGGCGAGGGCATCAGTTTGGTCATTGAAGTCTTTGTCTTGTCCTGGTTGACGTGAATGACCTCGAACCTTTTTCCAATAAACGATAATGTCATGTTCAGTGGCAATGGCATCGCCTGCTTGGAAGAGTTCCTGGTGTTTGACAGGCTTGTTGTTAGCTGTCTTGAATCCGTTCTGTTTCCATCCAGCTAAATGGCATGTGAAGCTTAGACGGGCGTAGTTCGAATCGGTACAGATGAGGAGTTCTTTGATGTTGTGGGATGCCGCCATTTGAAGTGTGATGAGGATGGCTGCTATTTCAGCATATTGCGATTAGCGAGGGCCTAAGTTGAATTGCTGCGGTGGGCAGGGGTCGTTGTTGAGCCAGACCACTCCCGCTCCAGCTTGTAAATTGCCCTTGTGGTTGTAGGAGCAGCTGTCGACATATGCTGTGGGCATTCCTTCACATACATTCTCCTCGAAGTACCTGTGATTCGTCAGTTGAGGTTGTGGCAGTTCTTTAGGTTCCGCTGGAGTATGCAGCGTGTCCGTTGAACAGTTTTGGCAGGCCGCTAGCCCGTTTCCAAGTGAGGATTTGTAGTTTTGGGCATATCTTGCCTCGACGTCTCGTCCTTGGAGTGTCATTAGCCAGGTAGCTATGCGTGCGTTGGTCACCACGCCATCTCTGATGCGTTGACTGTTTAGGAAGGTGACCGGCTGATGACAAGTCTCGATGATGACTTTCTGTGCACCGATGTAATTAGAGAAATGCTGGATAGCCCACACAGTGCAAATCAAAGCCTTTTCACAGTTTGAGTACTTGCATTCTGGGGAAAGCAGCGTTTTGCTGGCATAAGCGACCACTCGTTTGTCTTTGTCATGGAGCTGGTATAGGCCTGCGCTGAGGCACTGATTGGAGAATCCAGCATCCAGATAGAAATATTTTCCTGGGTCTGGGTAGGTAAGGCACGGAGCAGAGCACAGGCGCTGTTTGTGCTGGCCCATTGCTGTGTCCTGTGTTTCCGTCCAAACGAAGGGTTCATCCTTTTTCAGGAGGGAAGTTAGTGGTCGTGCGATGTCAGCGTAGTTTTCGATGAACTGTCGTGAATAATTGCACACTCCCAGAAAGCTTCGCAGCTCAGAGATGTTAGTTGGCGTCTTTATGCTTTGGATTGCTTGGGTGCGGTTAGACTGTGGCTCGATGCCGTTTCTTCCGACAAGCAATCCGACATAGTTCACCTTGGTTTTGCACCACTGTCCTTTGTAAAGGGCGATCTTGGCTCCTGCCGTTGTCAGCTGGTTTAGGACGTGATTGATCTCTTCCACACTTGTGGTCTTCCACACTTGAGCTTTTCATCAAAACGTCATCTACATAGACAAGGTTGCCTCTGGCTCTGGCGTCAGGGCATGCTTTGTTCAGGAAGATGTTGAATTCTGCTGGTGAGTTGGCATAGCCGAAGGGACACCATGTGAAGGTGTACTGTCGATTGCCATAAGTGAATGCCAGCTTGTGTTGGTCATCGGGATGGACAGGGATTGTCCAGAACCCGGAGGCGACGTCCAGTGTGGAAAGGATCGTTGAGCCTTTGATTTTTGGAATTTCTTGATCCAACTGGGTCATAGGCCATCGTGACAATGGTACTTGCTGATTCAACTTGCGATAGTCGATGGAGGGCCGCCATTTGCCGTTGGGTTTTAGGACTGGCCATATCGGGGCAGAGTATGTGCTGTTACAGGGCCGGATGACCCCCTTTTCCAGCATGGAGACAACAATCTCTTGCACTGGCTCGTATGACGCTATTGGAATCTTGTACTGTCGCACAAATGTGGGTGGCGCATTTGGTTTTGTCGGGATGCACACAGTGTGGATGTTTGTCAGTCCACAATCCAGGGAATCCTTTGCGACAGAGTCCTTGTATTTGTGCAGAACCTCTTTGAGTCCTTGGCGATCTGCTTCATTGTGGAGGGCATCCGCCTCACTCAGGATCTGTTGAACTTGTGTGTTGAACCCGGCGTCGGTTTCTTCTGCAGCGAGGTCATTTGAGGGGCTTTGGGCCCCGATGGTCACCTGTGTAGGTGATTCTGTCGCAGGCTGTGTTAAGACAGCATAGACAGCGAGATGAGTGTCATCTATTAGTTCTGACCGGCAGATGCTTTCTCTGGACACCGGCAGAATGGACGTGATGGCAATGACTTCATGGGGTTTTGTGAACGTTACGGTGTCATCGTATTCGTCTGACATTAGCTGTGTGGGTATAGGGCCTATGACAGGTACCATCAGTTCAAAGTCGTGGAATGCCTGGCTGATGTGCCATCCCAGGTGATTGGCTTTGGGAACGTGGATGTCTTGGGCCGTACAGTTGTTGAACAACACATACACAGCACGAGATGACACTTCCATGAGAGGTGTGGCTTCCAGAGTCAGTCCGAGTTTTAGGCAGGTCCTGGAAGGTTGGAAGAAGCCTAGCTTTCTGTTGAGAGTTTGGCCAGGTCGCATGTTGAGGCGGACGCTGAGACTCTTGCTGTAGGCAGGTATTGTGGCTTCTTGCTCCGTGATCATAGCACATGCGTCTGGCATGGTTTGACCGGATTGGAGGTTCTTGAAGTTGACTGACGTCGTCAGTTGGTGTGACAGGGGAGCCCATATGATGTCGTTTACGGTGTCCATGCAAGCATTGAGCCGGACCAGGATATCCTCTCCAATGTAGATGTCATGCGGCAGGTCTGGGACAACGAGGAAGTAGTGAGTCAGCTGTCTGTTGTTCCATCGTATGTCCAGAGCGCAGATGATCTTGGAGGTGGCCATGGTTGTCGACCAGGGACTGAGGGGGAAGTGGCTGTGCTTAGCGACATGTGGTAGACACTGATGTCTTTGCTTCAATGTTTTGAATAGCTTCAGGCTGATGGCTGAGTTCTCTGCCCACAGAGCTAGTGCCGTGTCGGACACTGATGTGCCTTGGACATCTATTGCAGTCATGATTCGAAGGGGGCCTGCGTTTGATTCAGGCTCCTGCAGTGAGCAGAGGAGAGGGTCCTTGTCCTTGCTGTTTGTGCTTGGTCCAGATCCTGGTTTTGCTACTGCATCATCGATCAGTGACTTAGGGACGGTGTCGGTGACTTGACACTGCAACTCGTTGGAGTCTAACGCCTGGCAAGGCAGAGGTTCACGGACTTGTGTCCACATCTTTAGGTGCATGAAGTCTATTAGAGGTTCGACGCGATTAAGCAGATCTTTCCCAATGAAGAGTGGATACGTTTTAAGTGGTGAAACGTATACGGGATGGACGAGGTCCATCGATCCCACCGTTAGGTGAATTGGGGCCACATGTTTTAGTTGTAGGCCCGTGTGGGAGTATGCTTGAAGGTTTAGTTCACACATTTGGAGTCTGAGGGTTCTGTTAGTCCTCTTTGTTCTTTCTTGGACTTCCTCTATAAAGTCCATTTTTTTGAAAAACGTCCATTTGGTAATATGTTTGATGGTTCGTGGACGCAGGTTCGTGGACGCTGCGCGCCGACCCCCCAGAATTTTTGACGGACGCGCCGCTGGTGTCTGCCGGACCGTACCGGCCCGCGGGGAGACCCAGACATGTCAGGGGGGACCTGGCCCCCCCAGGGGCCCGACGGGAGCCCGCCGAATTTCGAGGCCCCAAAATGCAGTCAAAATGCAGTTCTGTCCTTCGCCACAGGGTGGCGTACGGAGCTGCCACCTTAGGTTTATAACAGTGGCATTCACCCAAATGGGGGGTGGATACTTTTTAAATCCCACGAACCCACTATTTGTCCATTTGACCATTATAGTGACCACGGGACACCTGCGGACCCCCACCCCCCCCAGGTCCACGAAACCACTATTTGTCCATTTGGACATTGTATTGACGGAACTAGCCCAGGACCCCCGCGGACCACCCCCCCACCCCCCCCAGGTCCACGAAACCACTATTTGTCCATTTGGACATTGTATTGACGGAACTACCCCAGGACCCCCGCGGACCACCCCCCCCCCACCCCCCCAGGTCCACGAAACCACTATTTGTCCATTTGGACATTGTATTGACGGAATTAGCCCAGGACCCCCGCGGACCATCCCCCCACCCCCCAGGTCCCACGAAACCACTATTTGTCCATTTGGACATTGTATTGACGGAATTACCCCAGGACCCACGCGGACCAGCCCCCCACCCCCCCAGGTCCCACGAAACCACTATTTGTCCATTTGGACATTGTATTGACGGAACTACCCCAGGACCCCCGCGGATCAGCCCCCCACCCCCCCCAGGTCCACGAAACCACTATTTGTCCATTTGGACATTGTATTGACGGAACTACCCCAGGACCCCCGCAGACCACCCCCCAACCCCCCCAGGTCCCACTAAACCACTATTTGTCCATACATTGCAAGTGGGATATGTGTCCATTTGCACTTTATTAAATAGCCATTCAGCTGAACACATTGCAAGTGGGATATGTGTCCATTTGCAGATTATTAACGTAGCCATTCAATTGAATACATTGCAAGTGGGATATGTGTCCACTTGCAGATTATTGTATGGTTCCGGTTTAATAGGTTGGTGGACAATCATCCCACTAACCAATTACAGCCATTCAATTGAATACATTGCAAGTGGAATAAGTGTCCACTTGCAGATTATTAACATAGCCATTCAATTGAATACATTGCAAGTGGGATATGTGTCCATTTGCAGATTATTGTATGGTTCCGGTTTAATAGGTTGGTGGACAATTATCCCACTAACCTATTACAGCCATTCAATTGAATACATTGCAAGTGGGATAAGTGTCCACTTGCAGATTATTAACATAGCCATTCAATTGAATACATTGCAAGTGGGATATGTGTCCATTTGCAGATTATTGTATGGTTCCGGTTTAATAGGTTGGTGGACAATCATCCCACTAACCTATTACAGCCATTCAATTGAATACATTGCAAGTGGGATATGTGTCCACTTGCAGATTATTAACATAGCCATTCAATTGAATACATTGCAAGTGGGATATGTGTCCACTTGCAGATTATTGTATGGTTCCGGTTTAATAGGTTGGTGGACAATCATCCCACTAACCTATTACAGCCATTCAATTGAATACATTGCAAGTGGGATAAGTGTCCACTTGCAGATTATTAACATAGCCATTCAATTGAATACATTGCAAGTGGGATATGTGTCCACTTGCAGATTATTGTATGGTTCCGGTTAAATAGGTTGGTGGACAATCATCCCACTAACCTATTACAGCCATTCAATTGAATACATTGCAAGTGGGATATGTGTCCATTTGCACTTTATTAAATAGCCATTCAGCTGAATACATTGCAAGTGGGATATGTGTCCATTTGCAGATTATTAACATAGCCATTCAATTGAATACATTGCAAGTGGGATATGTGTCCATTTGCAGATTATTGTATGGTTCCGGTTTAATAGGTTGGTGGACAATCATCCCACTAACCTATTACAGCCATTCAATTGAATACATTGCAAGTGGGATATGTGTCCACTTGCAGATTATTAACATAGCCATTCAATTGAATACATTGCAAGTGGGATATGTGTCCACTTGCAGATTATTGTATGGTTCCGGTTTAATAGGTTGGTGGACAATCATCCCACTAACCTATTACAGCCATTCAATTGAATACATTGCAAGTGGGATAAGTGTCCACTTGCAGATTATTAACATAGCCATTCAATTGAATACATTGCAAGTGGGATATGTGTCCACTTGCAGATTATTGTATGGTTCCGGTTAAATAGGTTGGTGGACAATCATCCCACTAACCTATTACAGCCATTCAATTGAATACATTGCAAGTGGGATATGTGTCCATTTGCACTTTATTAAATAGCCATTCAGCTGAATACATTGCAAGTGGGATATGTGTCCATTTGCAGATTATTAACATAGCCATTCAATTGAATACATTGCAAGTGGGATATGTGTCCACTTGCAGATTATTGCATGGTTCCGGTTTAATAGGTTGGTGGACAATCATCCCACTAACCTATTACAGCCATTCAATTGAATACATTGCAAGTGGGATATGTGTCCACTTGCAGATTATTAACATAGCCATTCAATTGAATACATTGCAAGTGGGATATGTGTCCACTTGCAGATTATTGTATGGTTCCGGTTTAATAGGTTGGTGGACAATCATCCCACTAACCTATTACAGCCATTCAATTGAATACATTGCAAATGGGATAAGTGTCCACTTGCAGATTATTAACATAGCCATTCAATTGAATACATTCAATTGAATACATTGCAAGTGGGATATGTGTCCACTTGCATATTATTAACATAGCCATTCAATTGAATACATTGCAAGTGGGATATGTGTCCACTTGCAGATTATTAACATAGCCATTCAATTGAATACATTGCAAGTGGGATATGTGTCCATTTGCAGATTATTGTATGGTTCCGGTTTAATAGGTTGGTGGACAATTATCCCACTAACCTATTACAGCCATTCAATTGAATACATTGCAAGTGGGATAAGTGTCCACTTGCAGATTATTAACATAGCCATTCAATTGAATACATTGCAAGTGGGATATGTGTCCACTTGCAGATTATTGTATGGTTCCGGTTTAATAGGTTGGTGGACAATCATCCCACTAACCAATTACAGCCATTCAATTGAATACATTGCAAGTGGAATAAGTGTCCACTTGCAGATTATTAACATAGCCATTCAATTGAATACATTGCAAGTGGGATATGTGTCCACTTGCAGATTATTGTATGGTTCCGGTTTAATAGGTTGGTGGACAATCATCCCACTAACCTATTACAGCCATTCAATTGAATACATTGCAAGTGGGATAAGTGTCCACTTGCAGATTATTAACATAGCCATTCAACTGAATACATTGCAAGTGGGATATGTGTCCACTTGCAGATTATTGTATGGTTCCGGTTTAATAGGTTGGTGGACAATCATCCCACTAACCTATTACAGCCATTCAATTGAATACATTGCAAGTGGGATATGTGTCCATTTGCACTTTATTAAATAGCCATTCAGCTGAATACATTGCAAGTGGGATATGTGCCCATTTGCAGATTATTAACATAGCCATTCAATTGAATACATTGCAAGTGGGATATGTGTCCACTTGCAGATTATTGCATGGTTCCGGTTTAATAGGTTGGTGGACAATCATCCCACTAACCTATTACAGCCATTCAATTGAATACATTGCAAGTGGGATATGTGTCCACTTGCAGATTATTAACATAGCCATTCAATTGAA
This sequence comes from Aspiorhynchus laticeps, assembly GCA_023376895.1. Lineage (NCBI taxonomy): Eukaryota > Metazoa > Chordata > Actinopteri > Cypriniformes > Cyprinidae > Aspiorhynchus > Aspiorhynchus laticeps. The sequence goes on from CM041798.1 coordinate 44,307,768, forward strand.
TACATTGCAAGTGGGATATGTGTCCACTTGCAGATTATTGTATGGTTCCGGTTTAATAGGTTGGTGGACAATCATCCCACTAACCTATTACAGCCATTCAATTGAATACATTGCAAGTGGGATATGTGTCCATTTGCAGATTATTGTATGGTTCCGGTTTAATAGGTTGGTGGACAATCATCCCACTAACCTATTACAGCCATTCAATTGAATACATTGCAAATGGGATAAGTGTCCACTTGCAGATTATTAACATAGCCATTCAATTGAATACATTGCAAGTGGGATATGTGTCCATTTGCAGATTATTAACATAGCCATTCAATTGAATACATTGCAAGTGGGATATGTGTCCACTTGCAGATTATTGCATGGTTCCGGTTTAATAGGTTGGTGGACAATCATCCCACTAACCTATTACAGCTATTCAATTGAATACATTGCAAGTGGGATATGTGTCCACTTGCAGATTATTAACATAGCCATTCAATTGAATACATTGCAAGTGGGATATGTGTCCACTTGCAGATTATTGTATGGTTCCGGTTTAATAGGTTGGTGGACAATCATCCCACTAACCTATTACAGCCATTCAATTGAATACATTGCAAGTGGGATAAGTGTCCACTTGCAGATTATTAACATAGCAATTCAATTGAATACATTGCAAGTGGGATATGTGTCCACTTGCAGATTATTGTATGGTTCCGGTTAAATAGGTTGGTGGACAATCATCCCACTAACCTATTACAGCCATTCAATTGAATACATTGCAAGTGGGATATGTGTCCATTTGCACTTTATTAAATAGCCATTCAGCTGAATACATTGCAAGTGGGATATGTGTCCATTTGCAGATTATTAACATAGCCATTCAATTGAATACATTGCAAGTGGGATATGTGTCCACTTGCAGATTATTGCATGGTTCCGGTTTAATAGGTTGGTGGACAATCATCCCACTAACCTATTACAGCCATTCAATTGAATACATTGCAAGTGGGATATGTGTCCACTTGCAGATTATTAACATAGCCATTCAATTGAATACATTGCAAGTGGGATATGTGTCCACTTGCAGATTATTGTATGGTTCCGGTTTAATAGGTTGGTGGACAATCATCCCACTAACCTATTACAGCCATTCAATTGAATACATTGCAAATGGGATAAGTGTCCACTTGCAGATTATTAACATAGCCATTCAATTGAATACATTCAATTGAATACATTGCAAGTGGGATATGTGTCCACTTGCATATTATTAACATAGCCATTCAATTGAATACATTGCAAGTGGGATATGTGTCCACTTGCAGATTATTAACATAGCCATTCAATTGAATACATTGCAAGTGGGATATGTGTCCATTTGCAGATTATTGTATGGTTCCGGTTTAATAGGTTGGTGGACAATTATCCCACTAACCTATTACAGCCATTCAATTGAATACATTGCAAGTGGGATAAGTGTCCACTTGCAGATTATTAACATAGCCATTCAACTGAATACATTGCAAGTGGGATATGTGTCCACTTGCAGATTATTGTATGGTTCCGGTTTAATAGGTTGGTGGACAATCATCCCACTAACCTATTACAGCCATTCAATTGAATACATTGCAAGTGGGATAAGTGTCCACTTGCAGATTATTAACATAGCCATTCAATTGAATACATTGCAAGTGGGATATGTGTCCACTTGCAGATTATTGTATGGTTCCGGTTTAATAGGTTGGTGGACAATCATCCCACTAACCTATTACAGCCATTCAATTGAATACATTGCAAGTGGGATATGTGTCCATTTGCACTTTATTAAATAGCCATTCAGCTGAATACATTGCAAGTGGGATATGTGCCCATTTGCAGATTATTAACATAGCCATTCAATTGAATACATTGCAAGTGGGATATGTGTCCACTTGCAGATTATTGCATGGTTCCGGTTTAATAGGTTGGTGGACAATCATCCCACTAACCTATTACAGCCATTCAATTGAATACATTGCAAGTGGGATATGTGTCCACTTGCAGATTATTAACATAGCCATTCAATTGAATACATTGCAAGTGGGATATGTGTCCACTTGCAGATTATTGTATGGTTCCGGTTTAATAGGTTGGTGGACAATCATCCCACTAACCTATTACAGCCATTCAATTGAATACATTGCAAGTGGGATATGTGTCCATTTGCAGATTATTGTATGGTTCCGGTTTAATAGGTTGGTGGACAATCATCCCACTAACCTATTACAGCCATTCAATTGAATACATTGCAAATGGGATAAGTGTCCACTTGCAGATTATTAACATAGCCATTCAATTGAATACATTGCAAGTGGGATATGTGTCCACTTGCAGATTATTAACATAGCCATTCAATTGAATACATTGCAAGTGGGATATGTGTCCATTTGCAGATTATTGTATGGTTCCGGTTTAATAGGTTGGTGGACAATTATCCCACTAACCTATTACAGCCATTCAATTGAATACATTGCAAGTGGGATAAGTGTCCACTTGCAGATTATTAACATAGCCATTCAATTGAATACATTGCAAGTGGGATATGTGTCCATTTGCAGATTATTGTATGGTTCCGGTTTAATAGGTTGGTGGACAATCATCCCACTAACCTATTACAGCCATTCAATTGAATACATTGCAAGTGGGATAAGTGTCCACTTGCAGATTATTAACATAGCCATTCAATTGAATACATTGCAAGTGGGATATGTGTCCATTTGCAGATTATTAACATAGCCATTCAATTGAATACATTGCAAGTGGGATATGTGTCCACTTGCAGATTATTGCATGGTTCCGGTTTAATAGGTTGGTGGACAATCATCCCACTAACCTATTACAGCCATTCAATTGAATACATTGCAAGTGGGATATGTGTCCACTTGCAGATTATTAACATAGCCATTCAATTGAATACATTGCAAGTGGGATATGTGTCCATTTGCAGATTATTGTATGGTTCCGGTTTAATAGGTTTGTGGACAATTATCCCACTAACCTATTACAGCCATTCAATTGAATACATTGCAAGTGGGATAAGTGTCCACTTGCAGATTATTGTATGGTTCCGGTTTAATAGGTTGGTGGACAATCATCCCACTAACATATTACAGCCATTCAATTGAATACATTGCAAGTGGGATAAGTGTCCACTTGCAGATTATTAACATAGCCATTCAATTGAATACATTCATTTGAATACATTGCAAGTGGGATATGTGTCCACTTGCAGATTATTAACATAGCCATTCAATTGAATACATTGCAAGTGGGATATGTGTCCATTTGCAGATTATTGTATGGTTCCGGTTTAATAGGTTGGTGGACAATCATCCCACTAACCTATTACAGCCATTCAATTGAATACATTGCAAGTGGGATAAGTGTCCACTTGCAGATTATTAACATAGCCATTCAATTGAATACATTCAATTGAATACATTGCAAGTGGGATATGTGTCCACTTGCAGATTATTAACATAGCCATTCAATTGAATACATTGCAAGTGGGATATGTGTCCATTTGCAGATTATTGTATGGTTCCGGTTTAATAGGTTGGTGGACAATTATCCCACTAACCTATTACAGCCATTCAATTGAATACATTGCAAGTGGGATAAGTGTCCACTTGCAGATTATTAACATAGCCATTCAATTGAATACATTGCAAGTGGGATATGTGTCCATTTGCAGATTATTGTATGGTTCCGGTTTAATAGGTTGGTGGACAATCATCCCACTAACCTATTACAGCCATTCAATTGAATACATTGCAAGTGGGATAAGTGTCCACTTGCAGATTATTAACATAGCCATTCAATTGAATACATTGCAAGTGGGATATCTGTCCACTTGCAGATTATTGTATGGTTCCGGTTTAATAGGTTGGTGGACAATCATCCCACTAACATATTACAGCCATTCAATTGAATACATTGCAAGTGGGATAAGTGTCCACTTGCAGATTATTAACATAGCCATTCAATTGAATACATTCATTTGAATACATTGCAAGTGGGATATGTGTCCACTTGCAGATTATTAACATAGCCATTCAATTGAATACATTGCAAGTGGGATATGTGTCAATTTGCAGATTATTGTATGGTTCCGGTTTAATAGGTTGGTGGACAATCATCCCACTAACCTATTACAGCCATTCAATTGAATACATTGCAAGTGGGATAAGTGTCCACTTGCAGATTATTAACATAGCCATTCAATTGAATACATTCAATTGAATACATTGCAAGTGGGATATGTGTCCACTTGCAGATTATTAACATAGCCATTCAATTGAATAAATTGCAAGTGGGATATGTGTCCATTTGCAGATTATTGTATGGTTCCGGTTTAATAGGTTGGTGGACAATTATCCCACTAACCTATTACAGCCATTCAATTGAATACATTGCAAGTGGGATAAGTGTCCACTTGCAGATTATTAACATAGCCATTCAATTGAATACATTGCAAGTGGGATATGTGTCCATTTGCAGATTATTGTATGGTTCCGGTTTAATAGGTTGGTGGACAATCATCCCACTAACCTATTACAGCCATTCAATTGAATACATTGCAAATGGGATAAGTGTCCACTTGCAGATTATTAACATAGCCATTCAATTGAATACATTGCAAGTGGGATATGTGTCCACTTGCAGATTATTGTATGGTTCCGGTTTAATAGGTTGGTGGACAATCATCCCACTAACATATTACAGCCATTCAATTGAATACATTGCAAGTGGGATATGTGTCCACTTGCAGATTATTGTATGGTTCCGGTTTAATAGGTTGGTGGACAATCATCCCACTAACCTATTACAGCCATTCAATTGAATACATTGCAAGTGGGATATGTGTCCACTTGCAGATTATTGTATGGTTCCGGTTTAATAGGTTGGTGGACAATCATCCCACTAACCTATTACAGCCATTCAATTGAATACATTGCAAGTGGGATAAGTGTCCACTTGCAGATTATTAACATAGCCATTCAATTGAATACATTCAATTGAATACATTGCAAGTGGGATATGTGTCCACTTGCATATTATTACCATAGCCATTCAATTGAATACATTGCAAGTGGGATATGTGTCCATTTGCAGATTATTGTATGGTTCCGGTTTAATAGGTTGGTGGACAATCATCCCACTAACCTATTACAGCCATTCAATTGAATACATTGCAAGTGGGATAAGTGTCCACTTGCAGATTATTAACATAGCCATTCAATTGAATACATTGCAAGTGGGATATGTGTCCACTTGCAGATTATTGTATGGTTCCGGTTTAATAGGTTGGTGGACAATCATCCCACTAACCTATTACAGCCATTCAATTGAATACATTGCAAGTGGGATAAGTGTCCACTTGCAGATTATTAACATAGCCATTCAATTGAATACATTGCAAGTGGGATATGTGTCCACTTGCAGATTATTGTATGGTTCCGGTTTAATAGGTTGGTGGACAATCATCCCACTAACCTATTACAGCCATTCAATTGAATACATTGCAAGTGGGATAAGTGTCCACTTGCAGATTATTAACATAGCCATTCAATTGAATACATTCAATTGAATACATTGCAAGTGGGATATGTGTCCACTTGCAGATTATTAACATAGCCATTCAATTGAATACATTGCAAGTGGGATATGTGTCCATTTGCAGATTATTGTATGGTTCCGGTTTAATAGGTTGGTGGACAATCATCCCACTAACCTATTACAGCCATTCAATTGAATACATTGCAAGTGGGATAAGTGTCCACTTGCAGATTATTAACATAGCCATTCAATTGAATACATTGCAAGTGGGATATGTGTCCACTTGCAGATTATTGTATGGTTCCGGTTTAATAGGTGTGTGGACAATCATCCCACTAACCTATTACAGCCATTCAATTGAATACATTGCAAGTGGGATAAGTGTCCACTTGCAGATTATTAACATAGCCATTCAATTGAATACATTGCAAGTGGGATATGTGTCCACTTGCAGATTATTGTATGGTTCCGGTTTAATAGGTTGGTGGACAATCATCCCACTAACCTATTACAGCCATTCAATTGAATACATTGCAAGTGGGATATGTGTCCACTTGCAGATTATTGTATGGTTCCGGTTTAATAGGTTGGTGGACAATCATCCCACTAATTTATTACAGCCATTCAATTGAATACATTGCAAGTGGGATAAGTGTCCACTTGCAGATTATTAACATAGCCATTCAATTGAATACATTGCAAGTGGGATATGTGTCCACTTGCAGATTATTAACATAGCCATTCAATTGAATACATTGCAAGTGGGATATGTGTCCACTTGCAGATTATTATATGGTTCCGGTTTAATAGGTTGGTGGACAATCATCCCACTAACCTATTACAGCCATTCAATTTAATACATTGCAAGTGGGATAAGTGTCCACTTGCAGATTATTAACATAGCCATTCAATTGAATACATTCAATTGAATACATTGCAAGTGGGATATGTGTCCACTTGCAGATTATTAACATAGCCATTCAATTGAATACATTGCAAGTGGGATATGTGTCCACTTGCAGATTATTGTATGGTTCCGGTTTAATAGGTTGGTGGACAATCATCCCACTAACCTATTACAGCCATTCAATTGAATACATTGCAAGTGGGATAAGTGTCCACTTGCAGATTATTAACATAGCCATTCAATTGAATACATTGCAAGTGGGATATGTGTCCACTTGCAGATTATTATATGGTTCCGGTTTAATAGGTTAGTGGACAATCATCCCACTAACCAATTACAGCCATTCAATTGAATACATTGCAAGTGGGATAAGTGTCCACTTGCAGATTATTAACATAGCCATTCAATTGAATACATTGCAAGTGGGATATGTGTCCACTTTCAGATTATTGTATGGTTCCGGTTTAATAGGTTGGTGGACAATCATCCAACTAACCTATTACAGCCATTCAATTGAATACATTGCAAGTGGGATATGTGTCCAATTGCACATTATTAACATAGCCATTCAATTGAATACATTGCAAGTGGGATATGTGTCCATTTGCACTTTATTAAATAGCCATTCACTCTCACCATACATATACCTAAACCTGCCCGTCCCCACCCCCTGATCACTGAACCCACCCATCTCCACACCTAAACCTACCATCTCTACCCCCTGTATGTGGATCCAACTACGCCCACTGGACCTTCTGATGTTAGTATATGGAATTGGATTTTGGTGAACTTCAACACAAATACCTAAACCTACCCCTCTCCACCCCCTGATCACTGAACCCACCCAACTCCAGCCCTAAACCTACCATCTCTACCCCCTGGATGTGGAACCAACTATGCCCACTGGATCTTCTGATGTTAGAATTTGGAATTGGATTTTGGTGAACTTCACCACAAATACCTAAACCTACCCGTCTCCACCCCCTGATCACCGAACCCACCCATCTCTACCCCTAAACCTACCATCTCTACCCCCTGGATGTGGATAAATGTCTTATTTTGCATAAAAATGTACTGTCCACGGAAGCAGTATGTAGGGCCCACTGAATAAATTGGAAATGGACACCTTCATACTGCTTCCGTGGACACGTAAATATGTGCAATATTGTGGATGAAAACACCTCTACTGTACTCAGCACGCTCAGCGGGATCCATTCACGTCAGTTTCATGTCATAATACTGTATAATTTGCATAAAAATGAATGTCCACGGAAGCAGTATGTAGGGCCCGCTGAATAAATTGGAAATGGACATTTCTTTATGTGAAAACATACCAATTCCAATTTATTCAGCGGACCTTTCATATTTTACGGGCACTCTCTGATGCCACCTCCCCCGAATCGATAGGCCCCCAGGGAATGGAGAGATACGGCACCCCAAAATTGAAAATCCCAAAATTTTTGACCGCCTATAACTCTCCCAAAACGGGATCAAACTTCACCAAACTCGGGTCAGAGTTAGACCTCCATGAGGCCTACCGAAAGCCACCTGTCCCAAGTCCCTACACCCCCGAGGACCAGAGATACACCCCCCCATAATTTTGCTACTCAAATGGAAAAACAAGGCCTAGAGACATGAAACTCAACTGGGTGATAGTGCTCGACGGGCCCTCTCCAACGCCGCCTTTCCCGAGTTGATAGAACCCCGGGGGCGGAGATACAGACCCCCAAATGGAAAAAGTCCCATAATATGAACAGCTATAACTCACCCAAAACGAGGCCAAACTCCACCAAACTCGGGTCATATGTAGACCTCGAGGACTTCTATCCAACGCCACCTACCCCATGCACCTAAACCCTCAGGAAGCCGAGATACGGCCCACAATATGAAAACGTCCATTTCCAATTCATTCAACGGGCCCTTCATACTGCTTCCGTGGACACGTAAATATGTGCAATATTGTTGATGAAAGCACTTCTACTGTACTCAGCACGCTCAGCGGGATCCATTCACGTCAGTTTCATGTCATAATACATTATAATTTGCATAAAAATGAATGTCCACGGAAACACTATGTAGGGCCCGCTGAATAAATTGGAAATGGACATTTCTTTATGTGAAAACATACCAATTCCAATTTATTCAGCGGACCTTTTATATTTTACGGGCACTCTCTGATGCCACCTCCCCCGAATCGATAGGCCCCCAGGGAATGGAGAGATACGGCACCCCAAAATTGAAAATCCCAAAATTTTTGACCGCCTATAACTCTCCCAAAACGGGATCAAACTTCACCAAACTCGGGTCAGAGTTAGACCTCCATGAGGCCTACCGAAAGCCACCTGTCCCAAGTCCCTACACCCCCGAGGACCAGAGATACGCCCCCCCATAATTTTGCTACTCAAATGGAAAAACAAGGCCTAGAGACATGAAACTCAACTGGGTGATAGCGCACGACAGGCCCTTTCCAACGCCACCTCTCCCGAGTTGATAGACCCCCGGGGGGCGGAGATACAGACCCCCAAATGGAAAAAGTCCCAAAATATGAACAGCTATAACTCACCCAAAACGAGGCCAAAGTCCACCAAACTCGGGTCATATGTAGACCTCGGGGACTTCTATCCAACGCCACCTACCCCATGCACCTAAACCCTCAGGAAGCCGAGATACGGCCCACAATATGAAAACGTCCATTTCCAATTTATTCAACGGGCCCTTCATACTGCTTCCGTGGACACGTAAATATGTGCAATATTGTTGATGAAAGCACTTCTACTGTACTCAGCACGCTCAGCGGGCTCCATTCACGTCAGTTTCATGTCATAATACTGTATAATTTGCATAAAAATGAATGTCCACGGAAGCAGTATGTAGGGCCCGCTGAATAAATTGGAAATGGACATTTCTTTATGTGAAAACATACCAATTCCAATTTATTCAGCGTACCTTTCATATTTTACGGGCACTCTCTGATGCCACCTCCCCCGAATCGATAGGCCCCCAGGGAATGGAGAGATACGGCACCCCAAAATTGAAAATCCCAAAATTTTTGACCGCCTATAACTCTCCCAAAACGGGATCAAACTTCACCAAACTCGGGTCAGAGTTAGACCTCCATGAGGCCTACCGAAAGCCACCTGTCCCAAGTCCCTACACCCCCGAGGACCAGAGATACGCCCCCCCATAATTTTGCTACTCAAATGGAAAAACAAGGCCTAGAGACATGAAACTCAACTGGGTGATAGTGCTCGACGGGCCCTCTCCAACGCCGCCTTTCCCGAGTTGATAGACCCCCGGGGGGGCGGAGATACAGACCCCCAACTGGAAAAAGTCCCAAAATATGAACAGCTATAACTCACCCAAAACGAGGCCAAACTCCACCAAACTCGGGTCATATGTAGACCTCGAGGACTTCTATCCATCCCACTAACCTATTACAGCCATTCAATTGAATACATTGCAAGTGGGATAAGTGTCCACTTGCAGATTATTAACATAGCCATTCAATTGAATACATTGCAAGTGGGATATGTGTCCACTTGCAGATTATTATATGGTTCCGGTTTAATAGGTTAGTGGACAATCATCCCACTAACCAATTACAGCCATTCAATTGAATACATTGCAAGTGGGATAAGTGTCCACTTGCAGATTATTAACATAGCCATTCAATTGAATACATTGCAAGTGGGATATGTGTCCACTTTCAGATTATTGTATGGTTCCGGTTTAATAGGTTGGTGGACAATCATCCAACTAACCTATTACAGCCATTCAATTGAATACATTGCAAGTGGGATATGTGTCCAATTGCACATTATTAACATAGCCATTCAATTGAATACATTGCAAGTGGGATATGTGTCCATTTGCACTTTATTAAATAGCCATTCACTCTCACCATACATATACCTAAACCTGCCCGTCCCCACCCCCTGATCACTGAACCCACCCATCTCCACACCTAAACCTACCATCTCTACCCCCTGTATGTGGATCCAACTACGCCCACTGGACCTTCTGATGTTAGTATATGGAATTGGATTTTGGTGAACTTCAACACAAATACCTAAACCTACCCCTCTCCACCCCCTGATCACTGAACCCACCCAACTCCAGCCCTAAACCTACCATCTCTACCCCCTGGATGTGGAACCAACTATGCCCACTGGATCTTCTGATGTTAGAATTTGGAATTGGATTTTGGTGAACTTCACCACAAATACCTAAACCTACCCGTCTCCACCCCCTGATCACCGAACCCACCCATCTCTACCCCTAAACCTACCATCTCTACCCCCTGGATGTGGATAAATGTCTTATTTTGCATAAAAATGTACTGTCCACGGAAGCAGTATGTAGGGCCCACTGAATAAATTGGAAATGGACACCTTCATACTGCTTCCGTGGACACGTAAATATGTGCAATATTGTGGATGAAAACACCTCTACTGTACTCAGCACACTCAGTGGAATCCATTCATGTCAGTTTCATGCCATAATACTGTATAATTTGCCTAAAAATGATTGTTTCTGATGTTGGATTTTGGAGTTGGATTTTGGTGAACTTCACCACATATGGTGCATGACCACTTGTCATTTATTTGACGGTGCCTCCATAGATGGTCCGTGGACGGTACAGTAACTTGTCATATTTCATAACTGCAATGAAATTATTGTGTAATACCTACAGTTCAGTGATCAGGGAGCACTATCCAGCAGCCCCATGTACATTAAAACACATAAAATGTCTTATTTTGCATAAAATATTACTGTCCACGGAAGCAGTATGTAGGGCCCGCTGAATAAATTGGAAATGGACATTTTCTTGAAAATGTCCATTTCCAATTTATTCAGCGGGCCATACATACTGCTTCTGTGGACACGTAAATATGTGCAATATTGTTGATGGAAACACCTCTACTGTACTCAGCACACTCAGTGGAATCCATTCAAGTCAGTTTCATGCCATAATACTGTATAATTTGCCTAAAAATGATTGTTTCTGATGTTGGATTTTGGAGTTGGATCTTGGTGAACTTCACCACATATGGTGCATGACCACCTGTAATTTATTTGACGGTGCCTCCATAGATGGTCCGTGGACGGTACAATAACATGACATATTTCATAACTGCAATGAAATTATTGTGTAATACCAACAGTTCAGTGATCAAGGAACACTACCCAGCAGCCCCATGTACACTAAAACACATAAAATGTCTTATTTTGCATAAAATATTACTGTCCACGGAAGCAGTATGTAGGGCCCGCTGAATAAATTGGAAATGGACATTTTCAAGAAAATGTCCATTTCCAATTTATTCAGCGGTCCATACATACTGCTTCTGTGGACACGAAAATATGTGCAATATTGTTGATGAAAACACCTCTACTGTACTCAGCACACTCGGTGGAATCCATTCATGTCAGTTTCATGCCATAATACTGTATAATTTGCCTAAAAATGATTGTTTCTGATGTTGGATTTTGGAGTTGGATTTTGGTGAACTTCACCACATATGGTGCATGACCACCTGTCATTTATTTGACGGTGCCTCCATAGATGGTCCGTGGACGGTACATTAACATGTCATATTTCATAACTGCAATGAAATTATTGTGTAATACCAACAGTTCAGTGATCAAGGAACACTACCCAGCAGCCCCATGTACATTAAAACACATAAAATGTCTTATTTTGCATAAAATATTACTGTCCACGGAAGCAATATGTAGGGCCCGCTGAATAAATTGGAAATGGACATTTCTTCATGTGAAAATGTCCATTTCCAATTTATTCAACGGGCCCTACATACTGCTTCCGTGGACACGTAAATATGTGCAATATTGTTGATGAAAACACCTCTACTGTACTCAGCACACTCAGTGGAACCCATTCATGTCAGTTTCATGCCATAATACTGTATAATTTGCCTAAAATTGATTGTTTCTGATGTTGGATTTTGGAGTTGGATTTTGGTGAACTTCACCACATATGGTGCATGACCACCTGTCATTTATTTGACGGTGCCTCCATAGATGGTCCGTGGACAGTACAGTAAATATGTCATATTTCATAACTGCAATGAAATTATTGTGTAATACCAACAGTTCAGTGATCAGGGAACACTACCCAGCAGCCCCATGTACATTAAAACACATAAAATATCTTATTTTGCATAAAATATCACTGTCCACGGAAGCAGTATGTAGGACCCGCTGAATAAATTGGAAATGGACATTTTGTGAAAATGTCCATTTCCTATTTATTCAGCGGGCCCTTCATACTGCTTCCGTGGACACGTAAATATGTGCAATATTGTTGATGAAAACACCTCTACTGTACTCAGCACACTCAGTGGAATCCATTCATGTCAGTTTCATGCCATAATACTGTATAATTTGCCTAAAAATGATTGTTTCTGATGTTGGATTTTGGAGTTGGATTTTGGTGAACTTCACCACATATGGTGCATGACCACTTGTCATTTATTTGACGGTGCCTCCATAGATGGTCCGTGGATGGTACAGTAAATTTGTCATATTTCATAACTGCAATGAAATTATTGTGTAATACCCACAGTTCAGTGATCAGGGAACACTACCTAGCAGCCACATGTACATTAAAACACATAAAATGTCCTATTTTGCATAAATAATTACTGTCCACGGAAGCAGTATGTAGGGCCCGCTGAATAAATTGGAAATGGACATTTCTTTATACTTCATTAAAAACAGCTGTCATATTGGGACCAGGGCTTAGGGGCTTTGAATGCTTGACCGTGGGGCCCTCACTTGCCACATGGAAAAGGGCCAAAGTCCTCTGTGTTCGGGAAGACCTTTAAAAAAAATAAGCAAAAATATTCAAGGAAAAATACGGACATGTGCTTGCCAGTTTTCTGACCTCTTGACCCCTAAACAAGGTCGTACGGTCACCGGACTTTTCCACCCAGCCGAGGGGGTCCCCCCGAGACATAGATTACAAATTTGGCTCGATCGGACCCTTGCGAGCCGTGTCCACGAAACCGCTAGGCCGAACCCATTCAAATAAATGGCAAGTGGGATTTTTTTCAGAAAAGTCCCAGGGACCCGAAATTCGGCACGGTGGCTCCTGGGGGCCCCCCGAGCGAGCCGCCAAAAGCACGGGGCCCTAGGGCGAGGCACTTTTTTTCCCGAGGTCCTTTGGCTTTGTGCTTCGGGGCCCCGAGCAAAGGGCCCCTCAGGTGCCAGAATCTCAAATCTCGGGGCCCTACGACCCATCGTCTCCGAATGGGGGACGTCCCACTTCCCATTTAAACGCGTACCCGTTTGGTGGACGTGCGCTCCCTTTTTTGACCTTTTGACCCCCAAAGAAGGTCGTAGGGTCACCAGACTTTTCCGCCCGGTCGACGGGGTCCCCTTGAGACAAAGATTTCGAATTCGGCTCAATCGGACCCTTCCGATCCGCGTCCACGAAACCGCTAGGCCGAACCCATTCAAATAACCTGAAAGTGGGACTTTTTTCAGAAGTTCCCAGGGGGCCCAAATCGCACACAAAGTTGCGTCAGGAGCCCCGGCACGATGTGCCGAAAGGGCCCGGAACTGGGACCCCGAAAAGTATTTTTCCTCATTTTTCATATGTCTCTTTGTCTGCCATTGAATTCAATAGAAGAGACCCTGAAACAGGCCTGATTTTGGCGAGACGCGCGGCCGGACATAAAATGCTTAAGAAGCCGCTACGGCCGTCAAACTCGGGGGCCCGAATAAGGGGCCCACGACGGCGGCGCGTGCCGAGTTTCGAGGTCGTGCGACCTTCCGTCTCCGTACGGGGGACGTCCCGCTTCCCATTTAAGCGTGTAACGGTTTGGTGGACGCGCGCTCCTTTTTTGACCTTTTGACCCCTAAACAAGGTCGTAGGGTCACCAGACTTTTCCGCCCGGCCGAGGGGGTCCCCCGAGACATAGATTACGAATTTGGCTTGATCGGACCCTTGCGAGCCGTGTCCACGAAACCGCTAGGCCGAACCCATTCAAATAAATGGCAAGTGGGATTTTTTTCAGAAATGTCCCAGGGGCCCGAAACTCGACACGGTGGCTCCTGGGGCCCCCCCGAGCGAGCCATCAAAGGCGCGGGGCCCTAGGGCGAGGGGAAAATCGGGAGCCTCCTGCACAAAATCTCTCTCTCTGCCCTCTTAGTCTCTAACACACTCAGAGCCTTTCGTGTGATTTCAAGGTTCCAGACGGGTGCTTTTTTTCCCGAGGTCCTATGGCTCCGTACTTCGGGGACGTGAAAGAGGGGCCCCTGAGATACAAGAATCTCAAATCTCGGGGCCCTAAGACTTATCGTCTCCGAACGGGGGGACGTCCCACTTCCCATTTAAACGCGTACCCTTTTGGTGGACGCACGCTCCCTTTTTTGACCTTTTGACCCCTAAACAAGGTCGTACGGTCACCGGACTTTTCCGCCTGGCCGAGGGGGTCCCCCTGAGACATAGATTACGAATTTGGCTCGATCGGACCCTTGCTAGCCGTGTCCACGAAACCGCTAGGCCGAACCCATTCAAATAAATGGCAAGTGGGATTTTTTCAGAAACGTCCCAGGGGCCCGAAACTCGGCACGGTGGCTCCTGGGGCCCCCCCGAGCGATCCGTCAAAAGCATGGGGCCCTAGGACGAGGCACTTTTTTTCCCGAGGTCCTTTGGCTTTGTGCTTCGGGGCCCCGAGCGAGGGGCCCCTCAGGTGCCAGAATCTCAAATCTCGGGGCCCTACAACCCATCGTCTCCGAACGGGGGACGTCCCGCTTCCCATTTAAACGCGTACCCTTTTGGTGGACGCGCGCGCCCTTTTTTGACCTTTTGACCCCCAAAGAAGGTCGTAGGGTCACCAGACTTTTCCGCCCAGTCGAGGGGGTCCCCTCGATGCAACGATTCCAATTTCGGCTCGATCCGACCCTTGCGAGCCGTGTCCACGAAACCGCTAGGCCGAACCCATTCAAATAAATGGCAAGTGGGATTTTTTTCAGAAATGTCCCAGGGGCCCGAAACTCGACACGGTGGCTCCTGGGCCCCCCCCCGAGCGAGCCATCAAAGGCGCGGGGCCCTAGGGCGAGGGGAAAATCGGGAGCCTCCTGCACAAAATCTCTCTCTCTGCCCTCTTAGTCTCTAACACACTCAGAGCCTTTCGTGTGATTTCAAGGTTCCAGACGGGTGCTTTTTTTCCCGAGGTCCTATGGCTCCGTACTTCGGGGACGTGAAAGAGGGGCCCCTGAGATACAAGAATCTCAAATCTCGGGGCCCTAAGACTTATCGTCTCCGAACGGGATGACGTCCCACTTCCCATTTAAACGCGTACCCTTTTGGTGGACGCGCGCTCCCTTTTTTGACCTTTTGACCCCTAAACAAGGTCGTACGGTCACCGGACTTTTCCGCCCGGCCGAGGGGGTCCCCTCGAGACAAATATTCAAATTTCGGCTCGACCCGACCCTTGCGAACCGTGTCCACGAAACCGCTATGCCGAACCCATTCAAATAAATGGCAAGTGGTATTTTTTTCAGAAATGTCCCAGGGGCCCGAAACTCGGCACGGTGGCTCCTGGGGCCCCCCCGAGCGATCCGTCAAAAGCACGGGGCCCTAGGACGAGGCACTTTTTTTCCTGAGGTCCTTTGGCTTTGTGCTTTGGGGCCCCGAGCGAGGGGCCCCTCAGGTGCCAGAATCTCAAATCTCGGGGCCCTACGACCCATCGTCTCCGAACGGGGGACGTCCCACTTCCCATTTAAACGCGTACCCTTTTGGTGGACGCGCGCGCCCTTTTTTGACCTTTTGACCCCCAAAGAAGGTCGTAGGGTCACCAGACTTTTCCGCCCGGTCAAGGGGGTCCCCTCGAAGCAACGATTCCAATTTCGGCTCGATCCGACCCTTGCGAGCCGTGTCCACGAAACCGCTATGCCGAACCCATTCAAATAAATGGCAAGTGGGATTTTTTCAGAAACGTCCCAGGGGTCCCAAACTTTACAGCGGGGGTCCTGGGGCCCCCCTATGTGCCCCACCGAAAGCTAGGGCCGATCGGAGCACTTTTGCGTCGACGTGCGCAAAACGGCCAGAGGGGGCGCCGGCGAGCATCCGTGGTCAGGGGACACCCGTCCCACCCCTCTGGCCACTTTTGGACACGTTCCGTAAAAATAGTGGGTAAGTGGACAAATAGTGGGTTCGTGGACGGGGGGGGTGGCGGGGTGGGGGTCCTTAGGGGCTGAGGGGCTGATCCGCACCCAAAGTGGCGAAATGGACAAATAGTGGGTTCGTGGGACCGGGGGTCCGCCCATGGAACCAGTAGGGCGATGGACAAATAGGGGCTCGCTGGGATGCGAAGACCACCCCTGCCCATTCGTTTAATGGGAGCATGGACAAATAGTAGGGTTTTGGACACGGCTACCGCTTTTACCCAGCAAAACGATGGCAAAAGGACATTTAGTGGTTCCGTGGCACTGGGGTTGGGGGGTCCTTGCCGAGGGGCGATCCGCACCCAAAGTGGCGAAATGGACAAATAGTGGGTTCGTGGGACCGGGGGTCCGCCCATGGAACCAGTAGGGCGATGGACAAATAGGGGCTCGCTGGGATGCGAAGACCACCCCTGCCCATTCGTTTAATGGGAGCATGGACAAATAGTAGGGTTTTGGACACGGCTACCGCTTTTACCCAGCAAAACGATGGCAAAAGGACATTTAGTGGTTCCGTGGCACTGGGGTTGGGGGGTCCTTGCCGAGGGGCCGATCCGCACTCAATGTGCGAAATGGACAAATAGTGGGTTCGTGGGACCGGGGGTCCGCCCATGGAACCAATAGGCCGATGGACAAATAGGGGCTCGCTGGGATGCGAAGACCACCCCTGCCCATTCGTTTAATGGGAGCATGGACAAATAGTAGGGTTTTGGACACGGCTACCGCTTTTACCCAGCAAAACGATGGCAAAAGGACATTTAGTGGTTCCGTGGCACTGGGGTTGGGGGGTCCTTGCCGAGGGGCCGATCCGCACTCAATGTGCGAAATGGACAAATAGTGGGTTCGTGGGACCGGGGGTCCGCCCATGGAACCAATAGGCCGATGGACAAATAGGGGCTCGCTGGGATGCGAAGACCACCCCTGCCCATTCATTTAATGGGAGCATGGACAAATAGTAGGGTTTTGGACACAACTACCCCTTTTACCCAGCAAAATGATGGCAAAAGGACATTTAAAGGGTTCGTGGAAGGGGGGGTGGGTGGAGGAGGGGTGGGGGGTGGTTCATCAGAAGGTCAACATCGCCCCCTATGGGTGTCCATTTCCAATTTAGTCCAAAATTACCCCCGGGAAAGGGGGGTAAGTTGAAACATCCCAATGGCCAGTTAAATAATACGCAAACGGGATCCAAATCCACCCTACGATCCCACTGAACCACTATTTGCCCAATGGCAGTTTATTTATATGGGGAAATGTCCACGAACCCATTACATGTACTTCCTCCAGGAGTTCGGTAGACATTAGAGTAATGTCGGCTCCCGTATCGAGGAGCGCTTCGACTCTGATGTGTCGTTCGATGATGATGGAGAGGTAGAATTTTCTGGCTATACTCAATGAGATCGCCTAGGAGTTGAGGGACTGGAGTTTGGGAGGAAACAGTTAGGATATCAGGCCTGATGTGGCGTTCTTCGGAGGAGTGGCAGACGACCAAGACAGCACTTTCAGGAACTTGAGGGGTTTCGTCAGCAGGTGTTTGTTGGACGCTGCTGTAATTCGGAGCATTAGGTGTTGAGTTAGTGTCTAACTCTGTTGCTGGGTTTTCAGGTGGGGTTTCGTGTCCATCTGAAGTTAGTGTGATTACGGTTCTCTGAGAGTGAGGTGAAGGAGTGCTGTTCTCCTTGGCTGGTTGTGTCAACTGGTCGCTGCCATCTCGTCCAGCCGCTAGTCAGGCTGAATCTGGTTTCTCTTTCTTTTCCCATTTCCGATCTTCCTCCTTCCGTTGGAAGAATTCTTTCATCATCATTTTCATCAGTTCTTGTGAGTCGAAACACGGTGGTGTC
Source organism: Aspiorhynchus laticeps (assembly GCA_023376895.1). NCBI lineage: Eukaryota > Metazoa > Chordata > Actinopteri > Cypriniformes > Cyprinidae > Aspiorhynchus > Aspiorhynchus laticeps. The sequence continues at coordinate 44,326,299 of CM041798.1, forward strand.
TCTTGTTCCTGCGTGGGTTCAGTTTGAGCTTGGTCAGCTTGGAATCTTTGCGAATTCTTTCGTCGATTCCTTGGGCTGGTTGCTCCAGTGTGAGTTTGTCGTCTTCCCTTGGAGTTTCCGTTGGATTCCCATGAGTTTTTCCCTCTTGATTTTCCAAATGAGCTTGACTGGTTCCACGATCTCTCCCAATGACTTTCGTGGGGCCTTGACTGGTCCCATGTCTTTTCCCAGTGCCTTCCAGGTGAGCGTTGATGTCCACGTGGTCAATCCCAGTGTTCGTACCTCTGTTTAGATCGGGAACCAGCGTGGGAGTCTCGTTCTTTGTTGGACGAGGGTCCATTCCACTCCCTGGGTTGCGGCTTGGCATTGTCTTGGCATTGGGCGCCCTCTAGCGCCAGCCCTTGACTTTGAGTGTTGAAGTCAAGAATGGCTGGGGTTTTGGCATTTTTTTCTGAGGCCATCTTTTGTTTGCCGTAGGCTCTCTGCGCCAAGTCTCGCAACTGCTGAGCATTCATTGTCCGTGGACATGCGAGAACGCCAAGATGGTGGCTTACGCCGGGATGAAGGTTTCGTAGGAAGAGAGTTTTAAAGTTCAGTTCATCCTCCATGTCAGGTTCGTTGCGAGTTCCAAAGTATGCCCGTCTGAGTCGGCTGTAGTAGGCTTGAGGAGGTTCGTGACATCCTTGTCTCGTCTCCAGGGCAGCCACGAGGCCTTGTTCGGACTCAGGGTCGGAGAACTCTTTAATGAGGACTTCTCAGAGCAGTTTGTAATCAGTCTTTGTGTGAGCAGGCTGCCTGTCCAGGAAGCTGCGAACTTCAGAACTGGATGTCGTTCGAAGTAAATATAATCTATCTTTGTCCGTAACATTAGGTCGCATTTCCAGATGGAAATCGATATCTTGGAGATACGCTTGGACATTTGGGCTATTTGGCACACTCGGGGTGAATTTACCAATGTTCCTGGCGAGCTTGTCGAGGTCTTTTAGGTCCAAGCCGTGCGATGATCTGTGACTGGCTGCAGCAGATTCTTTTGGCTGAGGTAACATGATGTAAAGTTCTCCAGAGTGAGTTGGTGAATGTTTCAACACCGCCCCCTCCATCTTTTTCTCATGTGTCAGTCCAGGAACAGGTGACCCGGTCCTGCTCGGCAGGGGTGAGGTCGGTGCGCGTCGTGTCCTTGATGGCTCACGGTGCAGTTCGTAAGCGTGCTTGAGTTCCTCTTGGAAACTGTCAGATTCCTCTTTGACGTAGTCAAGCTGTTGTGTTAGACGACTAACCTCGTTTCGTGACTCATCCAGGTGAGCTTCAAGGGCTTTGATTCTGCCGTTTTTATCTCTGAAGTCAGCCTTTGCTTTCTCCAGAAGCTGTTCCGCATATTGTAGCTTTTTGGACCGATCATCGTAGTCTGCCTGGACTTTTTCCAATTCTTGGCTAGTAGCTGCTAGAGTTTCTTTTAGCTGGTTGATCTCCTCCTCAGCACCTTGTTCTGCCTCATCCGACCCTTCCCGTCGTTCCTGAGCTTCAAGTTCCAGCTGCTCTATGCGTCGTTGTGCGCGTGTCAGCTCCTGCTGGCGTTGTGCAGCGTGCTTGTCGCTCAACTTGAGGGTGGCGATGAGTGTGTGGCTTAAAGAGCCAGTGCTCTTGGCTAATTCTTTGTGATTGTAGCTGTGACTTGGGTCTTGTGCCATGAGGCTTGTTATGTTGTCATCCAGCTGGTCTTGTGTCTGATGTTTTCGTGTTTCAGCAGATCTAGGGAGGAGGCTGTCTGTTGCAATGCTTAGCCATGTTTCCAAATCCTCCCAGTGACCGACATGTTCTGTTGGGTGAGACATGTTTGGGCGTGGTGAGTGAGATCTCGAACCGCGACTGACACAGACCTTGAAAAAACAAAAAACAAACAAACAAACAAACCAAAACGGAACAAATCAGCAAACAAGGGGTGTAGATATGCAATGTAGAATGTGTACTAGTGTTGACTGTGTAAAACAGGTGGGTGTGGTTTTCTGTGACTGTGATCCTCTGGAGCATGCTTCTAATTTGTAGCCTCTGTGGGGGAAAAATTGAGCGCACACACACACACAGGTAGCACAGCTAGAGAACAGGTAAAGAGAAGAAGAAGGTTGCTTCTAATCAGAGGATTTGTAAATGGGACATTGTTTTTTTTTTTGTATGTCTGTGATTGCAATTGGTATGAAACTCCGGGGTGAAGGAAAACAATAACAATGACAGCACTGGTCCCGTTAATGACAAAATTGACACCACAAGCTAATTAGAGTGTTTGCGTGCTTGACGTTTTCCGGTGCCTTTCTTCTGTGGACCTGCTTTAACCTGGCGGGGTAGGATTTCACAAGAGAGGAAGGTAAATGGAAAACAATTTTGACATGTTCTCAAGTTCCACAAATACCTGTTTCGATTGCTAAAGTTCTCCACTCGTGATCTTCACACAGGCAAAAATCTCAGCAACAGCAGCAGTAGTCAAATTAGAGGATAGCAGCAGTAAGAAAAGAGAGAGAGATGAGTGGGATTTACTCCCAATGTCAGGATTAGTAACAATGGTGGCAGCACGGAGGCGCTGTTGAGTCGATGCACCTAGGGGTTTTGCTTTGCTAATTTTAGTAGGATAAACACTTGCCTAAGCATTAAGAAAACCTTATTTTTTTTCTTTTGGAGGTTTGCTACTTAGAAGGGTTTTCCTAATTAAATTTCAGCAGCAAGGCCCACTGCTCGAGTGCACCAGGTGAGCTCCTGTAAGGGTTTTGCCTAACACTCCGCCCCCACCGTACTGCTGTGAGCCTCTCAGACAGCTGTGGCTTTTGGCACAACCGGGCTGGGACTCGGGTGAGGTATGTCAAACGACTGCTGGCCTGAAGAGGGGCGGGGCTATATCCCGGTATCTATCCATCAGCGCGAACCCAAAGTTTGACGTACTTCGTCAATAGTTTAGCCGGGGTGGTATATCCGCACCTTCGCCCAGACAGCCGTTGACTCCTCCTCCAATACCCGATTGCTAGCCTGCTGCGGGCCGTCACTTTGCAACACTAGGACGGAAGTATTCGGGTTTCCCCTCCAGCCTGCACCAGGTACAGTCGGAACGGGTGACTCCGCTTGCTGTAACTCACACTGGAGGTAATTTCACTTCGCTAACCAAGCACTAGGGGGAGCCCTATCTCCTATCAGGCCTAAGACAAGGCAAACCTATAAAAGTTAATTTAATAACAGACGGAGAGAGACCAAACAGGTTGGAACCAAAACTCAATTGCAACTGAAATTAGAATTTCAAATTAGAAATGGTAGTTTCTAATTCAAATGTTATGTTATCATTTAAATTTGATAGGCTTGATTAGGATTAAATTAATCAATAAGGTATCCTTGAGGTAGGGACGCTCAGATCCTTATTAGCCAATGCTGGAATTAAAATTTCAGAGCAATGATTGATAGTTACAGATCTAACTTAACGATGTTTGTCATTAACATTAGAAGACACCTGTGATTATAATAATCCATAAGTATTGAAGCAGGGTAATACAAGCTCTGAGTTGCAGATGAAATTAAAATTTCAGAGCATTATTGGCAGTCATGGATTGAAATCTTAATGATGTTCATTAACATAACAAGCGATTACATTTCATTGATCAGCCAATAGTGTTGCTATGTGGAAACAGGAACTGTAATTAATTATTAAATTGAATTAGAATTTTCAAATTCGTAATTGATTATGAAATTAAATTACAAATTCCACATCCCTAATTTCGTATCCCTAAGCCTGACCAATTACTAATTCCTTGTGTTATTCAAATCACTAGAACAAATTAATCCTTATCGTCTTAATTATAAAGGAAATGAAAAAAAAATTCCCGGGCCAGACGATCAAACGCTTTGATAGTTAATGATTAAGATCTTAATGTTACTGTTAAATTATCAGAGCACACATAATTATCTCAATCAGTCTATGTGGAATCAGAAACTGAAATTACTTTAATGAAATGAATTTAATTTCACATCTGGGATTAGTTATGGAATTAAATTATCAATTTCAAATATTTCATAGCAATTCATCCAATGAGATTCTTAAAATCATGAGCGCAATCATAATTAAATTAATTATCTTCCTATCAAAGCAATGAGGCTAAGACCCAGCGTTAATTTATAATAAACCCCAATAGTTATGAAACTAATACCTGCTAAATATGAAACAAAACAAAACAACCTAAACACAACTGCTTATTAAAACCACCTGTAAAATCGCTGGTCTCATTTCCTATGAAAATCAGCTGCCTTGCACATTAAAGGTTTATTTAAATTTATATTGTTAAAGTCCTTTCACATGAGAAGTTATAGGTAGAATCAGTGAATGCCAAATAGAGAATGAGTGAATTCAAAAGAGAGAAGGAACTGATGTAAACAGTTTAGTGTGAGTGAAAGTTCAGCTGTGAAGGGTTAAACCGTATCAACACTTCAAAAACACACTGCAAACACACACGCAGGGGTTCAGCCCACAGGCTACAACATGCTATGTGCTAATCGCTATGCTTCCAATACAACTAGCTTTGCCTAAGCTCCAATATGCTACTCATTGGCTTCAGTTAGCTTAGCTAAGGCTGTCAGGTTGTTGTTTACAACAGCTCAAAATGGCGCTCGCAGGCTGCGCTTGTGCACTTGGGAGTTATCCCGGAAGAAGTCACAGAGGACTATTGTTAACTGTTGTTATGGTGACCATAAACTGGTCACGTGTCACACACAAGCTGCAGTTAAACACAGTTTCAGTACATCACAGGGGTATGAGTGCATCTCACACTTTAACCATCAAAAAGCAACTATTTTAGATTTTTATCTTTATAGCACTAACGATCTCAACTCGTTCCGAGAGATATAAATTAATCCATAGATTAATTATCAACACTTTTTGGCCGTGGCGGGCCTTAGTACGTTCCTTCTGTCTAACTTCACAGAGCAAACGCAGTGGATCAAAATCAATAACTATTCTCCCCAGAACGCGTTTTGGCCACTCTTTCCGAGCGCCGCGTCCGATTTCACTCTTTTAGTAACTCAAAGATTGGCAGAGAAATAAACAGGTAGCTAATCTGATATTCTCGCTGGGAGATTTAATAGCATTTCCGGAAGTGGAACATGCACAAACCAGATGATGCTATGAAGGCCTTATGGAAGAGAGAAATGAGGAAATTCGCTCATTTGTCTCTTTTACGCTTTTAGAGCGACTTTTTGTCTTACAAGACAATTTATTTGCTGCAGTTCATTTCTCAAACAACTAAAGTTGCTATTTAATTCATTCAAAACGCATTGCCACAAGCATACAGTACCAGAAACACAAACAAACTCTGTCTCTCTGCATTTACACTATTTCTCCTTCCGGTTAGCAGAAAATAGGCAAAATACAACAATATGTATTTCTGATTATGAATTTTCAAGTCAGATTTTGCCCGCTTAAATCTTCCACCATAATATGTAATGATTTTTATAAACAATACATTGTTTAATTAAGCTCTTTGGTTTAAGCTTTATTTTAGCTTTAGGGAATCTTACGATCTGATATTGATATGATCAATTGATATTAATCAAATCGTCCAATGAGCTGTTAGATTTCAGTATATCTGAGAAATTCTGTTTATTCTCGTGGCCACGATATAATAATACAGAATTATTTAAATAACCTTATGACAGTTATGAGCATAGGTAACGTAATCTGGGCAAAGTTCTGATTTGAATATTACACAACAGAACACAGAACACTTCTCTATAAATCAAACAAGAGTTTATTTTCTATCTTGCTAAAATACATGAACTAAGCTAAATAACATAAAACAAAATACATACACACAGGGAATGAATTGTTGCAATTGAGAATGATTAAACTATAGCACTGTTTTGCTATTTCCACACAATTTTACCCGTGTCGATCATCAAGAGGAGAACTCTAGTGTCTTTACTTTAGAGATAAATACCACACGATTCAGCCACTTTAGAGATTTTGTTTGATACTTGCTTTTAAGTTGAAAGGATCTGTATGGCTCGAGGGAATCCCGCGTGTCCTCGTCGCGTGACGTCACTCTGGGGATGCCCTTCGGTTGTTGCTTGGTTGGCTCTGGGTGCTGTTTGACGCTCTTGAGTTCCTTTCGCGTAGCTTCAGACTTTCAAGGGTTTCTTCAGAGATTTGACTAAGTGTTGGTTCAATGTTCAAACTCGGCCAGATGTTAAGGCTAGGAGCTCGTTTGGAGCAGCTCCAAGTTTCAAGAAACGCGCGATTTTCAAGAAGAGAGCAGAGAGCGAGTGTCAAATGGTTTTAACCAGAGGCCTTCCGTCCAACCCCCAGAGGCTTCCAACAATTAGATTATCCTTGTAGACGGAGCTCCGCCTACACGGCTCATTTTCCATGCAGTAAGTCCTCTCGCCTAGTTGCTTTAATCTCATGAGGAAAATATCTTAACACATTATGTATGCGTTGTAATCATACATTATTATAATAAAAGTTAACTTTCATTTACACCAACTTGTTGCATTTATCATGGCCGTTAAAATGAAGCCAAATTCAGCATATTTCCTACACGTTAATAGTTTTCCTGCTAAGACACACAAAAGGGTTCAAATTAAAGATTAAAAACAACACATCATGCATATGATGCTATAAGTGTAGTACTCACTTTACAGGAGAAAATTATACCTCCAAAGATTACACAAAAATACCATTGATTACAATAACACCGTAAGCTTACTTTCATTTCATAAAATGCAACCTGACTATATATATTGTAAATAAAATATATATATTGCTTTTGATAACAGCAACAGGTATTATTTGTTTTTTGGTATAAAGTTTATGAGAGTTTGGATGTTCTTTGTTCAAGAAGAGAAATTGAGGGGTGTTTCAGTTTGGAATGTGAGAGAAACGGGAGGTCAGGAAAGTCCGCTGTCCAGGTCATGAGAATGTCACGTTTGTGGAGATCTGGGCCCGTATTCATGAAAAATCTTAGTGCCAAGAGTTGCTCCTAGTAACAAAATTCTAAGAAAATTCTTAGAAATGTGGGTGTTTCCTCTTAAATTTAGAGAAAAGATCCTAGTAAAGAAAAAAGTAATTCAGAAAGCATCTTAACCCTTAAAAGAGGTCTTAAGGTCCGAAATTGTTAAGAGTACGGACGAGGACTTTTAAGAGGCTTAAGAGTTTCTTTAGCAGTGGAGAAAATGGATGAAACATGAAGAGGGAGAAGAAATGTGTTGCACACAATGCATGACAGTGAGTTAATAAGACGCTACACATTAGATCGTGCAGGGGTCATGTTTGTGACAGATCTTATTAAAGACATGTTAACATCTCCGACACCACGCAGAAATGCCATAGCACCAGAAATGGACGTAATCACTACATTAACTACATTAACATATTTGGCAACTGGAAAAATGCAACTATGCAGCAGCGATGATTTGGGTCTGTTACAGCACTTTCAGAACCTTATTGTGTCGCTGTTAATTTCCTATAAAATACGTTAAGTATGACAGCATGGTAAATAAAAAATAAAGAATATAATGTGTGTGTGTGTGTGTGTGTGCGCGCGCGCCGGTAAAACAGGAAAAAATACGCTTGTAATTTCAAAGTGAAGGCTTATAATAAACCCTACTCTTAAAAGCGCTCTTACTTCCTTCTTGGACAACCAACCAATCACAGTCTTCAAAAGACTGTGTCATAGCTAGCAAAGGGGTCAGCCCCGCCTCCTCACTAAGATAAAAGTTTTTGTCTTTTCCTCGCTCAGAGTTGCTCTCAGATTGGTCCTGAATCACTTTTAAGCTAAGACTCCTAGCTAGAAATTTTTAAGCTAAATTAGGAGGTCTCTGAGAGGATTCTTAGAATCTTTATGAATACGGGCCCAGGTCTTTCTTAGCTCGAACGTCTGTCGTAAAAACGTCTTTTCTCGTTGATAAAAATCATTGAATTATGCGTTAACGATCAGGGGATCCATGACGTTTTTTTTGTTGGACCATAAGCAAATGTTTCGTCCTGTTTCGGTAGAGTTATGGTTAAGTGATAAGAACCAAGTGAAGTCCTGTTTTAAACCACATTCAAGATGTTCTCCTCCAACTTCTTGTTTTAACAAAGTCTCTTGAGATAAGGAGGTTTTATGGCAGGAAATCGGAACTCAGGGATGTGCTCGCCATTATGTTCAGATGTGTGTGCGTTCTACCTTCCCCCAAGGTATTACATCTGGGTCCTATCCTGTTGCTGTCTTTCTGTTGCACTGTGGAGCTTCTGTCACTATAACAAATTCCTCGTATGTGTAAACATAATTGGCCAATAAAGCTCATTCTGATTCTGAATGATGGGAAATGCAGTCTGTAGGTGATATGTAACTCTCTGTGTGGTGTGAGAGTCAATATGATGGAAGAGCGACCTTTAATGGTGAGTGGGCGGAAGATCACGAACCGGATTCGTGACAGAGCACTCCTAAAACAGTAAAATCCAGGTGGGTGGTGGAGCAGAGGCGGAACAGGGGGAGGGATGGAGGGCCAGGTCCACGTGGAAGTGGGAAGACTGGGGACTGAGGCAGAGCAGGAAGCCAAGGCGGAGCAGAGAACCAATGCGGAGCAGGGAACCAGAGCGGAGCAGGAAACCAGGGCGGAACTGGAACCCTCCAGGGCATAGCAGACGGTACAGGAGCCCACCAGGGCGGAGCAGATGGTACAGGAGCCCACCAGGGCGGAGCAGACAGAGCAGGAACCAACCAGGGCGGAGCAGACGGAGCAGGAACCCACCAGGGTGGACCAGACGGAGCAGAAGCCCACCAGGGCGGAGCAGACGGGACTGGAGCCCACCAGACTGGAGCAAAAGACCACCAGAGCCAAACTGAAGACCACCACGGTGGCGCAGAGACCCATGGCAGAGACTGGGACCTAGGGGAAACTGAGACACAAGAGACAGGCAGAGCATATATGGCCTCAAGGACCAAGGCAGGGAACACAATAAGTTCATAAGTGGCCTCTGTAACCACGACAGGACAGGACGAGAATTCAGGGACAGCCCTTCTGGCTGCGACAGGACAGGCAACAAATTTACAGACGGCCTCCTTAGCCGTGACAGGACAGGAACAGAGTTCAGGGACAGCCCTTTTGGCTGCGACAAGACAGGCAAAGTTTTCACAGACGGCCTCCTTAGTCGTGACAGGACAGGACAAGAGTTAAGGGACAGCCCTTTTGGCTGCGACAGGACAGGCAAAGAATTCACAGACGGCCTCCTTAGCCATGACAGGACAGGACGAGAGTTCAGGGACAGCCCTTTTGGCTGCGACAGGACAGGCAATGAGTTCACAGATGGCCTCCATAGCCGCGACAGGACAGGACGGGAGTTCAGGGACAGCCCTTCTGGCTGCGACAGGACAGACAAAGAGTTGGTGAGTAGATACCACTGACACCTCCGAAGGTTCTGCAGCGGTTGCCGCCACCTCTGGAGGTTCTACAGTGGTAATCGTCTCTTTGACCGTGACATGACAGGCTGAGAGTACATTGCTGGGTGCCACCACCATAAAAGGAGCTGAAGCGAGCACCGCTGCTTCGGGAGGTTCTGCAGCATGTGCCGCCACCTCTGGAGAAGCTGCAGCGGGTGCCATCGCCTGGGGCAGTTCTGAAGTGGTGTACGCAGCCCAAACGCAACAAAGCGATCCCCATCATGGGAAGCGCTTTGGACAGGGGAATTAGTGCAGGAACAGGAGCGATAAAGTGAGCTGGTTTGGGGATACCAGCTGCACGTGCAGACACCAGTGGTGCATCCCTCACACTGGATACCAGACTAGGATACTGAAGGACTGACCTTGAATATCTGGGTGTGGCAGACAGGACGTGACCAGACTCTGGCTGATCAGCTGTGACGTGACGTGGTTCTGGATGGTCAGCGGTGACGTGAAGAGACTCTGGAAGATCCGCTGAGACGTGAAGAGACTCTGGAAGGTCAGTGGTGGCGTGAAGAGACTCTGGAAGATCAGCGGAGACGTGAAGAGACTCTGGAAGGTCAGCAGAGACGTGAAGAGACTCTGGAAGATCCGCTGAGACGTGATGAGACTCTGGATGGTCAGCGGTGACGTGAAGAGACTCTGGATGGTCAGCGGAGATGTGAAGAGACTCTGGAAGGTCAGTGGTGGCGTGAAGAGACTCTGGAAGATCAGCGGAGACGTGAAGAGACTCTGGAAGGTCAGCGGAGACGTGAAGAGACTCTGGAAGATCCGCTGAGACGTTTCAGTTTCAAGTTTTATTTGTCACATACACGACTATACAGAGATTGTATAACCAGCAGTGAAATGTGAATCAGGTCCGCTCCATGGACAATGCAAATATTGTAGAATACAACAAGGGAAGTATGCATAAAATAAAATGAATAACAAATAAGATATAAAGCACAGAATATAAAATATAAAGTATAAGAGAATGTGCATGACAGTATGCTGTAGAATTAAATATTGAGATAAGCATGACTGTACGGGGGGGGGGGGCAAACAGGTAGAACATGGTGACATAAGCAGCAATCACAAAAATAATAAATATAAAATATGATAAGATAAAGATACAGAAAGTGTTGTGTGCAAATGACAGTATTGTGTGCAAATGACAGTATTGTGTGCAAATGACACTGTCAGTATGAGGTAGATGATAATGAGTGTGAGTATATTACTGATTGTGAGTGATTAGTAAGTGGAGTCATGTTGATGTTAAGAGGCTGGGTTCAGTTCAGTTTGAATTCAGGAGCCTGATGGCCTTGGGGAAGAAGCTCCTCCTGAGTCTCTCAGTTTTTGCCATCAGGCAGCGGAAGCGCTTACCAGATAGCAGCAGAGTGAATAGACAGTTTCCAGGGTGATTTGAGTCCTTGGTGATTTTGACAGCTCTGCTTCTGCAGCGTTTGATGTAGATGTCCTGCAGAGAGGGGAGAGCAGACCCAGAGATGCGCTCAGCTAAGCGCACAACTCTCTGCAGGGCCTTGCAGTCTTGGCTGGAGCTGTTTCCATACCACACTGAGATGCACTGAGTCAATACACTTTCTATGGTCCCTGCATAGAAAGTTTTCAGGATTGTTGGTGAGACCCTGAATTTCCTCAGCTGTGTTTGGATGTGTGTAGTCCAAGTCAGGTCCTCGGAGATGTTTACACCGAGGTACTTGAAGCTGCTTACTCTCTCCACAGGGGTCCCGCTGATCACAAGAGGAGTGTAGGGCAGCAGGTGTTTCTTCCTGAAGTCTACAATCAGCTCTTTAGTTTTGCTCACATTCAGAGAGAGACAGTTGTCCTGGCACCATGATGTTAGTCTCTCTACCTCATCCAAGTATGCGGTCTCATCATTGTTGGAAATGAGGCCCAGAACCACAGTATCATCAGCAAGTTTGATAATAGATGTGGAGCTGTGAGTGTAGAGAGAGTAGAGCAGGGGACTCAGAACGCAGCCCTGCGGGGCTCCTACGTTCAGGGTGATGGAGTTTGAGGTGTACTGGCCCATTTTCACCACTTGTGGTCTGCCGGTGAGGAAATCTTGAATCCAGTCGCAGAGTGAAGTGTTTAGGCCGAGGCCTGTGAGTTGAGACTCTGGATGGTCAGCGGTGACGTGAAGAGACTCTGGAAGATCAGCGGAGACGTGAAGAGACTCTGGGAGGTCAGTGGTGACGTGAAGAGACTCTGGAAGATCAGCGGAGACGTGAAGAGACTCTGGAAGGTCAGCGGAGACGTGACTAGACTCACGACGATCAACGGTGACTTGATTGGACTCACGACGATCAATGGTGACTTGACTGGACTCACAAAGATTATCCATAACTTGACTTGGCTCTTTAAGATCAACTGTGAATTGACTTGGCTCATGACTGGCAGCAATGGCATGACGGGGTGTTGTGGTGTCTGCCATTTTGCGATCAGGTTCCGCTGTCGCCGCCATTTTGTGAGCGCACTCTGGTGCAGCCATCATTTCAGTCAAAGACGCAGTGTCGCGTTCCTCCTCCACGACACCCACAGTGAATGGAAAGCCAACACACAACAAAGCATAGTCCATAAACTGACAGAGTGATGAACGTGGACCCTCACGTCTAAGCTTAGACATCAGCGGTTGATTAATGCCTTCGCAAAAAAATCTATCAGTAAATAGTCCGGTAAGTCAGAGTAATAGGCAATGGACAAATACTCCTGAATATAGTCCTCGAGCGATCGCTTATTCTGATCGAGGGCTAATAACAGTCTTGCAATATTCATACCTGGCCAATGTTCATCAGAAAAGCTGCTGGATCCTTGTGTGGCCGAGTATTCTGTAATGGAACCGACGAGACCAGAGACGTGCGGATCCTTTTGCAAGCTTTTATTAATAAACATAGTCAAATCACAGGCAGGGACAAAACACCAGCAAACGGGTATGGCACGGGCAAGACACAAGAATAATCCTAGGACATGCGTGGGTCTTTGATCTGCGAACAATATCCAGAGGGCTTGAGAAGAGGGGTAGTCAAGTCAAGTCAAATCACCTTTATTTATATAGCGCTTTTAACAATACAAATTGTGACAAAGCAACTGCACAATATCAAAATGGGAAAATAGTGTCAATAATGTAAAATGACAAGATTAAACGCTCAATTTTCAGTTAAAGGCATTTCATTATTGAATTCAGTGATGGCATCGTCCAGCTCAGTTCAGTTCAAAAAGTTTCTGTTCAATCAAGTCGACGATATTGCTGGAAATGAAGTGTCCCCAACTAAGCAAGCCAGAGGCGACAGCGGCAAGGAACCAAAACTCCATTGGTGACAGAACGGAGAAAAAAACCTTGGGAGAAACCAGGCTCAGTCGGGGGGCCATTTCTCCTCTGGCCAGACGACACAGCAGTTCAATTCCAACTGCTGCAAAGTCAGATTGGAGGGCTCAACTGGTTGCTGAGGTCTTTTCCTGATGGCTGTCTAGGTGACGGGGTCCTCACTGGGGGTCTGTCTCTGGGGCTCATCTAGGTGTCCTGGTCTCCGCTGACGTTCAGGGCTGTAGAGGTCGTCTCTAGGTACTGATTCACCATCTGATCTGGTGAATGCAGTGACCTCGGAATAAGAAAGAAACAGACTAATATTAGGGTAGATGTCAATCTTTTTTCGATGTAACAAGTACATCATGTGTTATGGGAAGTGTTCCTGGTTCCGGTTGATCTAATTAATGCAGCCTAACAATCCTTTAACGGATTTGAATAATAGAAGTGTATTAGTGTGTTATGTGTACGCCAGGTTAAAGAGATGGGTCTTTAATCTAGATTTATACTGACAGAGTGTGTCTGCCTCCCGAACAGTGTTTGGTAGATTGTTCCAGAGTTTGGGCGCTAAATAGGAAAAAGATCTGCCGCCCGCCGTTGATTTTGATATTCTAGGTATTATCAAATGGCCAGAGTTTTGAGAACGCAGCAGACGTGAAGGAATATAATGCGATAAGAGCTCGCTCAAGTACTGAGGAGCTAAACCATTCAGGGCTTTATAAGTAATTAACAAGATTTTAAAATCTATACGATGTTTAGTAGGGAGCCAGTGCAGTGTTGACAGAACCGGGCTAATTGTGGTCATACTTCCTGGTTCTAGTAAGAACTCTAGCTGCTGCATTTTGAACCATCTGTAATTTGTTTATTAAGCGTGCAGAACAACCACCCAATAAAGCATTACAATAATTTAACCTTGAGGTCATAAACGCATAAATTAATATTTCTGCATTTGACATTGAGAGCATAGGTCTCAGTTTAGATATATTTTTAAGATGAAAAAATGCAGTTTTACAAATGCTAGAAACGTGGCTGTCAAAGGAGAGATTACGATTAAATAGCAAACCTAGGTTCCTGACTGATGACGAAGAATTTAAAGAGCAGCCATCAAGTGTTAGACAGTGTTCTAGGTTGTTACTTGTGGGGGTTTTAGGTCCGATAATTAACACCTCTGTTTTTTCAGAATTTAGCAGTAAGAAATTAACGTAACGACCCTAGTACTGAGCCTTGAGGAACTCCATACTGCACTTGTGATCGATATGATACCTCTTCATTCACTGCTACGAATTGATGGTGGTCAGATAGGTATGATTTGAACCATGCTAATGCACTTCCACCAATGCCAACAAAGTTTTCTAGTCTATTCAAAAGAATGTTGTGATCGATAGTGTCGAACGCAGCGCTAAGATCCAGTAGAACTAATAGAGAGATACAACCACGATCAGATGATAAGAGCAGGTCATTTGTAACTCTAATGAGAGCAGTCTCAGTACTATGATACGGTCTAAATCCTGACTGGAAATCCTCACAGATATCATTTTTCTCTAAGAAGGAATATAATTGTGATGATACAAACTTTTCTAATATCTTTGACAGAAAAGGGAGATTTGAGATCGGTCTGTAATTAACTAGATCTTTGGGGTCAAGTTGTGGTATTTTAATGAGAGGCTTAATAACAGCCAATTTAAAGTTTTTGGGGACATATCCTAATGACAATGACGAGTTAATAATAGCCAAAAGAGGATCTATGACTTCTGGAAGCACCTCTTTTAGTAGTTTAGATGGAATAGGGTCTAACATACATGTTGTTGGTTTAGATGATTTAACAAGTTTATGCAATTCTTCCTCTCCTATAGTAGAGATTGAGTGGAATTGTTCCTCAGGGGATCTATAGTACACTATTTGATGTGATAATATAGCTGACGGCTGCATGGTTACAATTTGATCTCTAATAGTATCAATTTTGGAAGTAAAATAGTTCATAAATTCATTACTGCTGTGCTGTTGGGAAATGTCAACACCTGTTGATGCTTTATTTTTTGTTAATTTTACCACTGTATTGAATAAATACCTGGGGTTATGTTTGTTTTGTTCTAAAAGAGACGAAAAGTAATCAGATCTAGCAGTTTTTAAAGCTTTTCTGTAGGATAGGGTACTTTCCCGCCAAGCTATACGAAATACTTCTAGTTTTGTTTTCCTCCAACTGCGCTCCATTTTCCGGGCTGCTCTCTTTAGAGTGCGAGTGTGCTCATTATACCACGGTGTTGGACTCTTTTCCTTAATCTTCCTTAAGCGTAAAGGAGCAACTGTATCTAAAGTGCTAGAAAAGAGAGAGTTCATAGTTTCTGTTACATCATCAAGTTTTTCTGAGCTGTTGGATATGCTAAGGAATTGAGATAAATCAGGAAGATTACTTACAAAGCAGTCTTTTGTGGTAGAAGTGATGGTTCTACCATATTTGTAAGAAGGAGTTGAATTTACAGCTTTAACTATATGGAGTTTACACAAGACTAGATAATGATCTGATATATCATCGCTTTGCTGCAGAATTTCAACACCATTAACATCAATTCCCAACCCAGGCTCATTGGAAATACGTGTCTCTACATACATTTCTGCAACACCGTAATTATGTACCTTGCAGCACGTTTCGCGGCAGTTTCAAAGTGAAATGTCCAGAGAGTGGCGCTAAAACACACGTTTAATACGTGACCGTGACACGCTTTTATTATGTTGGTACAGGCACGTATTGCAGTGTTTTTATTATGACTTTTATTACTTGAAGTACGTTTTGCCGCCATTCATAATTCAAATATCCGGTGAGTGTCGCTAAAGATTAAGCTCTATGAAGTTGGAAGTATCCCCTACACCAAACCCTAACCTAAACCTACCCGAAAGTGTTAACAAATGCAAAAGTAATATAAAAACGTACTCGCTGATGCAGCCATGCTGTTTTAACTTCCTTATGCAGATTTGAGCTGTTTTGTTGAACTGTAGTTTGACGGGATTCGTACCGGAGCTCTTCTTCACCCAAGTGCAACGCTGTATCGCGTGAGCTACCGAGTAAACTTACTGAGCAAGTAAACTCATACATATGAAGCTGTATATGTGACGACAACATTCAAAAGTATCAGTTTTCAAATCGTGCAGGATGTTAAAATTGTTTAGAAGTCATAACATACCATTCTGCAAGTAACTGTGAGAAAATAATCAAAACTGTTCCTGTAAATCATACTTCGTGTGAAAAGGAATAAAAGTTGTCAGTTTTACTGCCTCTAGTGTTGATTTCAACTGGAAACTGCAGTGAATCGTACATATAGGTACGTTTTTTCAGTTTTGCAGAAATGTATGTAGAGACACGTATTTCCAATGAGCCTAGGTTGTCAATTCCATGTGACAGTATTAAATCTAGAGTATGATTTCGACTATGAGTAGGTCCTGAAACGTGTTGTCTAACCCCAATAGAGTTCAGAATGTCTATGAATGCTGATCCTAATGCAACTTTTTCATTATCAACATGGATATTAAAATCACCCACAATTAGGACTCTATCTGCAGCCAGCACTAACTCTGATAGAAATTCAGCAAATTCTTTAATAAAGTCTGTATGGTGCCCTCGTGGCCTGTATACAGTAGCCAGTACAAACGTCACGGAGGATTTATCATTAATACTTTTTTATCTAGATAATTTTATATGAAGCACCATTACTTCAAAGGAGTTATACTTAAAGCCTGTCTTCTGAGAAATACTGAGAATATTATTATAAATTGTAGCAACACCTCCCCCTTTGCCTTTTGGACGCGGCTCATTTTTGTAACAGTAATCTTGGGGGGTAGACTCATTTAAAATAATGTAAACATGGTTTTAGCCATGTTTCTGTCAAACAGAGCAAATCTAGGTTATGATCATTAATCAAATCATTTACAAAAAGTGCTTTTGTAGAAAGGGACCTGATATTCAGTAAGCCAAGTTTTATCAATTGTTTCTGTGTATTGTAAACATTTTTTATTTGTTGAACATCAATTAAATGGTTACTCATAAATAGTTTTTGACGTTTTCTGTATTTTCTAGTTCGGGGAACAGACACAGTCTCTATAGTGTGATATCTAGGTGAAGGAGTCTCTATGTGCTGAGAATTAACTGACTTCTGTGACGTGAGGTAGCTAGCAGACGGTCGGTTTAGCCAGTCTGTCTGCTTCCTGACCTGGGCTCCAGTTAGTCAAGTATGAACTCTAAGACTATGTGCCAAATTTCTAGAGAGAATAGCGGCACCACCCCTGGAGGGATGAACACCATCTCTTTTCAACAGGTCAGGTCTGCCCCAAAAACTTGTCCAATTGTCTATAAAACCTATGTTGTTTTGCGGGCACCACTTAGACATCCAGTCATTTAATGATGACAGTCTGCTATGAATCTCATCACCCCGGTAAGCAGGGAGGGGGCCAGAGCATATTACAGTGTCTGACATCGTACTTGCAAGTTCACACACCTCTTTAACATTATTTTTAGTGATCTCCGACTGGCGAAGTCAAAAATCATTAGCGCCGGCGTGGATAACAATCTTACTGAATTTACGTTTAGCATTAGCCAGCACTTTTAAATTTGCCAAGATGTCAGGCGCTCTGGCTCCCAGTAAACAATGGACTATGGTGGCTGGTGTCTCTATTTTCACGTTCCGTACAATAGAATCACCAATAACTAGAGCACTTTCACCAGGTTTCTCAGTGGGCGCGTCACTGAGTGGGGAGAACCTGTTTGATGTTCTGATCGGAACGGAAGAGTGGTGTTTTGACCCGCAACTATGCTGCCTCACAGTCACCCAGTTGCCCTGCTGCACAGGCGCTAATGCCGGAACCGAACAATGTACAGGAATCCCTGAGCTAGTCACATCCAAAGCAGTATCTACAGCCCTCACATTCTTACTGTCCTCAACTAAAGTTTGGATGCGTGTCTCTAGTTCTAAAACCTTCTCTGTCAGCCTAACTATTTCCCTGCATTTATCACATGTGAATCCCTCATCGCCGACAGAGATAGATAAACTGTACATGTGGCAGACTGTGCAAATAACAATAGCAGGAGAAGAAGCCATTACTCACCGTGATTGATGAATGATACCAACTTAATTTACCACTTACCACTCCACTTACCACTTACCACTGTTGTTTGATAAAAAGTGAAAAAACGGAGAGTGCTAAACGCAGAAAAACGGAGAGTGCTAAACGGAGAGTGCTAAACGCAGAAAAACTTCAAACTGGCTGTTATTAAGCCTCTTATTACAAAAAAAAAAAAAAACTTAACCCTAAAGAATTAGTTAATTATAGAACAATCTCGAATCTCCCTTTTCTGTCAAAGATACTAGAAAAGGTCGTACAACTATGTTCCTTCTTACAGAAAAGAAAAAAAAAGGTATCTTTGAGTATTTCCAATCAGGATTTAGACCATATCATCGTACCGAGACTGCTCTCATCAGAGTTACAAATGACCTGCTCTTATCATCCGATCATGGTTGTATCTCTTTATTAGTGCTCTATTATTTGATAGTAATCATTCCTTCGAAAGCCACATTTCTAGCATTGTAAAACCACATTTTTCCATCTCAAACATATATCTAAATTGTGATCTATGCTCTCGATGTCAAATGCAGAAATGTTAATTCACGTGTTCATGACCTCAAGGTTAGATTATAGTAATGCTTTATTGGGTGGTTGCTCTTCACGCTTAATAAACAAACTCCAGCTGGTCCAAAACACAGCAGCTAGAGTTCTTACTAGAAACAGAAAGTATGACCATATTAGCCCAGTTCTGTCAACACTGCACTGGTTCCCTATTAAACATTGTATACATTTTAAAATCTTGCTAATTACTTATAAATCCCTGACTGGTTTAGCTCCTCAGTACTTGAGTGACCTCTTATCGCATTATAGTCCTTCACGTCCACTGTGTTCTCAAAACTCTCTGCATATGATACCTAGAATATCAAAATCAACTGCGGGCGGCAGATACTTTTCCTATTTAGCACCCAAACGCTGGAACAATCTTTCTAGAGTTGTTCAGGAGGCAGACACACTCTGTAAGTTTGAATCTAGATTAAATTATTAAAATCCGTTAAAGGATTGTTAGGCTGCATTAATTAGGTCAACCAGAACCTAGAACATGGTAAGAAGAATGGCATCTATAATATTAGTCTGTTTCATTGTCACCCGGATCCAGTCTGTATCCAGTCAAGATAGTGCATCAAGACCTAGAGACGAACTTGACAGCCCTGAATGTCAGTGGAGACCATGCCAACTAGACCTTGCGAAGACCTTGTCACCCAGATGGCCATTGGCACAAGACCTTGGGAACCAGATGCGTCCTCTGCACAATCTCACTTTGTTGCAGCCTGGACTTAAACTGCTGATTCTGTCTGGCCAGAGAAGAACGATTGAGTTTTGGTTCCTTCGACACTCTATTTTCCTTTTTAATACTGTAAAGCTGTTTTGACACATTCTGTATTGTAAAAAGTGCTATATAAATAATGGTGACTTGACTTAACTATTCCTCATATTGATGATATCTAGAGAAATATGAAGTGCAGAAGTGCATTTGTGATGACGCCATCAGATAACTGCACAAGCAACTTTGTTAGTGTCTTGTATAACTGAATATTTTTTTTTCAATGTTATGTATATACAGGTACATCTCAGAAAATTAGAATATGGTGAAAAAGTTCATTTATGTATTGTAACTTATTTCAAAAAGTGAAACTTTCATATATTTTAGATTCGTTACATGTAAAGTAAAACACTTCAAAAGTTTTTCTGTTTTAATTTTGATGATTAGAGCTTACAGCTAATGAAAGTCATAATAATTGCTACTTACACAAATGCAAAGACTGATAGTTGCTATTTACACTAATTGCAAATAGCAATGGATTATATTCACATTAAGTGCAAATAGCAGTATTTTTAGTGATATGCTATTTACACTAAGTGCAGATAGCAACAGATTATATTTACACTATGTAAAAATAGGAGTATTTTCTTTGCCCTAATAGTAGTTACATGCTATTTATACTACTTATACTACAGATATCTGCACCTCAGCATTGTAGTACATTATAAGACAATATGCACTAATATCGTATTGAGTGTAAATTATAATTTTTATTCAAATTATTAAATGGATGCCACTTAGGACAATAAAGCCCTCCCTACACCTATCCCTAAACCTAACCGATAAACACCCGTGAGGCACGTTATTTTCCTTTTTTCCACTTTTCGATTACTTCCTCAATTTTTATTGAAAATAAATGCCTGTCCGATGTGATATGTAATGTGAAAAGGGAGAAGAACAGGTTCGGCAAAAGGCGGATTTGAACTCTGCGTGCCTCACAAGCACTTACAATTGAAGCCAAAATGTTTTGATCACCCCCAGGGGGCTGGACCCAGTATAGGTCATAACCCCCCTCCCTCTCCATGTAATCCATCAAATTATTTAGTTGAGACAGACTAAATAATTAAATTACACTTCAAATATATATTTTTTCCAAATATGACTTTTGTAATTTTATGTAGTTTTTATCATGCTGATGTAAGTCCAAGTTTAAGTTTAGTTAGTTATGTGATGCTATAAAAATGGGAGTGTGACGTCATGATTGACGGCTGAGATTGAAAGCTTCTCTGAGCGAGTTGAGGCACCAATGGGCTTTTTCGGGATCTTCAGGAGGAGACTGGAGTTGTATTTATCTTATTTTAACAAGCCTCTTCTATGGCAATCAGCAGACAAAAAAATGGAGCAGTCGGGATAATTAAAAAAAAGGTTCAGAGGCGTGTGCTTGCAATCAACTCTGCGGGAGTCTGGACGGGACCTATGGGCGGGACGCGGCTCCACTTCGCTCACTACTGCGCAGACTCTGGTCCTGAATCGGCGCAAGATGTCAGTGCCCTGTTGGGACACTGGCGGCTTAACTTTTCTTCAATGGAAGAGACTGAAGGTGTGTCGCAAATCTTATTCCCATATAGATTACTTTTTGACAAACAATTATATAACTGTCACGGTGCACACACGAGGGAGGAACAGGAACACGGAGACAAGGACGTATACTCAAATAATAATATTTAATGACATCAACGCAGGACAAGGCAGGACAAGTCAGGACTCAGAGACAGGATACACCGGGAAGTAACGAGTAGACCAGACGAAATCAAACTCAAAAGACAGGACTAATATACAAGGGATAATTAACACATAATCACATACACACTGCTGGACACGAATGAACTCATAATGACATGAAACAAGGACAGGAAACAAACCAAATATGGACACAAGAGGCAGGAACACATGACACACACAACAGAACCCTGACAATAACACACAAAATAATTGACCCAGCTATTCATGTTATCTCTATATCTGACCATGTGCTAATTAGTATTACTTTTCTTGCAGAACACCAGCCACTTCCACCACCCAGATGATGATCCCATACCTCTCTGCTTAAAGGGATAGTTCACTTTGAAATTAAAATTTGGTATCTATCAGCTTACCCCAAGGGCATCCAAGATGTAGGTGTCTTTTTTTCTTCAGTAGATCCAATTTTGATGTTTTTAGGTCAAACCGTTCTAGTCTGTCAGTCATATAATGGCAGGTATAGGTGTCCGTCTCTATAAGAGGGAAAAAGAACATGCACAGAGAAATCAAAATTAAACATTTCCCCATCGTAACTACACATTGATGGCCTAAGACACAAAATGAGCAGTTTGTGTGAGAAAACGAACAGTATTTATATAGTTTTTTACCTCTTGTACACAACCATGTCCAAGTGATCTGAGTGCCGCACACATCCGGTGTGTGACGTGTGTGTGTGCGCGGGCTCTGGCTCGTCGGCGTCAACGCTTGATGGAGGGCGTGTCTGAAGCGTGGTGCTGACGCACCGTCATAGTTACAACAACAAATCACATACTTCTCTGGTGTTGCATGACTGGATTGGGTTTTTGCATGAGGCGATCTGATTGGCTGATGCCTCCATTGGCGCTTGAAAAGTTGCGTCAGCACCATGCTTCAGACATGCCCTCCGTCAAGCGTGAGCCAGAGCGCGCGCACACACATACGTCACACACCGGATGTGTGTGCACTCAGATCACTTGGACATGGTTGTGTACAAGAGGTAAAAAACGATATAAATACTGTTCGTTTTCTCACACAAACCGCTCGTTTCGTGTCTTAGGCCATCGATGTGTAGTTACGATAGGGAATTGTTAAATTTTGATTTCTCTGTGCATGTTCTTTTTCCCTCTCATAGAGACGGACACCTATACCTGCCATTATATGACTGACAGACTAGAACGGTTTGACCTAAAAACATAAAAATTGGATCTACTGAAGAAAAAAAGACACCTACATCTTGGATGCCCTTGGGGTAAGCTGATAGATACCAAATTAATTTCAAAGTGAACTATCCCTTTAATGATATAGAGTTTGTAAAATACTTTAAAAAGGAATGGACTTTCTTTGTAGAGAGCTATAGTACAGAAGGAATATATGCATGCACATTGTGGGAAAGAGTCAAATCTGTCATGAGAGGTAAAATTCTGTCATATTGTTCAAATGAAAATAAGAAGCAGTTAGCTTGAGAGAAAAAAATAAAAATAGAAATACAAGAAGAGGTGAAGCAACTGGATCATCTGGCCTCTGAAGGGCCGACAGATTCAATTACTAAAGAACTCCTGAGAACTCAAGAAGTATTAAATCAAAAAACGAGCAAATATTTCTCAAACTCAGACAACAGCAATTTGCATTTGGAGAAAAAAAAGGCAAATACTTGGCAAGCCAAATAAAGCAGAAAACTGTCAATCAATCATTACATACA
This sequence comes from Aspiorhynchus laticeps, assembly GCA_023376895.1. Lineage (NCBI taxonomy): Eukaryota > Metazoa > Chordata > Actinopteri > Cypriniformes > Cyprinidae > Aspiorhynchus > Aspiorhynchus laticeps. The sequence continues at coordinate 44,348,900 of CM041798.1, forward strand.
GTATATAATGGATCAATCAGGCAATATAATTCAAAACCCATCTGAAATAAATTAATTGTATAGGTTATGCTACTCAAATATCTATTCTACAGACCAAAATGAATCGCTGGAAGAAGCAGAATCTTTTCTGAAGGGCCGTTGAATTCTTAGAAAATAATGCACACCCGAGGTGGTGATGCTGCCACGACGTGAAGCGAAGTGGCCATTACACCTCGGGTGTGCAGAATTCAATGGTCCGAAGTCAATTATTCCGCTTATACTATAGTCACCACACCTCAAGACATCAATCAGATGATATATTTCAAGGCATTTGTCTGTTTTTTCTACTTAAATTGGTATTGTGAGTAGGATTATTTCTTCCGCATCTCATCCAACACCTATGTTGCAACTTCCAAAACGTAATTTTAAACCTAGTAACGGAGGTTTGAGCCGTCGATAGTAGACTAATGCAGTTAATACAGTTAATAACTAAGTTATGAGAGAGAGACACAGAGAGAGAGAGAGAGATTACCTATGTGAGTCTGTGTGTCTCTCAATAGTGTTTGGCAGCAATGTCTCTAATAATAGTGAAACTTTTTCATCACGAACAGCGCCATTGTTGTTACCTCGCTTGTGAGAAGTCATGTAGTTTTTAAGTCGTTAAACTATGTTACTGATAATCGTCAGAGTAGCACTAACAACATTAGCGCTTATGCTAATGTGTGTGCGTCTGTGAGGGAGAGAGAGTGGGAGAGATAGACTATGTACTTTCAGTACATAATAAAACGTAATTTTGTGGCAAAAACATGGACATGATCTGTCGTGTTTTTATCTTTTTGTTTACTATATTTATTTGTTTGGCCAGTGTCGTTGTGGGTTTTGGTTTTTTGCTGTTTTAGGCTGTCAACTCAAATCATTTGACGAAGTGATACAGACATGTAATGCGTCAGCCAATCAGATTCAAGCATTCAACGGCCCCATAGTATCATTTACATTAAGGTTCACAGGTAACTAATACTGGAATTAGAATTTTCATCATTAATATCTCATCAAGTCATGGTTGTGTTTTACAAAAAAAATAAAAATAAATAAAGTTTGATCATTTAAACAAACAAAATATATCAATTTTTAATCACTGCTGTGGATAAGTATCATAAACTTTTGGAGAGTATCATGGGAAGATACAGAGTAGCTTCTGGTAAGCAACATAATAAGAAAATTTACACGAGCCATGAGATAAAAAATGAGAAAATTAATAACGTTAATTAAAATGGCTCACTATTTGGCAGGTGTTGCATTAAAATCACCTTTTTTATTCATGCATTTATAACTGCTTATCAATGATTTACAATGCATTTGTAAATGAGTTATTAGTCATTTATGAACACCTTTATAAACCCTTTACAAAGGAAACCTTAATGTAAAGCAACCATTTAATTGCTTTAACAATAACATCAATTTATCAATAACATATAATGATGTAATAATTAAGAATATGTAGATATTTGCTGTTACTTATGCTCCTGCCAGTTACAGTGGTCTGAATTTCAAGCAGGTGTTCATTACCATTAGCTCAGAGAAGTGATTGCATTCACAGTCTCGTGGTACATAAAAGATAGACAACAGGAGTTGCATATGCTATTGGCTTGTGTGTTCCCTCATGAAATGTTAAGGCCATCCCTCAATCACAGATTGTTTATAAATTCTGTACTCACCAGATTTATTTGTCTGTATAAATTATGGCACTACTATATGCAACTCTCCTCACAGTTTGGTTTCTGATGTGCATTGGTGTGCAGAGTCAGTATAAAAGCAAGAATAAGTGCATCTATCAGGGAGATGAGGACACATACACTTTTTACCAGCAGGGAGATGTGGTTTTGGGAGGGCTCTTTCCTTTGCATTTCAGTCCAATATCATCGATTTCTTCTTTTAGGACCAAACCTAAACCAACTAAGTATAAATTGTGTGTTACATTTTTGTCGCCTTATAAATGCTGTGTAACAAAAATCTTATATGTATATACATAAGTATATGCATGTGTGTGTGTGTGTGTGTGTGTGTGTGTGTGTGTGTGTGTGTTCAGAAATTGTTAAATCAACTGTCTGGACTCAAATGCATTTTTTACTTGTTGTATTGCAGTTATGTAGTTCATTAAGTGTGTGAAATCTGTTGCAGCTTTACCCCTCGAGCCCTGAGGTGGATGCAGACAATGATATTTGCTGTAAGAGAAATAAACCAGCGGCAAGACCTTTTGCCAAACCTATCTCTGGGCTACCACATCAAGGACAGCGGTGATGACATACCTGTATCTGTGAAGAGGTCTCTTCTCCTGGTCAATGGACAGCCAGAGAAGGGCAGTGAACAAAGCTGTGAAGACACACAAAAGGAGCCGAGCCCTGTAATTGTGGGAGAAGCATCATCAGGCATATCCATGGCTGTTCTGAGAAGTCTAGGCTCCTTCAAAATACCTTTAGTAAAACAAAAATATTTAAACATTACTTTATTAGCAATAAAATAATTTTGTCTTGCTAATAAATATTGTGATGATGTATTGATATGATGGATAATGTTAGTGTAGCCTATCGTTTAGATTCACTTACGTTCAAATATATACATATTTTTACATATGCATAAATTTGCATTTAATTTTCATTTATTATAGTATATATTGAACATTTAGGTCCATACACAATAGTAATATCTGGATGGTTCCTTTTAATTTTAATGCATTGCTAAGTTTACTGAAATGTTGTGTTTTCATATTTTAGGTGAGCTACTTTGCATCCTGTTCATGTCTCAGTGACACGAGAGAGTTTCCAGCATTCATGCGGACAATGCCAAGTGATTTATTTCAGATTAAAGCATTGGTAAAACTTGTCCATTATTTTCAATGGACATGGGTCGGGGTGATCGGTGTGGATACAGACTATGCTCGGTTTGCCATCCAGCTCTTCTTAAAAGAGTCTGAAAATTTTAATATTTGTCCTGCTTATGTCCACCTTTATCCTGTTGCACTGACGCAAGATGCAGCTGAGGAACTTGTAAAGATTTTAAAATATTCTTCTGCCACAGTCATAATAAGCTTCACTGTGGACTCCTATTTGCATGGTATCTTAAAAGAGTGCAGACGACAAAATGTTACTCATCTTCAGTGGATTGCCAGTGAGGCCTGGGCCACATCAAAAGCCCTCTGGGATGATTTTGGTGATTTGTTAATGGGAACATTAGGGTTTGCCATACGGAGAGCTGATATCCCACATCTTGGCAGTTACCTCAGGAGAGTAAGTGATTCTGTTGCTCAGAAGTCACATTTTCTCTCTGAGTTTTGGGAAGAGACTTTCCGTTGCCGGCTGAATGGGTCCTTAAATACTCATGTACATGGAGAAGAGCCACAGAACTGGCCACCTTGCAATGGCAGTGAGAGTTTGGATGATGTATACACTCCTTATTCAGATGTCTCACAACTCAGAGTTTCCTACAATGTTTATAAGGCCGTGTATCTCATAGCACATGCACTACATGACATGAGCACATGTGAACCAGGAAAAGGCCCCTTTCAGAATGGGACATGTGGGAGTCTGTATCCTATTCTGCCATGGCAGGTGTGTGTTACTTTCTATTTTACGTTCTCCCCCAGTAATATGCTTAGAATTAATTGTCATACAGTGTACAAATGTTAAAGCAATGATTCAATTATATAAAGGGAATAATCCTTAAATGTACATTTATGTATTTTAATGTGTTTGCTTTTCTTTGCATTATGCTGTCTCCTAAGCTCCTGTACTACATGAAACAAACAAAATTCACAACATTAGGAGAAGAGGTCAGATTTGATGAAAACGGTGATCCAATTGCATCATATGACCTAATGAACTGGCAAAGAGGGTCTGATGGCTCCCTTCAGCTAGTGAGGGTGGGATTCTATGATGCCTCCCTCGAAGATGACAAAGACCTAGCAATAAATGAACCAGTAATTATGTGGCACAGAGGAAAGAAGGTGTGTGCTATTCCAGTCATTACCAGATATTGCTTACCATGTTTGCTTTTTCTTCAACTCTACTTAAAGTTAATGGCTGAACTAAGAAGAATACAGTTTCATAATTTTAAATGGAAATGCACTGTTGATTTAATTGTGTGTACACATGTGAATATATTTATACATGTGTAATTTGACACTGATAATATATACATCCAAGCCCGCTCCTGGAGGGCCACTGTCCTGCAAAATTTAACCTCAACTCAAATTCCATTTGAAGTAATATGAGATGTTATAAAAAAACTAAAACCAAAAACTTGCCAGTGTAAATTTAATTAGCTTAGATATCATTTGGTAAGGCAGCCCAATAATTCAGTGGGTAGTGCTGTTCCCTCAAAGCAAGAAAGTCCTTGCCTGTGGCCCGAGACATTGGAATAGGCTCCAACCCTCCAATAGAGCAGTTTGAAAAATGGATGAATATAATCACAATTTAGTGTTGCACAATTTATTGGTGCAGAGATGAGTGTTTTTTTTTTTGTTTGAACTTTTGAAACTACTTTTTGTTCACTTAATTAGAAGCACCACAATTGCTATGTTTATTTTAAAATATTGAAAATCATATTGACTAAATTAAGCTTACATTTTTCACAACTGTGTGTCTCATTTGGGTAATGAGACTAGAATCATGCCAACTTGAATACTTGGACCGAATCCAGGAAATACATGTTGTAAGTAGACAAGTGGCCAAGTGCAAACACTGCAAGTGTGGGTATTGCGACAGTCCCATGGATGAACCAGAAACTTTCAGCCAGGTGTGTTGAAGATGGTTGTAACTGTTGGAAAGGTGGCCCTCCAGTAGCATTTTAAACCCCTAATTTTGATTATCCTTGTACATTTTTAATCTACTTTTTAGATATTCGTTTACACATTAAGCATAGAAAGAATATAGTGAAATGCACTCTCAAAAAAGTACAGGCTATGTAGTATTTTTTCCACTTTCCATTGCCTCTTTTGCTGTGGTCATTAGGCACCAGATTCCTTGTGCAGTCAAAGCTGTCTTCCAGGCTCCAGGAAGGCCAGGCAAAAAGGAAAGCCTGTCTGCTGCTTTGACTGTATACCATGTGCTGAGGGAGAGATCAGTAATCAAACAGGTGTGAATTTCTTCACAACTCCTCACTTAATGGTATTCTGAGAAGAAAGGAAATTTGGTGTTTTATGCTCCCCCTTTCCCCCAATGTTTCCACAGACTCAATTGACTGCTTGACATGTTCAAGGGAAACATGGCCAAACCAAGCCCAAGACCAGTGTATTCCCAAAACTTTAGAGTTTTTGTCTTTTCATGAGCCCTTGGGAATAATTATATGGGCATTTTCAGCATTTGGGGCCTGTGCAGCATTAGCAGTGATTTGTGTGTTTGTAATGTACAGGAAGACACCAGTTATACGGGGAAACAATATAGAGTTAAGTTTTCTTCTCCTTCTGTTCCTCTGTGCATGCTTTCTGATTGGCCTAACATTTATAGGGAAGCCCACTGACTGGTTATGTCAGATTCGGTATCCAGCCTTTGGAATAAGCTTTACTCTCTGTATTTCATGCATCTTGGCAAAAACTGTTGTAGTTTTAATGGCTTTCAGAGCCACCCTCCCTGGCAGTAATGTCATGAAGTGGTTTGGCCCTGCTAAACAAAGATCAAGTGTAATCTTGTGCACTTTGGTGCAAGCACTTATTTGCATTATATGGTTAACAACAAAGCCTCCTGTTGCTTCATACAACACCAAGTTCTTAAGTGCAACTATAATTGTTGAATGTGCTGTCGGATCTGAAACTGGATTTTGGTGTGTGCTAGGATATATTGGCTTCCTATCTTCTTTGTGCTTCTTATTAGCATTTTTGGCCAGAAAATTACCAGACAACTTTAATGAAGCTAAATTCATCACATTCAGCATGCTTATATTTTTTGCTGTGTGGATAACCTTCATTCCAGTTTACGTGAGCTCTCGTGGAAAGTATATGGTTGCTGTCCATGTCTTTGCTATTCTAGCTTCTGCATTTGGTCTCTTGCTTTGTATATTTGCTCCTAAATGTTATGTTGTATTACTGAAACCCGAGAGAAATGACAAAAAGCATATGATGAAAAAATAGTATTATATATAGCTAGTATAACTCTAGCTTGTAATGCAATGTTCCAGGGTTAATGTTTGCAGTCTGTATATATGTGTGTGCAAAATGCACTCTTATCTTAGAAAAAAATATTAATATGACCTATAGAAGTTGACTAGTTATTAAACCATGCTATTAAAGTACTCTTTCTTCTGTTCCTGCTGTTTTTCTTTTTCTAAATGACGTTTGATGAAAACACAGTAGAAGGAAAGAGTTAACATTATCTCCATATAATCTCCACAAAGAATGCAAAGCTCTCAGATGACAGCTCAAGGACATCAAAACATCAAGGAAAGGCCCACTAGAGTAAAGCCCTAGCCCGGCCCTTGTCTGACACAGCTTGTCAGAATTCTCCCAATTCCCAATTATTTTACTCTCTATAGCCCCATTCACACTGCACGTTGGTCCCGGAAAATTGCCAGAAAATTGCCGGAGTGCCTTCTGTGTGAACGCAAACACGTCCCGGGATTAATTCCGGGATTGATCCCGGGTTGGGACCTAGTAACATTGCCAGGTTCAGTCCCGGAACGAGCGCTGTGTGAACAAAAGCCGGATCAATGCCATAAAGGGTGCATCATAGTGATGACGTTTTGAAGGCAGATCAACGTTCACACGACGAAAAATGTGTAAACTAGAATGAAGCAGCGAACAGGGAGCTCCTCACTATCCGCGCTGAAGCTGAAATCATTCGCCAGTTTAGTGAAATGGTGAGCGGCGCATTATACATGTCACATGAAAGGTCACGTGTCTTTACAGGATCTTTACGGGTTGTGTGTGAATGCATGCACAGATTCCGAAAAATCACTGGCAGTGTGAATGCAGCAAATCTGACGATCCGGGAACAAATGCCGGAACACATTACCCGTGTATTTGCTGGAATCTCTGTGTGAAAGGGGCTTATGGCACTGTGTTGCCTGCAGGCATAGCCTATTTAGTTTTTTTTTTTTTTTTTTAAATAAAATGACATCCATTCAATGCTATCTCAGAGGAGGAGAACTCAAATACTAATCAATGAATCAGTTCATTAGCCTTTCACTCGCTAACTTCCCTCTGTATTGTTTACTAGGATGTACGTCATTGATGAGTGCCGACTACTGGTGGAGCCCTTGCAATGGTTGAATCGATATGTTCTAAGCCCTTTATCACTTGGAATCCCCTATGAAGTTGATTTTTTATTTACCCCCCCCCCCCCCCCTCCCACCCCCTTTACAAATTTGTTTGATGCAACAATATGCTTGGGCTATTTTAAATGTTTAAAAAAAACATATTTATATTCAGTGTTGTATAAAGTACCTGAAAGCCATACTTAAGTAAAAGTACAGATATCTTACCAGAAAATGACTTTGGTAGGAGTTGAAGTCACTGTTTAGAATATTACTTGAGTAAAAGTCTTAAAGTATGTGATATTTCTTGTACATAAGTACGAAAATTATTTTTTTTAATCTTAAACGTACTTAAGTATTGAAAGTAAAAGTACAAGTACAAGTAAATGCAAAATGGAAAAGAAGCAAATATATTTATATAAATGTTCATACTTAGCTTGAGTAGCAAGATTGTGTTCAGTTTCAACTCTTTCTTCCATCCATGCCGAGATGTCCACCAGGCAGCCTGAGATCCATGCAGCTACCGTTGGATCATCTGGTTGAAAAGAGAGATAGAGCTGTGTGTCATCGGCGTAGCAATGGTAGGAGAAGCCATGTGCCTGTATGATGGGTCCCAGTGATGTAGTGTATGTGGAGAAGAGGAGGGGTCCAAGAACCGATCCCTGAGGAACCCCAGTGACCAGTTGATGTGCTTTGGATACCTCCCCTCCCCAGGCCACCCTGAAAGACCTACCGGTGAGATAGGATTCAAACCAGCGAAGTGGAATCCCAGTAATGCCCAGCGATGAGAGGGTGGACAGGAGGATCTGATGACTGACAGTGTCAAAAGCAGCAGAAAGATCCAGCAGAATGAGGACTGATGATTTGGAATCGGCCTTTGCAATTCGCAGGGCTTCAGTGACTGAGAGTAGCGCAGTCTCTGTTGAATGGCCACTCCTGAAACCTGACTGTTTAGCATCCAGTTTGTTGTACTATGAAAGAAACAGTGAGAGCTGGTTGAAGACAACTCGTTTGAGTGTTTTCGCTACAAATGGAAGGAGAGAGACAGGTCTGTAGTTTTCTAAAAGAGAAGTGTTTAATGTAGGTTTTTTGAGCTGTGGGGTTACCCGAGCCTGCTTGAACGCTGTGGGGAAGATGAAAGTGCGGAGAGATGTGTTGATAATGTGTGTGAGTGCTGGTAGGAGTGTGGGAGAGATTGCTTGGAGAAGGTGAGAGGGGATTGGGTCAAGAGGACATGTTGTAGGATGGCTGGAGAGGAGAAGTTTGGATACTTCTGCCTCGGTGAGGGTACAGAAGGAGAAGATGGGAGTTTGAGCAGTGGATGTGGTTGGTTGGAGGTCCTGTGTGTGTGGAGGTGAGAACTGGTTACTGATTGTTCTAGTTTTGTCTGTGAAAAAAGTGGCAAAGTCGTCAGCTGTTATAGAAGTGGTGGGCGGTGGTGGAGGGGGACAGAGGAGAGAATTAAATGTTCTGAAGAGATTACGCATGTCTGGAGCGCTGTTGATCTTGTTGTGGAAATGTGAGGATTTGGCAGTGTGGACTTCAGTAGAGAAAGATGAAAGCAAAGACTGATACCTAGTCAGGTCCGACAGATCGTTTGATTTGCGCCATTTTCTCTCTGCCGCTCTGAGTTTGATCCGATGCTCACGAAGAACATCGGATAACCAGGGGTTAGAAGGGGCAGCCCGTGCTGGCCTGGAGGAGAGAGGACAAATGTCGTCTAGACAAGAGGTTAAGGTAGAGCATAAAGTGTCAGTAGCTGCATTCACATCCAGAGATGTGAAATGGGTAGGTGAGGGAAGAGAGGAGGATACTACAGAGGAAAGAAGGGTGGGGGAAAGGGAGCGTAAGTTACGTCTGAAAGTAACCGGTAAGGGAGATGGTGGAACCCGGGTAGCAAAATGTAAGGTAAATGTAATGAAGAAATGGTCAGAGATATGTAGTGGTTGTACCAGAATGTTATCTGTAGTACAGTTGCGTGTGTAAATTTTTTTTGTAAAATTGTTTGAGATCAAATGAAGCTAGGAGTGAATGGAAGTCTGTAGCATAAGGCCTGTCTAGGTGAATGTTGAAATCGCCAAAATCTAAGAGTGGAGTGCCATCCTCCATGAAAAGTGTGAAAAGTAACGGCCCTAGTACTGAGCCTTGAGGTACTCCATACTGCACTTGTGATCGATATGATACCTCTTCATTCACTGCTACGAACTGATGGTGGTCAGATAAGTACAATTTGAACCATGCTAAGGCACTTCCACTAATGCTAACAAAGTTTTCTAGTCTATTTAAAAGAATGTGACATAAACAATACTGTTCAGAGTTTTCCTCCTGAAATCTATACTATTTTAATATTTTACTTAAAAGCATTATCTACTAAAGGCAATCAAACTTTTCTCATCTTGACCAGAAGAGAAAAATAACTAGCAGTTTCAAAGTTTAAGTTCTATCCTAGCCATCCAACAACAATTTTACTAATTATAATTACATGATTCTTTTGAAATGTTCTTAGCCTACAGATTAATAATGCTAAATGTAGATCAGAAACATCATCACATCTGGTTTGAACAGTCAGAGTCATAGTCAAGTCAAGTCAAGTCAAGTCAAGTCAAGTCACCTTTATTTATATAGCGCTTTTAACAATACAAATTGTGACAAAGCAACTGCACAATATCAAAATGGGAAAATAGTGTCAATAATGTAAAATGACAAGATTAAACACTCAATTTTCAGTTAAAGGCATTTCATTGTTGAATTCAGTGATGGCATCGTCCAGCTAAGTTCAGTTCAAAAAAAATTTTGTTCAATCAAGTCGACGATATTGCTGGAAATGAAGTGTCCCCAACTAAGCAAGCCAGAGGCGACAGCGGCAAGGAACCAATACTCCATTGGTGACAGAACGGAGAAAAAAACCTTGGGAGAAACCAGGCTCAGTCGGGGGGGCATTTCTCCTCTGGCCAGACGACACAGCAGTTCAATTCCAACTGCTGCAAAGTCAGATTGGATGGCTCAACAGGTTCCCGAGGTCTTTTCCTGATGGCTCTCTAGGTGACGGGGTCCTCACTGGGGGTCTGTCTCTGGGGCTCATCTAGGTGTCCTGGTCTCCGCTGACGTTCAGGGCTGTAGTAGAGGTCGTCTTTAGGTGCTGATCCACCATCTGATCTGGTGACTGCAGTGACCTCGGAATAAGAAAGAAACAGACTAATATTAGCGTAGATGTCAATCTTTTTACGATGTAACAAGTACATCATGTGTTATGGGAAGTGTTCCCGTTTCCGGTTGATCTAATTAATGCAGCCTAACAATCCTTTAACGGATTTGAATAATAGAAGTGTATTAGTGTGTTATGTGTACGCCAGGTTAAAGAGAAGGGTCTTTAATCTAGATTTAAACTGACAGAGTGTGTCTGCCTCCCGAACAGTGTTTGGTAGATTGTTCCAGAGTTTGGGCGCTAAATAGGAAAAAGATCTGCCGCCCGCAGTTGATTTTGATATTCTAGGTATTATCAAATGGCCAGAGTTTTGAGAACGCAGTGGACGTGAAGGACTATAATGCGATAAGAGCTCGCTCAAGTACTGAGGAGCTAAACCATTCAGGGCTTTATAAGTAATTAACAAGATTTTAAAATCTATACGATGTTTAGTAGGGAGCCAGTGCAGTGTTGACAGAACCGGGCTAATGTGCTCATACTTCCTGGTTCTAGTAAGAACTCTAGCTGCTGCATTTTGAACCATCTGTAATTTGTTTATTAAGCGCGCAGAACAACCACCCAATAAAGCATTACAATAATTTAACCTTGAGGTCATAAACGCATGAATTAATATTTCTGCATTTGACATTGAGAGCATAGGTCTCAGTTTAGATATATTTTTAAGATGAAAAAATGCAGTTCTACAAATGCTAGAAACGTGGCTGTCAAAGGAGAGATTACTATTAAATAGCACACCTAGGTTCCTGACTGATGACGAAGAATTTACAGAGAAGCCATCAAGTGTTAGACAGTGTCCTAGGTTATTACTTGTGGGGGTTTTAGGTCCGATAAGTAACACCTCTGTTTTTTCAGAATTTAGCAGTAAGAAATTACTCGTCATCCAGTTTTTTATATCGACTATGCATTCCATAAGTTTCTCAATTTGGTGTGTTTCACCAGGCCGTGAAGAAATATAGAGCTGAGTGTCATCAGCATAACAGTGAAAGCTAACCCCGTGTTTCCTAATGATATTTCCCAAGGGTAACATGTAAAGCGTGAAAAGTAACGGTCCTAGTACTGAGCCTTGAGGAACTCCATACTGCACTTGTGATCGATATGATACCTCTTCATTCACTGCTACGAATTGATGGCGGTCAGATAAGTACGATTTGAACCATGCTAATGCACTTCCACTAATGCCAACAAAGTTTTCTAGTCTATTCAAAAGAATGTTGTGATCGATAGTGTCGAACGCAGCGCTAAGATCCAGTAGAACTAATAGAGAGATACAACCACGATCAGATGATAAGAGCAGGTCATTTGTAACTCTAATGAGAGCAGTCTCAGTACTATGATACGGTCTAAATCCTGACTGGAAATCCTCACAGATATCATTTTTCTCTAAGAAGGAATATAATTGTGAGGATACAACCTTTTCTAATATCTTTGACAGAAAAGGGAGATTCGAGATCGGTCTGTAATTAACTAGATCTTTGGGGTCAAGTTGTGTTTTTTTAATGAGAGGCTTAATAACAGCCAATTTAAACTTTTTGGGGACATATCCTAATGACAATGACGAATTAATAATAGCCAAAAGAGGATCTATGACTTCTGGAAGCACCTCTTTTAGTAGTTTAGATGGAATAGGGTCTAACATACATGTTGTTGGTTTAGATGAATTAACAAGTTTATACAATTCTTCCTCTCCTATAGTAGAGAATGAGTGGAATTGTTCCTCAGGGGATCTATAGTACACTATTTGATGTGATGATATAGCTGACGGCTGCATGGTTACAATTTGATCTCTAATAGTATCAATCTTGGAAGTAAAGTAGTTCATAAAATCATTACTGCTGTGCTGTTGGGAAATGTCAACACCTGTTGATGCTTTATTTTTTGTTAATTTTGCCACTGTATTGAATAAATACCTGGGGTTATGTTTGTTTTGTTCTAAAAGAGACGAAAAGTAATCAGATCTAGCAGTTTTTAAAGCTTTTCTGTAGGATAGGGTACTTTCCCGCCAGGCTAAACGAAATACCTCTAGTTTTGTTTTCCTCCAGCTGCGCTCCATTTTCCGGGCTGCTCTCTTTAGAGTGCGAGTGTGCTCATTATACCACGGTGTTGGACTCTTTTCCTTAATCTTCCTTAAGCGTAAAGGAGCAATTGTATCTAAAGTGCTAGAAAAGAGAGAGTTCATAGTTTCTGTTACATCATCAAGTTGTTCTGAGCAGTTGGATATGCTGAGGAATTGAGATAAATCAGGAAGATTACTTACAAAGCAGTCTTTTGTGGTAGAAGTGATGGTTCTACCATATTTATAAGAAGGAGTTGAATTTACAGCTTTAACTATATGGAGTTCACACAAGACTAGATAATGATCTGATATATCATCGCTTTGCTGCAGAATTTCAATACCATTAACATCAATTCCATGTGACAGTATTAAATCTAGAGTATGATTTCGACTATGAGTAGGTCCTGAAACGTGTTGTCTAACCCCAATAGAGTTCAGAATGTCTATGAATGCTGATCCTAATGCATCTTTTTCATTATCAACATGGATATTAAAATCACCCACAATTAGGACTCTATCTGCAGCCAGCACTAACTCTGATAGAAAATCAGCAAATTCTTTAATAAAGTCTGTATGGTACCCTGGTGGCCTGTATACAGTAGCCAGTACAAACGTTACGGGGGATTTATCATTAATACTTTTTTCTCTAGATAATTTTATATGAAGCACCATTACTTCAAAGGAGTTATACTTAAAGCCTGTCTTCTGAGAAATACTGAGAATATTGTTATAAATTGTAGCAACACCTCCCCCTTTGCCTTTTGGACGCGGCTCATTTTTGTAACAGTAATCTTGGGGGGTGGACTCATTTAAAATAATGTATTCATCTGGTTTTAGCCATGTTTCTGTCAAACAGAGCAAATCTAGGTTATGATCATAGGATATAGATAGATAAATAGATAGTAAGAAAAGTAACTACAGTATATTTGCAGCATTGTTTTTTTTGTTTGTTTGTTTTTTTGCTGTGTTTTAGTGAAAGTAACCTATAATTTTGCTGCTCACTGTTTCTGTTGTTGTTAAAGTAACCGCGTCATCCGCGCCGGCGCATGCCCGGAGATAGAGAGAGAAAGCACACGGAGCTGAAAGGGCTTGAATAAAGCGCGTTTGACTTTAGATAAAAATACTAGAGGATATAGCGCTGAAAGATATTTGCCATAAACGACCCTGAGCGCTTGTTATGTGATCCGCTCTGCTGTCAAGTCTGGAGTCATTTCAGGTCGAGTCTGAGTCAAGTCTGAAGTCTATAAAAATGCGACTCGAGTCCGAGTCACTAACTCGAGTGCCCATCTCTGCCTTGAACTGGAGCGTGTCACAAAAATGAACAGTGTATAGGCTACTTGCCACACAGATGGGAGAAATATATCTATAGAAAGCCTGAAATGTCTACTTTAAAGCAAACTAATTAAAATCTAAAAAATACTCTCTGATTATGTAACCTGAATGAAAGGGGCATTTCTTTCTAAAGGTGCTTCACTAGGCTATACTGAGGAGATGGAGAGTCATTGTCATCTTCAGCTTTGCAGCCTACACTGACTAAAAAACACTAGTTTATTAATAAATTATTAAAATATCTCCTTACTATTTTTTCTACACATTCACAGTCATTACTTTTGCCAGTGCTTTCAGCAGGCTTTATGTATGCACTTGAACACTTAATATTAAGAGCTCATTATTGTTCAAAAGTAATTAAATTAATATAAATGTGTGATTAGTCAATTAATTGCTTAAATGAATGACTACTAGACGATTAGAAAAATCGTTAGTCGGAGGAAGCTCTAGTTTTAATCCAGTCCTCCTTCCTTTTGTAACTCTTCCAGCTGCACTGAAGACAGTACTGCTACAGCTGCTGGCAGGAACACTAAACACTGTGCAATTGATGGATTGTTTAATTGATGGATGTCTAAAGTGTAAAAAGAAGGAGAAGCCTAAAACAGGCTGATGCCTAGCCAGCATGTGAGCTATGACAGAAAAATTGCCCTGAAGTCCAGCCCTAGGTGCATAAATAGACACATTTCCACTGTCGGGCCAAAAGCAAGCATGCTTGCGTGGGTCTAGGGCCAGGCGCGTTTCTGACATGTATTTACCGAAAAATAATAAATACGATAACAGGGTATCAATTGATTGATGAACTTTTTAATTTTTGCTGATTAACAAAAAGAACGGATCAGAAAGTACAAGTTCACATGTATCTCTCGATTTACCCGCCACCACCTGGCACACAGCCTTTTATCAGGGGCTCCCACAACCAATGGGATTCAAGGTCAAAAGTCAACAAATTTGCCAGTATTCCATTATAGTATTTACATACCCAAAATAAATGTTAATACACAACAGTTTTCACTGTCACTTCTGGGGCTTTTCAGGGCTTCCTCAGGGACAACAGCCAGGGATATTTGGCCTGCTGAATATGGACCTAAGCTGGCCAATTAGGGCTCGAGGAGAGGTCATGAACAAAGGTGGAGTTTGTCCGAGATAGGAAATGTATTATATGCAATGATAAAGACTACGCATGCTAACTATTAGAATCAGAATCAGAATGAGCTTTATTGGCCAGGTATGTTTACACATACAAGGAATTTGTTATAGTGACAGAAGCTCCACAGTGCAACAGAAAGACAGCAACAGGACAAGACACAGAATAAAAAGAATGATATACAAATAGGCAATGTACAAAATAGCAAAAACACAATATATAATATAGACAATTATGTGTGTACAGGTCTGATATGTGCAAATTTGAAATAAAAAAATAAGTATGTGTGGTGAATAAATAATGTGTAATAGTGTTGTGTGTTGTGTGTTCCACGTTTAATGTCAAGTGTTCATGAGATGGATTGCCTGAGGGAAGAAACTGTTCCTGTGTCTGGTCGTTCTGGTGCTCAGAGCTCTGTAGCATCGACCAGATGGTAACAATTCAAAGAGGGAGTGTGCTGGATGTGAGGGGTCCAGGGTGATTTTGCCAGCCCTTTTGCTTACTCTGGATAAGTACAGTTCTTGGAGAGTGGGGAGGGTTGTACCAATGATTTGCTCAGCAGTCCGGACTACCCTCTGTAGTCTTCTGAGGTCAGATTTTGTAGCTGAGCTGAACCAGACAGTTATTGAAGTGCAGAGGACGCATTCAATGATGGCAGAGTAGAACTGTTTCAGCAGCTCCTGTGGCAGGTTGAACTTCCTCAGCTGGCGAAGGAAGTACAACCTCTGCTGGGCCTTTTTCACAATGTACTCAATGTGATTGTCCCACTTCAGGTCCTGCGAAATTGTGGTGCCCAGGAATCTGAATGACTCCACTGCAGTCACAGTGCTGTTCATGATGGTGAGAGGGGGGAGAGCAGGGGGGTTTCTCCTGAAGTCCACGATCATCTCCACAGTTTTGAGCGTATTAAGCTCCAGGTTGTTAAGACTGCACCAGACAGCCGGCTCCTTAACCTCCTGTCTGTAAGCAGACTCGTCACCGTCCTGGATGAGGCCGATCAGTGTGGTGTCGTCTGCAAACTTCAGGAGCTTGACAGAGGGGCCTTTAGATGTGCAGTCGTTGGTGTAGAGGGAGAATAGCAGTGGAGAGAACGCAGCCCTGAGGAGCTCCAGTGCTAATGCTGCGGGTGCTGGATGAAAATTTTTCCAGCCTCACTAGCTGCTTCCTGTCTGTCAGGAAGCTGGTGATCCACTGACAGACGGAGGTGGGCACAGAGAGCTGTGTCAGTTTATTCTGAAGGGTGTCTGTGATGATGGTGTTAAAAGCGGAGCTGAATTCTACAAACAGGATCCTCACATAAGTCCCTGGTCTGTCCAGATGCTGCAGGATGAAGTGCAGTCCCATGTTGACTGCATCATCCACAGACCTGTTTGCTCTTTAGGCAAACTGCAGGGGGTCCAGTAAGGGTCCAGTGGAGGCCTTCAGATAAGCCAAAACCAGTCTTTCAAATGTTTTCATGGCCACAGACGTTAGAGCCACAGGTCTGTAGTCATTAAGTCCAGTAATTTTGGGTTTCTTTAGGACGGGGATGATGGTGGAGCGTTTGAAGCATGAGGGGACTTCGCACAGCTCCAGTGATCTTTTGAAGATTTGTGTGAAGATGGGGGCCAGCTGGTCAGCACAGGTTTTTAGGCAGGCTGTTGACACACCGTCTGGGCCTGGTGCTTTCCTTCTTTTGTTCTTTCTGAAGACCTGGCGCACGTCATCTTCACTGATTTGAATTGCATGTGTGGGGGAGAGGGGGGTTGCTGGAGGTGTTAATGGTTGTGTGGAGAAGTGTTCAGGGCGGGTGTGGGGTGTTTTTTCAAACCTGCAGTAGAACTCATTCAGATCGTCTGCTAGTTTTTGATTCTCTAGAGTGCTGGGGGATGGTGTCTTGTAACTGGTGATATATTTCATACCTTTCCACACTGAAGCAGAATCACTGGAAGAGAATTTGTTCCTTAGCTTGACAGAATAATTCCTCTTTGCCACTCTGATCTCCTTTTCCAGTGTGTATTTGGCCTGTTTATACAAGACTTTATCCCCCGTTCTGTAAGCATCTTCTTTGGCCTGACAGAGTTGTCTGAGTTTTGCAGTGAACCATGGTTTGTCATTGTTGTAAGTTAGATGAGTCTTGGTAGGAATGCACATATCCTCACAGAAACTGATATAAGATGTTACAGTCTCTGTGAGCTCGTCCAGATCGTTTGCAGCAGCTTTGAAAACAGTCCAATCAGTAAGGTCGAAACAGGCTTGTAAAACCCGCTCTGTTTCATTAGTCCATCTTTTAACAGTTCTTAATACAGGTGTAGCATATTTAAGTTTCTGCCTGTAGGTTGGTATGAGATGAACCAAACAGTGATCAGAGAGTCCTAAAGCTGCTTGTGGGACAGAGTGATATGCGTCCTTTATCGCTGTGTAACAGTGATCCAATATATTACTGTCTCTGGTGGGAAATGTGATGTGCTGTCTGTATTTTGGCAGTTCGCGGGAGAGATTTGCTTTATTAAAGTCCCCGAGAATGATTAAAACAGAGTCCGGGTGTTTTTGTTCTGTGTCTGTGATCAGATTGGCGAATTTCTGTAAAGCTGATCTCACGTTTGCTTGCTGTAGAATGTAGACACTCACGAGAATGAACAAACAAATCTCCCACGGCGAATAGAACGGCTTGCAGTTAATGAAGAGCATTTCTAGATCAGAACAGCATATCTTCTTTAACACACTGTACACCACCTCTCATTGATGTAAAAGCACGTCCCGCCGCCGTGAGATTTCCCCGTTGATTCTGCGTCACGATCTGCTCTGATCAGCTGGAAGTTAGGCAGATGTAGCACGCTATACGGTATGGCGTCATTCAGCCAGGTTTCCGTGAAGCACAGAGCAGCCGAGTTTGAAAAATCATTGTTTTGCCGGAAGAGCAGAAGGAGTTTGTCCGTTTTGTTGGGTAGAGAGTGGAGATTCGCTAGATGGATGCTAGGCAACACCGTTCTAAATCTGCGCTGATAAAGCTTCACAAGCGCGCCGGCTCGCTTCCCCCGTCTGTGCGTCCTGAAGCGTTTGACCAGAGCTACGGCTCCGCCAACTACAATGTCAAGTCAAGTCAAGTCAAGTCTGCTTTATTGTCAATTCTTCCACATGTACAGTACATACATACAGAGAATTGAAATTGCGTTACTCTCAGACCCTTGGTGCATACAGTTAACATTAAACACTGACAGTAGACGTTCAAATACAGATAAATACAGTTTAAACATATGTACATACAAACTATACAGATATACAATTGAGGACATTGTAGAAAAATAAAAAAGAGATAGATAAAGTGGCATAAGGCACATGGCAGATAGAGTGCAAACCAGTTAAATAAAACAAAACTGTGCAGATATATGTGTAGTGCAAAAAAAAAAGAACAGTCTTTTATCAGACTGTCAGAAGAGGTAGTTTACAGTCAATGCTGGATGAGGTAGAGATCAGTCCAGTGCTGCACAAAGTGACTGGTGTGGGTCACAGTTTGTAAGGGGGGGTGGAAGGTCCTGGGGATGTGGGGAGCTGGGGGGGGGGTCGTAGTGACAGAGTTCAGTGTTGCGTGGGGTGAAAGAGGGGGAGGGGGGCAAGGACGGGATTAATGTCCAGCAAAACGTCCGAATAATCAAAATTATTCTGTAATATTATTCTGTAACACTTAGGGGTGTAACAATCGACATGTTGATCAATTACCTAACGATACGATGTATCGATGCCCGAAGGCACAAGGCGAGCGTAAAAGATGCTTGGGATAGCTGACAGAACCGTCAAGCTCTGTATGAGGAATTTTCTGTAAACAGTGTCGCACACACATCTGAAGCTGTGCACGTGGGCGGCCACACACTTCTTGTGTAGTGACCGTGCAGAAGAAATAATGTGCTGTGCACAAGCAAAAATGAGTTGGGAAAGCCTTTTGATTGAATTCCAGTAAGTGCGAAATAATTGCAATGCTCAGGCAAACCGCTATAGGGTTGGTGTTGCTGTAGAGTTAGAACCGGTGAATGCAATTTACAGGTGTCATAGGAATGATGTGCACCAAATGTCGCTGTAGAAATTGAATAGGCCTTCTTTAACTCAAAACTGACTTTGTTGACTTTATCGACTTCAAACGGATGTTGTTCAGTCATTTTTGGACAATTCCAACAAATCATACATCATTTTGAAGTTTTTTTATTTATTTTTTTATTTTTTTTTTTTTTATGGAGATTGTGAAAATAAAAAGAACTCATTTCTGAAAATTTGCTCATTGCGACTCATTTTGCCAGTACGGGTCACAATTTCAAATGCTTAGTTTAACTCATATAAACAGTTTTCTGTCTGTGAGCTTCCTCTGTTGCTTTGGCTGAAAGTCTGCACCAGCTCATTTGCATTTAAAGGGACAAACACAAAAACAGTACATTTTAGCTCATACCCTAAAAGCGACAATTTTAAAGGTGGGGTATGTAATTTTTCAAAAACACTTTAGAAAACTGAGTCGGGGTCGAGTACCAAAACAAACTTGTAACTAATCAGCAGTAAGTTGCTTGTCTAATCATGATGTGGAGGAGAGAGCGTTCAGTGAACAGCCGAGCCGAGCGACAGAAAGATAGAGATGGCGGATAAAAAAAACAAAAGAGGAAAACGTCTGTGGAATGATAAGGCAAGAAGTAGGACCCGTGTAAATATCGGATCAGCTTTCCAGTGCTGGAGAGAACTCAAGGAGCGGAAGGCCTGCGATCGGACACCGAGGTTGCTTTGTTTCTTCCCGATAGGTGAGTAACACCGTGTCTACACCCGACACGGCGTGCAGCAACAGCTAAAGTCTGCCTACACACTGGACGCGATAAAGTGACCGTTGAAAATCATTTGAATCTATTTATGGCGTGTCAGCACGTCATAAATAGAACGCGGCAGCAGTTTTCTGTCAGAGATTTGTCGCGCCGCGCAGCATCCAGTGTAGACAGCATCACTGATTATCATGACTTCTATAGTATTTTGTCGTGCCGCTCGCGTCCGGTGTAGAGACAGTGTAACATTGGTTTTGTTTTGTTTCACAGAACTAGTTGTTGCCTGGGTTGCTTAGGCTACATATGTGTGGGGCAGAGCTATCAAAATAGGGGCGAGACCCTTTTGGGGTAGGGGCATGTTTGTTTTGTTCGAACACTGATGTGTATCCACTGTGTGTGTAAACAACGAGCCTATAATGGTAAAAATCCACTCATTCATTTTTATAATCCCCATAAATCATAAACAGTCTCTCCAAAAGATCGGTTCCTGTGATGTCACAGTAGGGATAAAGCAAGGACAAACTAGTCTAACAAACATACAACCCCAAATCAGAAAAAGTTGGGACAGTATGGAAAACGCAAATAAAAAAAGAAAGTAGTGATTTCTAAATTTACTTTGACTTGTATTTCATTGCAGACAATATGAACACAAAATATTTCATGTTTTGTCTGGTCAACTTCATGTAATTTGTAAATATACATCCTTTCCTGTCATTCAGACCTGCAACACATTCCAAAAAAAGTTGGGACAGTAAAGCATTTACCACTTTGTAATGTTGCCATTCCTTTTCACAACACTTAAAAGACGTTTAAGGACTGAAGACACCAAGTGATGAAGTGTTTCAGGTGTAATTTTGTCCCATTCTTCCTGCAAACAAGTCTTAAGGTGGGCAACAGTATGGGGTCTTCGTTGTCGCATTTTGCGCTTCAAAATGCGCCACACATTCTCTTTTGGAGACAGTTCGGGACTGCAGGTAGGCCAGTCAAGTACCCGTACCCTCTTCCTCCGCAGCCAGGACTTTGTAATGTGTGCAGAATGTGGTTTTGCATTGTCTTGTTGAAATATGCATGGACGTCCCTGGAAAAGATGTCTTCTTGAAGGCAGCATATTGTGCTCCAAAATCTCTATGTACTTTTCAGCATTAATGGTGCCATCACAGAAGTGCAAGTTACCTTTGCCAAGGGCACTGACACAACCCCATACCATGACAGACCCTGGCTTTTGGACTTGTTGCTGGTAACAGTCTGGATGATCCTTTTCTTCTTTGGTCCGGAGCACACGGCGTCCATTCCTCCCAAAAATACCTGAAATACTGGTTCATCTGACCACAGTACACGTTTCCACTGTGTGATGGTCCATCCCAGATGCCTCCGAGCCCAGAGAAGTCGACGGCGCTTCTGGACACTGTTAACATAGGGCTTCCTTTTTTCACAGTACAGTTTTAACTGGCATTTGTGGATGTAACTACGTATTGTGGTACTTGACAAAGGTTTGCCAAAGTAGTCCTGAGCCCATGTGGTGATATCGCTTATAGATGAATGACGATTCTTGATGCAGTGCCGCCTGAGGGATCGGAGATCACGGTTGTTCAGCTTAGGCTTGCGCCCTTGTCCTTTACGCACTGAAATTCCTCCAGATTCCTTGAATCTTTTAATTATGTTATGCACTGTTGAAGGTGAAATATCCAAATCTCTTCCTATCTTTCTTTGAGGAACATTGTTTTTAAACATTTCAATAATTTTCTCACGTATTTGTTGGCAAACTGGCGATCCTCGGCCCATCTTTGCTCCTAAAGGACTAGACCTTTCTTGGATGCTGCTTTTGTACCAAATCATAATTACAATCACCTGTTGACATCACCTGTTTCAAATCACATCATTATTTAACCAATTTACCTCATTACTAGCCCTAAATTGCTCCTGTCCCAACTTTTTTTGGAATGTGTTGCAGGTCTGAATGACAGGAAAGGATGTATATTTAAAAATGACATGAAGTTGACCAGACAAAACATGAAATATTTTGTGTTCATATTGTCTGCAATGAAATACAAGTCAAAGTAAATTTAGAAATCACTACTTTCTTTCTTTATTTGCGTTTTCCATACTGTCCCAACTTTTTCTAATTTGGGGTTGTACAATCACTCATACATGGGAAAAGGGCAAATGAGAGTTGATGGCTTCTAGAAAAGATATCAAGCTGAAACCTGCGTTTCTACGCTAGTTTGGACATGCCCTACTCATGGTATGAATTTCAAGAAGATTGGAGAAACTTTAAAATTCGGCCAAAAAAAAAGTTTTTTTGGGTCAAATTTTTAAGTTTCTCCAATCTTCTTGAAATTCACTACAATAGTAGGGCATGTCCAGACTAGTGCAGTAACACAGGTTTCAGCTTGATATCATCTCCAGAAGCCGAGATCTGGATGTCCCACCCCCAAACACCATATTGAGTAGATGAGCATCTACCTCAAATGCAAAGTTGTTTGTGCACGTTTGACAAAAATCTCCCACACAGGCCTCTTCCTCACATAGTCCCTAAGACCCTATTGAAGGCCCATAAGTGCTCTGTCAAAAGTTGGCTTAACTGCAGAAACATGTGCTTAAAAGTGATCTAGAACTCTGAATCTATGGATCCTGAATCAGGGGCTACCACTGTACCAAATTTCAGGGCCCTGCGACCTTTTGACCCCTGTATATCCAACGTCCCATTTGTAACTTATTCAATGGAATTCACAGGCTGTTCGTGGACAGTGGATTAATGAGTCATATTTTGTCCATTATAATGGTTTTATTATACAGTACAGTACACGGTTAGTGTCATATAACAGGATAATATACATTACAAGCCATCAATATGCATATTTAGCTTAAAAACGCATTGTCCACGGAAAGCCTACATAGCTTGTGTCCAGTAACGGCGTTATTGTTTTCAGGAACGAGTAATCAAACTAATTACTGTTTCCCCCGTTACAACGTCGTTACCGTTACTGACAATAAAATGCAGCGTTACAATAATTTATTATAATATTATTTGTGAAGTGCCCACGTGCAACCTACAGTGCCCTCCACTAATATTGGCACCCTTGGTAAATATGACCAAAGGCGGCTGTGAAAATAAATCTGCATTGTTTATCCTTTTTATCTTTCATTCAAAAAATTCACAAAATTCCAACCTATCATTGAAGTAAAACAATTGAAAGTGGGGGGAAAATCTCATTGTGAAATAAATGCTTTCACTATTTCATGTTGGCCACAATTATTGGCACCCAATTATTGCAATGTCCTTTTCCCAGGGTAACAGCTCTGAGTTTTCTCCTATAATGCCTGAAGAGTTTGGAGAACACCTGATAAGAGATCAGAGACCATTTTCTTCATACAGAATCTCTCCAGATCCTTCAGATTCACAGCTCCATGACGGTGCTTCTTCTCTTCAGTTCACCTCACTCATTTTCTGTAGGGTTCAGGTCAGAGGACAGAGACAGCAATGGTAAAAGATTCATTTTGTGCTCAGTGACCCATTTTTGTGTTTATTTTGATGTTTGTTTTGGATTGTTGTCCTGGTGGAAGATCCAAACACGGCCCATTATAAGATTTCTAACAGAGTCAGTCAGATTTAGATTTTTTATCTTTTGGTATTTGATGGAATCCATGATGACATGCATCTGAACAAGATGTTCAGGACCTCTGGCAGAAAAACAGGCCCACAACATTAAAGATCCAGCAGTATATTTAACCATGGACATGGGGTACTTTTTTGTCCCTGTTTGTACTAAACTCATCTGGTGGGCTCATCTGGCTTTTTGCTGCCAAAAAGCTCTTTTTTTTAGTTTCATCTGACCATAGAAGCCAGTCCCATTTGAAGTTCCAGTCGTGTCTGACAACTGAATTTGCTGGAGTTTGTTTTTGGACCGTGTCGGGGGCCCCTAGGCTACCATCGTACCGAGTTTTGAGGTCCTGTGACCTTTTGACCCCTGTGTATCCAATGTCCCACTTGCAACTTATTCAATGGAAACTTCACAGGTGGTTTGTAGTCAAGGGGGACTTTTCGGCCAACTAAGCAGATACGGACACAGAACTCCGGACACTGCCCTGGGGGACCATGACGGGACGTATATGTCAGTTTCGGGGTGATCGGCCACTGTCTACAAAGCACCTATAAAAAATGAATGGAATAATTTTCATGTGTCACCGGCCCCCCCTTCAGTCCCTGGGGGTCCGAGGGGCCCCGAACTTCACAGAACGCAGTGTCACGTGGCCCCTGGCAACATACTGAGAGGGCAAATTCTAGCTTTGCGAAACAGAGCTTCCTTTCCGCTGTCCACGAAACACCTATAAAAATGCATGGGATAAGTTGCACGTAGGATGCTCTACCATTTCAGCGCCAAACTTGGCCTGCTGGTAGTCACTGGAGCCCAAAAGACCCTCTTGGATGGAGAAAGCTGAATCATGTATGGATCATGCCAAACCGCTGAAACGCACACTTAGGAACGATGTAGAACTTTGAAACTCTGGGTCGCAACTTGGGGCCCCCTCGGCTACCCTCGTATCGAATTTCGAGGTCCTGCGACCTTTCGAAACCAATTTAGAGATACCTATCGCTGTGACAAAAAAAACAGGTGTTTAGAGGGCATGAAAGGCACCTCGTGGTCGTGCCTGTACTGTCGACTGGCCACGATAGACACTCGGTGTATGTGATGAAGAGTACGATGGAGTACAGGTGGGTAGGGGCCACAGTAGGCACTCAGCGGTCATGAGGACGACTGTGGTGAAGTTTAGGTAGTTAGTGGTCAAAATAGGCACTCCACGAGCATGAGGAAGACTATGGTGAAGTTTAGGTGGTTAGGGGTCAAAATAGGCACTCCGTGGGCATGAGGAAGACTGTGGTGAAGTTTAGGTGGTTAGGGGTCAAAATAGGCACTCTGTGGATGATGAGGAAGACTATTACGAAGTTTAGGTGTTTAGGGGTCACAATAGGCACTCTGCGAATATGAGGAAGACTATGGTGAAGTTTAGGTGTTTAGGGGTCAAAATAGGCACTCTGTGGACGATGAGGAAGACTATGGTGAAGTTTAGTTGTTTAGGGGTCACAATAGGCACTCCGCGAGCATGAGGAAGACTATGGTGAAGTTTAGGTGGTTAGACATCAAAATAGGCAAGACTATGGTGAAGAATAGGGGGTCAGGGGCTCATAAAGCTCTTCGTGGGCATCCCACGCAGTGCTTGGGCACCCCCAGAGGCATCTGTACACAGCCTATTGCCAATTTCAGCGCCTTACCTGCCTTTTCGCAAAATGTCCACGTCACCATTAGAATAAGTGGCTCGTGTCATCCATAAAGTGAGCGCAAGCCTATGCAACCCTCGGCACGGACATGTTGCCACACAGCTGGCCTCGGGCTCTACGCAAGTATGCGTTTCCCCCAGTGAGCCTCCTCACACAGACACTGTGCAAGGTCAGGGAGGACGAGGAACAGGTCCTGCTTGTTGCGCCGTACTGGGCCACCCGGACCTGGTTTTCGGAACTCATGCTCCTCGTGACAGCCCCTCCTGGCACATCCCTCTGAGGAAAGACCTTCTTTCTCAGAGGCTCAGCACCATTGGCACCCGCGTCCAGATTACAGGACGTGGCAGACCAAAGTGATTTCCCACCGGCGGTGGAAGACACTATCACTCAGGCCAGAACCCTCTCTACGAGGTGAGCTTTTCCCTTGAAGTGGAGTCTATTCGCGATCTGGTGTTCTTATCACCGAGAAGACCCCCGAAGATGCACGATTGGAGTACTGCTTTCTTTCCTGCAACAAAGGTTGGAGCGAGCGTAGGTTGTCACCCTCTACCTTGAAAGTGTATGTGGCTGCTATCGCAGCACATCACGATGCAGTGGATGGCCGGTCCCTGGGAAAGCATGATCTCATTGTCAGGTTCCTGAGGGGTGCCAGAAGGTTAAATCCTCCTAGGCCACCCCTGGTGCCTTCCTGGGATCTCTCTATCGTCCTGGCTGGACTTCAGAGGGGTCCCTTTGAGCCGCTGGATTCAGTCGCGCTTAAATTCCTGTCTCCTGAGACAGCGCTCCTGGCCGCACTCATTTCCATCAAGAGGATTGGGGACCTCCTAGCATTTTCGGTAAGCGAAGAGTGCCTTGTGTTCGGGCCGGCCTACTCTCTCGTCGTCCTGAGACCCCGGCCTGGATATGTGCCCAAGGTTCCCACCACGCCCTTCCGCAATCAGGTGGTGAACCTGCAAGCACTGCACTCGGAGGAGGCAGATCCAGCCACCTTTGGCTTATTTATACCCGTGTGCACGGGGAGTGGCTCAGGTATGCAAAATCCACTAGCCAATATTCATTGGCGATTTCTCTTACAGTCAGAGATGATTGGGGCTCCCAAGTGAATCCCCTAATGTTGTCATCGACATAAAGTCTCCGTTCCCTCCATCAGGGAATGAGGGTTACATACGTAACCGAGACGAATCATTTTATTCATGGAATGAGTCCAAGAAAATAGCTAAATTCGTATGTTTGTGCAAATTATCACTGCTTTGCAATCAAGGGTCATTAAAATTCAGGACTTGCACAAAAGTTGTGTCACGGTGCACACACGAGGAGGAAACAGGAACATGCTGACAAGGACGTAAACTCAAATAATAGTCTTTAATGAAGGCATCAAGGCAAGACACGACAAGGCAAGGCTGACATAGACAGGAAACACCGGGGAGTAACGAGTAGACCAGACCAAATCAAACTGAAAAGGCAGGAACTTAAATACACAGACTAATTAGACAAACACTGCTGGAACTTAATTAACTAATAATCACATTAAAAAAGGACAGGAAACAAACCAAATATGGACACAAAAGGCGGGAACACATGACACACACGACAGAGGACTGACAAGTTGATTCTCAAAGATGGATCATTACTTTTATTGTTCCTGATCCAACTTCATATTCAGGACATGCAAGTACATCACTTTATATTTTGTGAATACTTGCAAATCACCTTTCCGAATATGCTTGTTAGCTCGTTGTATCTTACTGTATTCACAGTGACCAGAGCTATGATGTTGTTTTTATTTTTAACCTGAAAATGCTCACAATTTCTATAATTCATAAACACACCTTTATTGCTTCTTAAAAATATGACAACATAGCTCTGGTCTCTGTGAATACAGTCAGAGACAATGGTAACTTTAGCCACATTAGCCATGCTGAATGCTGGCAAACACATTCGGAAAGGCGATTTGCAAACACTCACAAAATATGAAGTACTTACATGTTCTGGATATGAAGTTGGAACACGAACAGTTGATATTGATCCATATTTGAGAATTATATTGTCTGTGTGACTGACATTCTCCAGTTTTGTTACTGGAGTATTAGTCTCAGTCTCAGATGTCACGCTCATGGACCGTTGGCTGAACATCTGATGCATATGACACACAAAATTGGAAACACTTCAGGAGTTTCTGATTGTCGTCATCTGATTAATTGAATTCTACAGAATTTCTGGGAGACGTGTGTGTAGCATTCTCTAACATTCCACCTGGAAACAAAGATGCCTTGGTGCCAAAGCCCCTCATGAAAAAACAAAGCCACTGTGTTTACAACTGTGACAATGAAAGCTTATCAGGATCAACTAAATGCTGGATTTTCAAAAGTATGTGAAATATGTAAAGTTCTTGGCATAGACTCTTTAAAATACGTCCAAGAGTTTTACAAACCGGTCTGTTATTGTGGGGACATTTCCACACCCCTAAACATGATGCAGCACAAAACAAATCTGATTTATTGGTTGTTTTACCTGTACGGCCTCTTGGACGGTTCTTGGCCATTAAAAGCGGCCAAGGTTCCCAGACCTTCTGCTGTCAGTCTTAAGGTCTGGCTATGCGAGACTACTGGAGTATCCGAAGCACGAGCTGTAAAGTCTGAGTCACAGTTCGATTGCTTCAGTCTGTTGTGCTGCTGTGCGGTTTGTGATTGTAGCTCTGCTTTTTTATTGAATCTTTACCTTACTTTCACTCTGTTGTTTAAAGTGATAATATATAACTTAATTCCCACCATATTTCTGGTATTATCTATCAAACTAATTTGATCGCTCGCTTTAAAAACCGCGAGTGTAGTGCGTTAGCTTGTCACTCGCGGTTCCAATCGCGTTGCTACTCGCGCCTATTATTGTTTTCTTTTTTCTCGCTCCGTTTTCATTTCTCTCTCGCTCCGTTTTTCACGAGTTCATCAAACAACAGTGGTAAGTGGTAAGTGGTAGGTGGTAAGTGGTAAGTTAAATTGGTATCATTCATCAATCACGGTGAGTAATGGCTTCTTCTCCTGCTATTGTTATTTGCACAGTCTGCCACATGTATAGTTTATCTCTCTCTGTCGGCGATGAGGGATTCACATGTGATAAATGCAGGGAAATAGTTAGGCTGACAGAGAAGGTTTTAGAACTAGAGACACGCATCCAAACTTTAGTTGAGGACAGTAAGAATGTGAGGGCTGTAGATACTGCTTTGGATGTGACTAGCTCAGGGATTCCTGTACATTGTTCGGTTCCGGCATTAGCGCCCCCGCAGCAGGGCAACTGGGTGACTGTGAGGCAGCATAGTCGCGGGTCAAAACACCGCTCTTCCGTTCCGATCAGAACATCAAACAGGTTCTCCCCACTCAGTGACGCACCCACTGAGAAACCTGGTGAAAGTGCTCTAGTTATTGGCGATTCTATTGTACGGAACGTGAAAATAGAGACACCAGCCACCATAGTCCATTGTTTACCGGGAGCCAGAGCGCCTGACATCTTGGCAAATTTAAAAGTGCTGGCTAATGCTAAACGTAAATTCAGTAAGATTGTTATCCACGCCGGCGCTAATGATGTTCGACTTCGCCAGTCGGAGATCACTAAAAATAATGCAAGTACGATGTCAGACACTGTAATATGCTCTGGCCCCCTCCCTGCTTACCGGGGTGATGAGATTCATAGTAGACTGTCATCATTAAATGGCTGGATGTCTAAGTGGTGCCCGCAAAACAACATAGGTTTTATAGACAATTGGACGAGTTTTTGGGGCAGACCTGACCTGTTGAAAAGAGATGGTGTTCATCCCTCCTGGGGTGGTGCCGCTATTCTCTCTAGAAATTTGGCACATAGTCTTAGAGTTCATACTTGACTAACTGGAGCCCAGGTCAGGAAGCAGACAGACTGGCTAAACCGACCGTCTGCTAGCCGCCTCACGTCACAGAAGTCAGTTAATTCTCAGCACATAGAGACTCCTTCACTTAGATATCACACTATAGAGATTGTGTCTGTTCCCCGAACTGGAAAATACAGAAAACGTCAAAAACTATTTATGAGTAACCATTTAATTGATGTTCAACAAATAAAAAATGTTTACAATACACAGAAACAATTGATAAAACTTGGTTTACTGAATATCAGGTCCCTTTCTACAAAAGCACTTTTTGTAAATGATTTGATTAATGATCATAACCTAGATTTGCTCTGTTTGACAGAAACATGGCTAAAACCAGATGAATACATTATTTTAAATGAGTCCACCCCCCAAGATTACTGTTACAAAAATGAGCCGCGTCCAAAAGGCAAAGGGGGAGGTGTTGCTACAATTTATAACAATATTCTCAGTATTTCTCAGAAGACAGGCTTTAAGTATAACTCCTTTGAAGTAATGGTGCTTCATATAAAATTATCTAGAGAAAAAAGTATTAATGATAAATCCCCCGTAACGTTTGTACTGGCTACTGTATACAGGCCACCAGGGCACCATACAGACTTTATTAAAGAATTTGCTGATTTTCTATCAGAGTTAGTGCTGGCTGCAGATAGAGTCCTAATTGTGGGTGATTTTAATATCCATGTTGATAATGAAAAAGATGCATTAGGATCAGCATTCATAGACATTCTGAACTCTATTGGGGTTAGACAACACGTTTCAGGACCTACTCATAGTCGAAATCATACTCTAGATTTAATACTGTCACATGGAATTGATGTTAATGGTATTGAAATTCTGCAGCAAAGCGATGATATATCAGATCATTATCTAGTCTTGTGTGAACTCCATATAGTTAAAGCTGTAAATTCAACTCCTTCTTATAAATATGGTAGAACCATCACTTCTACCACAAAAGACTGCTTTGTAAGTAATCTTCCTGATTTATCTCAATTCCTCAGCATATCCAACTGCTCAGAACAACTTGATGATGTAACAGAAACTATGAACTCTCTCTTTTCTAGCACTTTAGATACAATTGCTCCTTTACGCTTAAGGAAGATTAAGGAAAAGAGTCCAACACCGTGGTATAATGAGCACACTCGCACTCTAAAGAGAGCAGCCCGGAAAATGGAGCGCAGCTGGAGGAAAACAAAACTAGAGGTATTTCGTTTAGCCTGGCGGGAAAGTACCCTATCCTACAGAAAAGCTTTAAAAACTGCTAGATCTGATTACTTTTCGTCTCTTTTAGAACAAAACAAACATAACCCCAGGTATTTATTCAATACAGTGGCAAAATTAACAAAAAATAAAGCATCAACAGGTGTTGACATTTCCCAACAGCACAGCAGTAATGATTTTATGAACTACTTTACTTCCAAGATTGATACTATTAGAGATCAAATTGTAACCATGCAGCCGTCAGCTATATCATCACATCAAATAGTGTACCATAGATCCCCTGAGGAACAATTCCACTCATTCTCTACTATAGGAGAGGAAGAATTGTATAAACTTGTTAATTCATCTAAACCAACAACATGTATGTTAGACCCTATTCCATCTAAACTACTAAAAGAGGTGCTTCCAGAAGTCATAGATCCTCTTTTGGCTATTATTAATTCGTCATTGTCATTAGGATATGTCCCCAAAAAGTTTAAATTGGCTGTTATTAAGCCTCTCATTAAAAAACCACAACTTGACCCCAAAGATCTAGTTAATTACAGACCGATCTCGAATCTCCCTTTTCTGTCAAAGATATTAGAAAAGGTTGTATCCTCACAATTATATTCCTTCTTAGAGAAAAATGATATCTGTGAGGATTTCCAGTCAGGATTTAGACCGTATCATAGTACTGAGACTGCTCTCATTAGAGTTACAAATGACCTGCTCTTATCATCTGATCGTGGTTGTATCTCTCTATTAGTTCTACTGGATCTTAGCGCTGCGTTCGACACTATCGATCACAACATTCTTTTGAATAGACTAGAAAACTTTGTTGGCATTAGTGGAAGTGCATTAGCATGGTTCAAATCGTACTTATCTGACCGCCATCAATTCGTAGCAGTGAATGAAGAGGTATCATATCGATCACAAGTGCAGTATGGAGTTCCTCAAGGCTCAGTACTAGGACCGTTACTTTTCACGCTTTACATGTTACCCTTGGGAAATATCATTAGGAAACATGGGGTTAGCTTTCACTGTTATGCTGATGACACTCAGCTCTATATTTCTTCACGGCCTGGTGAAACACACCAAATTGAGAAACTTATGGAATGCATAGTCGATATAAAAAACTGGATGACGAGTAATTTCTTACTGCTAAATTCTGAAAAAACAGAGGTGTTACTTATCGGACCTAAAACCCCCACAAGTAATAACCTAGGACACTGTCTAACACTTGATGGCTTCTCTGTAAATTCTTCGTCATCAGTCAGGAACCTAGGTGTGCTATTTAATAGTAATCTCTCCTTTGACAGCCACGTTTCTAGCATTTGTAGAACTGCATTTTTTCATCTTAAAAATATATCTAAACTGAGACCTATGCTCTCAATGTCAAATGCAGAAATATTAATTCATGCGTTTATGACCTCAAGGTTAGATTATTGTAATGCTTTATTGGGTGGTTGTTCTGCGCGCTTAATAAACAAATTATAGATGGTTCAAAATGCAGCAGCTAGAGTTCTTACTAGAACCAGGAAGTATGAGCACATTAGCCCGGTTCTGTCAACACTGCACTGGCTCCCTACTAAACATCGTATAGATTTTAAAATCTTGTTAATTACTTATAAAGCCCTGAATGGTTTAGCTCCTCAGTACTTGAGCGAGCTCTTATCGCATTATAGTCCTTCACGTCCACTGCGTTCTCAAAACTCTGGCCATTTGATAATACCTAGAATATCAAAATCAACTGCGGGCGGCAGATCTTTTTCCTATTTAGCGCCCAAACTCTGGAACAATCTACCAAACACTGTTCGGGAGGCAGACACACTCTGTCAGTTTAAATCTAGATTAAAGACCCATCTCTTTAACCTGGCGTACACATAACACACTAATACACTTCTATTATTCAAATCCGTTAAAGGATTGTTAGGCTGCATTAATTAGATCAACCGGAACCGGGAACACTTCCCATAACACATGATGTACTTGTTACATCGTAAAAAGATTGACATCTACGCTAATATTAGTCTGTTTCTTTCTTATTCCGAGGTCACTGCAGTCACCAGATCAGATGGTGGATCAGCACCTAGAGACGACCTCTACTACAGCCCTGAACGTCAGTGGAGACCAGGACACCTAGATGAGCCCCAGAGACAGACCCCCAGTGAGGACCCCGTCACCTAGAGAGCCATCAGGAAAAGACCTCGGGAACCTGTTGAGCCATCCAATCTGACTTTGCAGCAGTTGGAATTGAACTGCTGTGTCGTCTGGCCAGAGGAGAAATGGCCCCCCGACTGAGCCTGGTTTCTCCCAAGGTTTTTTTTTCTCCGTTCTGTCATCAATGGAGTTTTGGTTCCTTGCCGCTGTCGCCTCTGGCTTGCTTAGTTGGGGACACTTCATTTCCAGCAATATCGTCGACTTGATTGAACAAAATTTTTTTTGAACTGAACTTAGCTGGACGATGCCATCACTGAATTCAACAATGAAATGCCTTTAGCTGAAAATTGAGTGTTTAATCTTGTCATTTTACATTATTGACACTATTTTCCCATTTTGATATTGTGCAGTTGCTTTGTCACAATTTGTATTGTTAAAAGCGCTATATAAATAAAGGTGACTTGACTTGACTTGACTAAAGGCTCCGCCCTTTTCTGGAAGGGGGTGGGGAGTATCAGCTCATTCGCATTTAACCCTTAAATGCATACATTGGATCTTTAGCGACCTGGGACATCATTCACTACCCTGTCCCTTCTTCATTTTTTAAAGTTAGACATCAAGTTTCTTAGTATTCTTCAATCTATTCATTATAAACAATATAACAAGAAAAAAAAATATATACATACTGTATATATAAAAGAATGCCCGTTTTAGTTTTTTTTAGTTTTTTGTAAAAAGTTTATAGGGTCGCTAGAGACCCAAGGTATGTAAATGTGTAAGAATATTTTTCATGCACAACTATATTTACATATCTGATGACTCAATACTTGCTATGCATCTTTATTCCTCGAGGTGGCACTGTTTGATACACAATGATGATGTGATGTCTCATGTACCAAGATGGCGCCGAGGATGGCAGCCGTGTTGCGAGCTCCGAGAAAACTCTGCAGGTTTTCGTATGTTTTGTTTGTTTTTTTGTTGTTTTACGTGTTAGATGTTGTTAGTATAACTGTCTACGATAGAGACACGCTTTTAAACATCTGTTCTTCCGTCGCGCAACGCAAACCGGACTTTGAGTTCCTGAACGCCGGTGGATTGTTTACAGACACCGCATCAGAGCCCTTTGTCTGGAACGCACGATCACGACGAAAGAAACGTAGCCGGAAACGAGGGAAGAGAGCTGGCGTTCTCGTCAGACTGAGACGCCGTGCCTTTCGACCTCCTCTTCCAACCATTTTGCTGGCTAACGTTCAGTCACTGGATAACAAACTCTGTGAACTGCGTGCGCGCATCTCATACCAACGAGAAACAAGGGAATGCTGCGTTATTTGCCTCACAGAAACCTGGATGTCTGCAATGGTTCCAGACTCAGCCATCGAGCTCGCGGGCTTCTCCGTGCACCGCTCGGACAGAACGAAAGAGCTCACAGGGAAAAGCAGAGGTGGGGGCGTTTGTTTCTTTATCAACAACTCGTGATGTGATGAAAGGAATCTACACTCTATTAAATCCTTCTGCTCCCCTGATCTGGAATTTCATATGCTTCTGTGTCGACCATTCTGGCTACAGAGGGAATTTACAGCGATCATAATCACGGCTGTTTACATTCCCCCTCAAGCCAACACAGACCAGGCACTCAGGGAACTGTACGGGAATATAAGTGATCAGAAAACCACGCACTCAGATGCAGTGTTTGTTATTATGGGGGACTTTAATAAAGCCAACTTCAGAACAATAGCTTTCAACACATCACCATCAACACGTGTGGTGATCGTGTACTGGACCATTGCTACTCCCCCTTCCGGGACGCTTACAAATCTCTCCCCCGCCCACCTTTCGGCAAATCGGATCACTTCTCCGTTCTGCTTCTGCCTGTTTATAGGCAGAAACTGAAACGTGAAGCACCCGCCCTCAGGACAATTCAATGCTGGTCGGACCAATCGGACGCTATACTACAGGACTGTTTTGATCACGTGGACTGGGACATGTTCCAGGCAGCGTCTGATGACGACATAGAGGAGTACTCAGATTCTGTAACGTGTTTCATACGGAAGTGTATAGAGGATGTAATTCCGACTAAAATAATACGCATCTACCCCAAACAAAAACCGTGGATTAACAGCGATGTTCGATCAGCCTTGTCAGCACGGACATCTGCCTTTAAATCCGGAAACACTGACGATCGGAAACAAGCCAGTTACGATCTCAGGAGATCCATCAAAGCAGCCAAACGACAATATAAAAACAAAGTTGAAGAACAATTCAACAACAACAACCCAAGAAGCATGTGGCAGGGCATCAACAACATCACAGGTTTTAAAGGGAATAAACCAGCTACTGTGAACATTGCGGCCTCTCTACCGGATGAGCTGAATACCTTTTATGCTCGTTTCGAGGCTCATAACACCGCCCACACAGAGTGCGCTCCCACGGCTGCTGCAGAAGAGGTGAGTCCACTCTCCCTTTCTGTCGCGGATGTAACTCGATCCTTCAAACGTCATCGTCAAATTTGCCGATGATACAACGGTGATAGGCCTGATCACCGACAACGATGAGACGGCCTACAGAGAGGAGGTGAGTACCCTGACTAAATGGTGCCAGGAGAACCACCTCTCACTCAACATCGACAAGACCAAGGAGCTGGTGGTGGATTTCAGGAGACAGAGCAGAGAACACACACCCATCTCCATCGACAAGACACCTGTGGAGCGGGTAAACAGCTTTAAGTTCCTCAGCGTTCACATCTCCGAGGATCTCACATGGTCCGCTCACACAGACGCAGTGCTGAAGAAGGCACATCAGCGCTTCTTCTTCCTGAGACGGCTGAGGAAGTTTGGAATGAGCCCCAGCATCCTCAGATCCTTCTACACCTGCACTGTGGAGAGCATCCTGACCGGCTGCATCACCGCCTGGTTTGGAAACAGCACCGCTGGCAACCGCAAAGCTCTGCAAAGGGTCGTGCGAACTGCCCGCCACATTGTTGGAGGTGAGCTTCCCTCCCTCGAGGACATCTACACCAGGCGGTGTATAAGGAAAGCCAGGAGGATCATCAAGGACTCTAGCCATCCATCCCACAGACTGCTCTCTCTGCTGCCCTCAGGGAGACGTCTCCGCAGCATCCGATCCCGCACTAGCCGACTGAGGGACAGCTCAGGCTATCAGGCTAATGAACAGTCAGAACTAATTCACCCTACATCACACTCCCACTCACACATCATGCCATGCACTGCACTTTACCGCCGTTCTACTGGACTACACGCACACACTGCAATAATACAATCTATCTGCTATCACTGGATACCATACAATGCACATCCACGACATTGCATATGTATAATCTGTTGCACCTTTGCACAACTATCTATTGCACAACTAATCTGTTGTAAATGTATAATCTGTTGCACCTTAACATATTACTATGCATAGATGTGTACATAATGTAAAATGTGTGCATAATGTAAAATGTGTACATACAGTGTATTGGTAACTAAGACTGTCTTTATAGTACACTGTGTATATTGAGTATGTGTATGTGTATGTGTATTATGCACATTGTCTTCTGTACAGTCTGTAAATATGTACTGTCTATATGTAAATTGTTTGTTTTTTTGCACTGTTTGGAGCATGCTCTCAAGAATTTCACTCACCAAGGCACTTGTGCTGTGGTGATGTGACAATAAAAGTGATTTGATTTGATTTGATAATTACCGCAGGCATAAAATAAAAGAATTTCGTCAGAAATTTTTTTTACTGGTTTGAATGGATTTACTGCAGAGCAATTACTGTACGTAATGAAATATAAATGTCACTGCCATTTGATGGTTGATGTGGTGAATGAGCTGCCAGTGGTCAAAATATAGATTTTGAAGTCATTGAAAATGATAGTTTTGAGAATATGGCTGAGATCGTGAATATGAGCCATATGCTGGATGTACTGAGGAAATGCGCTCTGACGATGACAGAGATGGTAAAATCATCTGCTCAAACTGAACCCTTCTAAGTTTCAAAAGGTAACGAAATATGCTTTATTTTATTCTTCTGTAGTTGTTCTTAAAATATCAAGAGAGTTTTTTTTTTTTTTTTTTGCTATTGCAGCAGTTAGAGATCCATTCGTGCTGGAGGTCCGGGTCGCTTGGGCATGGTATAATAAATGATCTGTGAGGTATTTTGGGCTGAAACTTCACAGACACATTCTGGGGACACCTGAGACTTAAATTACATCTTGTAAAAAGGGGCATAGGTCCCCTTTAAAATGGAGTTGCCATTACGGAGCAGCTGTGACTGAACAAGTATTTGTGCTCCCTTTCGAACAGTCTCTCCCGTTGCGTAGAGACCCTCTCGCCTCCCGTTTCAAGGCTTGGGCAGCCATACCGGGAGTGTCGAGTTGGGTTCTAAACAAAATTCAACAAGGTTACTCACTTCAGTTCTCTCGCAGGCTACAGAGGTGTTATTCAAACTTCTGTTCCAGACAACAAAACTCTCGTTCTCCGACAAGAAGTACAGACATTGCTTGTAAAAGGTGCTGTGGAAATCATGCCCCCAGAGAACAGCGACTCAGGCTTTTTCAGCTGCTACTTACTCGTTCCAAAGAGAGATGGTGGGCGGAGACCCATTCTGGATCTCAGACATCTGAACTGCTCGCTTATGCGCCGGTCGTTCAAGATGATAACTATCAAACAAATCCTAGTACACATTTGCTCCCCGAGTACTGATTTTTGACAGTGGAACTGAAAGACGCATATTTTCACATCCACATAGCCCCCCATCACAGACCTTTCTTGAGATTCGCATTAGAGGGAGTGGCCTATCAGTATGCAGTCCTTCCGTTTGGACTGTCTCTGGCAACATGCACTTTTACGAATTGCATTGACAAATTGCTCTTTCCCCTCTGAGGCAGAAGGGAATCCGCATATTGAACTACCTCGACGATTGGCTGGTTCTAGCCAGATCAGAACGGGAGTTGGCAGCTCACAGAGAGTTGTTACTCAGCCACTTAGAGCACATCGGGTTGGTTATCAATCTGCACAAGAGTCACCTATTGCCCAGACAACGAGCTGTCTTTCTGAGAATGATTTTAGACTCCATCCGAATGTGGGCATGGATTATGCCGGAGCAATCCCTGACCATTCAGTGGCATCTCTCAATCCGGGGACGACGTGTCCCCTGAAGGTTTTCCGGAGGTTACCCGGCCTTATGGCAGCCGCCACCTTTGCAATACCTCTGGGCCTGCTTCACATGCGACCGTTTCAGTGTTAGCTCAAAGCCCATGTTCCATCCCATGCCTGGCAACTGGGATGGCTCCCTATCAGGGTAGACCATCGCTGTGTCAGAGCTGTGGCCCCCTGGATGAACTCTCGTCTGTTTCAAGCAGGCGTGAGGTTAGGGCTAACCTCCAGAAGGAAGGTAGTTACAACGGATGCCTCCAACTCAGGTTGGGGTGCCCTGTTGGAGTGCAATCCAGCGTTCGGCTCCTGGTCAGTCCCAGAGCGGCATCTGCTTATCAACTGCCTAGAGATGTTGGTGGTTTTCTTAGCCCTGAAAGCCTTCCTGCTGGCCTTAAAGGGGCACCATGTCCTAGTCTGGTCGGACAGTATGATGGTGGTGGCCTACATCAATCGCCAAGGCGGTCTCAGGTCACACTCTCTTGACAGGATGGCTCGTCGCCTCCTCTTTTGGGCACAGAAAGAACTCCTCTCGTTGAGGGTGGTTCATGTGCCAGGCAGATTTAACCTTGGCGCATACATGCTGTCCAGAGGCACTGTAGCCCCGGGCGAATGGGCGCTACATCCTTAAATGGTTAAAAAATCTGGTCAGTCTTCGGGAAGGCAGAGTTTGACCTCTTCGCCTCAGAAGACAACTCTCACTGCCCAACATACTTCTCGATACAGCGAGATGCTCTGGCCCATGACTGGCCCAGTGCTTGCCAGTGCTTTCCCCCCGATCACCCTGATTCCCAGAGCTAGTGCAGCTCTCAGCAGCAGCCCCGTGGACCATTCCAATGAGGAGGGACCTTCTCTCGCATGCGAAAGGCATGATTTGGTATCCCTGGCCGGTGTATGGTGCCTCGACGGGAGCTTAGTCAGCTCCCAGCGAGATTAAGCAATACCATTTTAGAGGTGAGAGCACCATCTACAAGACGCCTTTACAGCCTAAAATGGTCGGTCTTCCTTAACTGGTGCTCTGCACGTAGTTCGGACCAGTATCATGTGATGTGTCCCAGGTACTAAACTTTTTGCAGGAGCTGTTGGATAAGGGGCGCACCCCTTCCATGCTCAAAGTATATGTGGCAGCTATCACAGCGAACCATTCTCTCGAAGCTGGCCAATCGATCGGCAGAAACGACCTGATCATTAAGTTCTTGAAGGGTGCTTGGAGGCTGAACCCTCCTCATCCTCAGATGTCCGTCTTGGGACTTGTCTATAGTCCCTACGAGGGCCCCCCCTTTCAGCCGCTCGGTTTGGCCGATTTTTGGCCCTTATCTCTTAAAACGGCCCTCCTCCTAGACTTGGCATCGGTTAAGCAAGTGGGTGACTTGCAAGCGCTGTCAGTCAGCGCCTCATGCCTTGAGTTTGGACCTAAGGATTGTAAAGTCGTCCTAAAGCCAAGACGTGGTTATGTTCCTAAAGTGCTCTCGACTCCATCAGAGACCAGGTAGTCACCCTGTTGGCGCTCCCCGTTGCAGATGGTGAGCAGGGTCCAATTCTGCTCTGTCCAGTTAGGGCACTGAGAGTATATCTAGAGCGCTCTAGCCTGTTTAGACAGTCAGAGAAGGTCTTTGTTTGCTTTGGAGGCTGCCATAAGGGACTGCCGGCCACAAAGCAGCGACTTTCTCACTGGATTGTAGATGCAATAGCCTTGGCTTATGCCTCAGAAGGCTTACAATGCCCTATAGGTGTGAGGGCCCATTCCACAAGGGGAATGACCTCCTCCTGGGCATGGTCCAGTGGAATTCCTATTGGTGGTGATTTGAGCGGCCGCCGGCTGGTCGTCACCATCCACGTTTGCCAGATTTTACCTCTTAGACATCCCTGCCCTGCAGGCGCAGGTTCTTTCTGTTTAAATCGCCATTCTTCCCCCCTTGGGTGAAGCTGGTTATATTTGTGCTTCTCAGCTACTAGCTTGGGGCACAACGTAGGGGCCCTTATTTTAGCTCTCCGAGACTAGGCTCACAGAGCAGATTGTTCTGTATCTGCTCATAGCGCGGCATGATTGGATGCATTCCCCATATGTGTTCTATACAACAGGAGAGGCCGTTCATAAGGGAACGCTCCGGTTACTGACGTAACCTCGGTTCCCTGAGATAAGGGAACGAGCGTTGTGTCACTTGTTGCGCTATAAGCTGCATGCAAATCGATGACTGTCGTTTTAGTTGAATGATCTGATGAATGGCGCTCCGAGCCGACTTATATAGTGGTCGGCTCCGCCCTTTCTGGTGGGCTAAAGTGCCATTGGTTTGTGAAGCTACACAAACGTGAACAAATCAGGCTTCAGTACAGAGTAAAACAGGAGTTTTCCCCATATGCATTCTAAGGAAGGCTAATTCCCTTATCTGAGGGAACCGAGGTTACGTCAGTAACCAGAGCGTTTTCTTTTTATGTGAAATAATGATAAATATCAATTTGATTTAGCATCATTGATATGCACTGCTGACACAAATTAATGAATTACTTTTTTTAATCATAAATCATGTAAAATTTCAGTACTAGAATCTTTCTTAATTATTTATGTAAGGACCAAACGCCTGCTTCTGTCAAGTTTGTTTTGCGGTATAGTTTTTATTAATTTTCCCCTTGGTGGTAAAATGGTGGTTGTGTGACATTTGCTTCAGGGAGGTGTTTTAAGGGCGGGTTTTAGAGTAGTGCTGGTGCGACACAGGCAACGCAGCTTGGTTTTGGGCTTGCGGCTTGAGGTGCGAGGCTTGCCGCACAATGCTAGTTGTTGGTTTACACTGGACCAACAGTGGAAAAGCGGCTTATAAGTTATACAGGTCCTGTCAGGCTCAAGCTGAAATGCATGGCTCTAGAGGGGATAGATTTTTGGCCAAGTTGGATTCATTCATTTGGTTTATTTATTATTATTATATAATAATAAATAAACCAACTCTGTTTATTTATTATTATTATTTAACTTTCCCCTATCTCCATGCCATTCTTGATGCAGAAATTGGTGTTTTAACCCCTGTGAACAAGAATAGTATTGTCTGTTTGATACCTGACTCTGAATGCAAACAGACTAAGGAATGCACCAAAAGCTCTTGCATGAAAGCACACTTTCAGCACATTCAAATGTTTTTTTTTTTTTTCAATAGATCAATGATGCCAGCATTTCTCGATTAAAATTGACTTCATCCAGCTGCAACAGTTCTTGTGTTAACTAAATAATCAGTTAAGCAGTTCATGAGTAAGTGGTACACTAACATTTATAGAAACAAAAAAAAAAAAAAAAAGTGAATTAGCAGATATTATGTTGGTCAAGCTATTATTTACTATTGTTATGGAGAGCGCTCCTGTAACTCCCTCTTCAGGCCATCAGAGGGCTCCATCACCTGAGTACTGATTTCCCCATTTCACTCCATCTCCCATCAGCCCCGTACCTGGTACTGATTAGCATTCCCCACCTGTTCCCCATTATCTGGACTATTTAATGAGCATTGCCTCTCAGGCCCGTTGAGAAGTCTTGTTTTGCCCTGGTGAACATTTCTGAGCGGTTTTCCCCTGTTTTCATTCGGACTGCCTAGTGTTTTGACCTTGCCTGTTTATCGTCTTCTTGTTGGACTGCTGCCTGCCCTTTTGACCTGTGCTTTGTTTCTTGGACTAATGTTATTGGATTGCCGCCTGCCCTGACCCACGCCTGGCTAAGGATCTGTATACCGCTGTCTGCCCCTATACCAGGTCTGCTCATGTGTACCACTCTGCCTACGATACTGTTCTGTCTAATCTTTGCCTTGACCTCTGTTTGTTTGATTCAGTTTCAAATAAAACTGCAAATGGATCCCCGTTTGAGTGATGAATCATTACAACTATATTCAAATACTGATTAATTTAGTTTACAATTGTTTCTATACTTCTGCCCCTGCCCCTATACAGAGTTCTGTTCATGCCTCTAGTATAACCATAAGAACAAGCAAGGTCAATGTCAAAAGGTCCATGTCGTGATCTCCTGTTCAGTGAAAGTGCAACCCGAATTCTGGAAATGTTGGGACGCTTTTTAAATTTGAATAAAATGTAAACTAAAACAATTTAAAATCTCCCCCCTGGTAAAAGCTGTAGGTATCTTCATCTCCCTGAAAGACACACTTAAACTTGCTTTTATACTGACTCTGCAAACCAATACACAGCAGAGGCCAAAATGCAAAAGAAAAATTGCATTAAGCTGTGCCATAACTGATAACTGATAGAGACAAATTAATTTAATGGGTACAGCATATATATAGATAATCTGTGATTGAGGGATGGCCTTTTCACCTGGAAAAAATAAAATAAATAAATAAAAAATCATATGCCCCTCCTGCTCTCAATATAGCAAGCCCTTGTGAATGTAATTATTTATTTGAGCCAATGATAATGCACACCTGATAGACATTCAACCATGTGACAACGTTTAAACATTTAATTTAAAGGATTACAATGTTTGTAATTTTTAATGCAATTCTGGCACAATCAGTCAATAAATAAATGGTCACATTATTACTTATTTTCTGTGTTAGTTAATTTCACCGCAACTATTCTGGTGCACATTTTACTGTGGGCTGTAAAAACTGTATGCGTAAAACATTTTG
This sequence comes from Aspiorhynchus laticeps, assembly GCA_023376895.1. Classification (NCBI taxonomy): domain Eukaryota; kingdom Metazoa; phylum Chordata; class Actinopteri; order Cypriniformes; family Cyprinidae; genus Aspiorhynchus; species Aspiorhynchus laticeps. The sequence continues at coordinate 44,390,929 of CM041798.1, forward strand.
TGGGGGTTAGACCTGTAGCATTGACAGTGTTGTCTACTCATTTTACAATTGTATATTTACATTCAGTAAGTATAGACCATCATAAAATAGTGATGATGCAAACATCCCCCTAAACCTATCTCAGATATACTGACTGAGTGAGTGAGTGAGTGAATCAATCAATCAATCAATCAATCAATAATTGCTTACTTGGGGAGTGTAGGAAAGTTAATTTTTATTCTATTAAATTGAAATAAACCTAAGCATTTGGAAGATGCTTTTTATTAGTTTGTACATTTACTGGAAACCAGTTTCTCTTACTTTCTTTCTTAATTTGGGGGCTTTTCTCAATGCAACTGATCATGGTTAATTTGCTTATTTTTTGCTTATCATTGTTGATATTGTAATTGTTGATTATTTTGTAATGTGTAATATGTCTAACACAGACACTAAAAATAGTTTCAGATTGAGGCATCATGGGAAAGAAAATAGTGCACTTGATTCGATATATAACTCAGGATGACGTCATGCATAATAATATGTATGATTAACACATAAAACCAAAGGTAAGACAAGCATCTCCTTGCCTTTTTTTCTTGTGGAGGTTAACAGGATAATGATTCATATTTTTGTCTCTGTATTTCATCTTTCCAGTGCAGCTGTAACTTCAAGCTGCAACCCACAGGGTGACTTTAATTTGCCAGTGTTCATGACTAGTGGAGACTTTACAATAGGAGGAATTTTTCCTTTGCATTATAGAGTAGAGCTTCCTCCAACAGACTACATAAAGAGACCTTTAGCAGCACAGTGCCAAGGGTAAGGACATGTCTTATATGTTCTTTACGTCTTTCCCAAGCAGTAATTTTAAATATGTTGTTTATATTTGATTAATTTTCTGACAAATAATTATGAGAAACCCATATATTGTTTTACAAGAAGGCATTTTCATAACATAATTGTATGCAGGATTGATCCAAGGGCTTTCCGCTGGGCTCTCACTATGACACTTGCTGTGGAGGAAATAAACAACAGAAAAGATCTCTTACCAAACCATACTCTGGCTTATAGTATCTTTGACTCTTGTGCCACTCCTGTGACTGCTCAGAAAGCAGTCCTGGCAGTGCTGAATGGACAGGATGTTGTTCAAAGTTTTATATGTTCTGGAGCTAGCACTTTATTAGGATTAATAGGGGAATCTGGATCCTCACAATCCATCGTTGTCTCCAGAACTCTGGAGCCTTTCAGAATACCCATGGTAAAAAAAATAAAAAAATAAAGTAACTGAATAAATAAATGTTTTTTTTTTCCTGTTATATATATATATATATATATATATATATATATATATATATATATATATATATATGAAGTTGGCTAACATTTGTTGCTTTTCTTCTTCGTTTCTTTTTTTTAATAATTAATTAATTTACAGATAAGTTACTTCTCAACCTGCTCTTGTTTAAGTGATCGGAAGCAATTCCCAACATTTTTCAGAGTGGTTCCCAATGATGATTACCAGGTCAAAGCTATTGCACAACTCTTAAAAAGGTTTGACTGGACATGGATTGGTGTGGTGACTGAAGATCATGACTATGGCAGGTTTGCTTTACAAGGCTTAAAGCGAGAAATTGAGAATACTGACATTTGTTTGGCCTATCATGAAATGATCCCCAAAGACTATACCCAGGAACAGGTCCTGAAGATTCTTAAAGTAATGAAGGAATCAATAGCTAAGGTGGTGGTTGTTTTTTCAGGGGAAGGGGAATTTTACCCTTTCTTAAGAGAGTTTGTGACTCAAAATATCACAGGAATTCAATGGATTGCAAGTGAGGCTTGGGTTACAGCTTCAATATTAGCAGAAACATATCCATTCTTAGATGGCACAATTGGGTTTGCAATACGTCAAGGACACATTCCAGGTCTTCAGGATTACCTCAAATCGGTGACCCCAGAAAGGTACTCTTCTAACCCTCAAGTTAAGGAGTTGTGGGAGGCTCTCTATGGTTGTTCCCCCTCCACATCCAGCTTGAACAGTCATTTGCCCTCCTGCACAGGAAAGGAAACTCTCAGACAAGAACACTCTGCCTACATGAACACATCCAGCCCTCGTGTGGCCTACAATGTATATAAAGCAGTGTATGCCTTTGCTTATTCTCTACATAATCTCATTCACTGTAAACCTGAAAATGGACCATTTGAGAATGTATCATGTGCAAACCTCAACAATGTGTTTCCATGGCAGGTAAAAGTCCCTAATGGTTTAAAGAGAACTGATTTTCACAGAGAATAGTGATTATATCTTGCATCTTTTTCTTCTTAAAATTAGTTTTTAATTGTAAATGTCTGCCCCCTCCCTCCATTTTTTTCCCTTCTTGTTGCTTTTTTTCTTCTCCAAAGCTTCAGCATTATTTACAGGAAATCTCTTTCTCTGTTTCTGGAGAAAAAGTCAGTTTTGATGTTAAGGGAGATTCAATCCCATCATATGATTTAATAAACTGGCAAAGACATGCAAGTGGAGATATTCAGTTTATTAAAGTGGGCCTCTATGATGGTGCTCAGCAAACTGGAAGAGAACTGTTGATTGTGGAGCAGGCCATTATGTGGTCTCACCAACAGAACAAGGCAAGGTGTTGACTGTGCACTGCAGTGCCATCTGTTTTTCTATTAAAAACACTGTCACTATGTGACCTTTGAGCCAATATTGGCATTATAACATTGTGAATAATTAAAAAGGGTGACTTGTTTATGTTTAAATACTCCTAAGTCTGCTGTTATATATATATATATATATATATATATATACATATATATATATATATATATTCTTTATTTATTTATTTAGGTACCTGTGTCTGTATGCAGTAACAGCTGCACTCCAGGATTCAGGAAGGCTGTCCGTCGTGGGCAACCTTTGTGCTGCTTTGATTGTGTTCCATGTGATATTGGCAAGATCAGTAATCAGACAGGTGAGAGCATCCTACTGTATGTTTTCCTATTGACAAGAATATATAAAGACTCACATCATTTCTTCATGGTCTTATTAAATTTGTCTTCTTGTTTTCCTCATTTGCCTTAATTGATCTGATTTTATAATTTCTCTTTATTTATAGATTCAGTAGATTGTCTGTCGTGCCCTGAAGATTTTTGGTCCAATGTGAATGGAACAATATGTGTCCCGAAGGTGGTTGAGTTTCTCTCCCATGATGCAATGGGAATCACCCTGACTGTGATAGCTGTAGTTGGAGCATTTCTGACTGTCACAGTGCTGGTAATATTTCTTTACAACAAAGGAACCCCTATAGTCCGTGTGAATAACTCAGAACTAAGTTTTTTCATCTTGTTATCACTGACTCTGTGTTTTCTATGCGCTTTGGTGTTTATTGGGGAACCCACATCCTGGTCCTGCATGCTGCGACACACTGCCTTCAGCATCACTTTCTCTCTCTGCATCTCCTGCATCCTTGGCAAGACTTTAGTGGTGTTGGCAGCTTTTACAGCTACTCGACCTGGAAACAATATAATGAAATGGTTGGGCCCCACACAGCAGAGAATAATCATCTTCTGCTGCACTCTGGTCCAGGTGGTCATATGTACTGCTTGGCTTACAATATCCCCTCCTTTCCCCTATAGAAACACTAAATATCAACAGTCCAAGATCATCCTGGATTGCAGTGTGGGCTCTGATCTGGCCTTCTGGTGTGTGCTGGGATATATAGGCCTTTTGGCCTGTGTCTGCTTTCTTCTAGCTTTTCTGGCTCGGAAGTTACCAGGCAATTTTAATGAGGCCAAATACATCACCTTCAGCATGCTTATATTTTGTGCAGTCTGGCTGGCATTTGTACCTGCATATGTCAGTTCACCTGGTAAATTTACAACTGCTGTGGAGATTTTTGCTATTTTAGCTTCTAGTTTTGGCCTGCTCTTCTGCTTGTTCACCCCCAAATGTTACATTATTTTATTAAAGCCTGAGAAGAACACAAAGCAACATTTAATGGGGAAAATTACAAAATAAAATACTTTTGTGTAATTGCATTTATAAAATATTTGAGACTTAATGAATGTGAAAAAAACTGTACAATTTCAAGACATACATACAGTAACTGTGGAAACCAAATAACCCAATTATATCTGTAATATTCTTCAAGATTAATATTAAAGAACATTCTATATTCTCTAAGATTATATTTATATTTATGATATTTGCTAATAATAATTATATATATATATATATATATATATATATATATTATAAAGTACATGTTTACAAATTGCAATTTGGGTCTTTAGAAAACATTGTGTGTTCTTAATATTATGGTGCATTCAAAAGTATTTGGACACTTCACTGGATTTTAGTCTGAGGCTGGCACTCACTGGCTGGAAACTGTGGCTCTCACAGTAACATTGGTTAGAGAAGTACACACAGGAGCTATGGAGGGACCTCAACTATAGGCTCCATGGCAGGATTGGGCTCGGAAGGGCCTAAATGAGCTAGATCAGTGGTTTCCAATCATGTTCCTGGAGAACTCCCAAGACTGCACATTTTTGATGTCTCTCTTGTCTTTTACACCTGGAATAAAGATGTGTTTTCAGTGATCCAATCACAGGTGGTCAGCCAAACCACATTGCCATTTCCACCTGATTTTAATGAGCACTTTAAATACATCTCCTGTCAATGGATTTTGTTTTGTCATGACCCTACCCACTTATTTCATCAAACCCCCACATCACTTTCGAGGAGTGATGATTTTCACAAATAAAATTAACTAACCAAATATGCAGATTATAACTGAGCAGAAAAGAAAGCAAATGAAATGGATGATGGATGGCAGCTGCAATGTCCACTATATTGTTTTCTTTTTTTTTTTACAACACAAAGTTCGAAATGCTTGTTTTGATACTCTTTTATAACACATCATAGTACTATCATGTGTTAGGAGAGTGGATGGTGAGTAGATGTTTCTTTACTGTGGTTCGGGACACATTTAGAATGTATAAGCTTTTACATTACACATGCAATGTGCTAACATGAATTTCTGCATGCATTTCTACATGCATCTCCTTATGTGGTGTCAGTGATCTGATACAAAAAATGTTGACCTTGTTTGCACTTTATTTAGTGATGATTTATCCAATCATACATACAGTATCTCACAAAATTGAGTACACCCCTCACATTTCAGCAAAAAATTTAGTATATCTTCTCAAGGGACAATACTACACAAATGAAACTTGGATATATTTTAGAGTAGTCAATGTGCAGCTTGTGTAGAAGTACAAATTTACTGTCCTCTAAATATAACTCAACATATAGCCATTATTGTCAAAATAACTATCAAAAAAAATGAGTACACCCTAAGTGAACATGTCAAAACTGTGTCCAAAGTGTCAATATTTTGTAGAGGCACCATTGTTATCTAGCACTGCCTTAATTCTCGTGGGCATGGAATTCACCAGAGCTGCACAGGTTGTTGCTGGGATCATCTTCCACTCCTCCATAATGATATCACAGAGCTGCTGGATGTTAGACACATGGTGCTTCTCCACCTTCTGCTTGAGGATGCCCCACATGTGCTCAATAGGGTTCAGGTCTGGAGACATACTTGGCCACTCCATCACCTTCATCTTCAGCTTCATCAGCAAGGCAGCTGTCATCTTGCGGTGTGTTTGGGGTGGTTATTATGTTGGAAAACTGCCGTTCGGCACAGTTTCTGAAGGGAGGGCATCATCTTCTGCTTCGGAATGTCACAGTACATGTTGGAATCCATGTTTCCCTCAATGAACCACAGCTCCCCAGTACCAGCAGTAGTCATGCAGCCCCAGACCATGATGCTACCACCACCATGCTTGACTGTAGGCAAGGCACAATTTTCTTGGTACTCCTCACCAGGGCATCGCCACACATGCTGGACACCATCTGAGCCAAACAAGTTTACCTTAGACTCATCAGACCACAGGACATGGTTCTAGTAATTCATGCTCTTGGCCAGGTTGTCTTCAGCAAACTGTTTGCAGGCTTTTTTGTGAGCCAGCTTCAGAAGAGGCTTCCTTCTGGGACGATGACCATGCAAACCGACTTGTTGCAGTGTGTGGCGTATGGTCTGAGCACTGACAAGCTGACCTTCCAATTCTGCAACCTCTAAAGCAATGCTGGCAGCACTCATGCGTCTGTTTTTTGAAGCCAGCTTCTGCACCTGACGCACAGGACAAGGACTCAGGCGAGGCCTGTTCCGAGTGAAACCCATCTTGGAAAACCTTTGTATGACAGTGGCCACTGTACTGTAACTCAGTTCCAGGCTTTTACCGAACTTCTTATAGCCTCGACCATCTTTGTGGAGAGCAACAATTCTAATTCTCAAATCCTCAGAGAGTTCTTTGAGGTGTCATTTTGAACATCCAGTGATCAGTATGAGAAAATTGTACTCAAAGCACCAAATTTTAACTGCTCTAACACAAGATACACAAATTTGTATGGTCCTGTCTAACAGACAAAAACATGAGCATGATGAATAGGAGAGAGACCGTAGGGCACTATGTCTAAAAAAATTAGATTTATTGCCCCTCATAAAAATACCACCCACCAAGCCCCCAATCCCTTCCTCCCTCCCGCCATAACTGGACATCTTTTTGGACACCTGTTGTACACCCCCCACCCATCTAAATGGCGATCTGGTTATCCACTCCAGTGTGTTTAAGGAATTTATGACTGTTTTTGTGTGTGGGGCCGTTGTTATGTGATTTTAAACTTTAAATGATGAAATTGTGTTAAAGGGATGTTTTTATTAAAGTGTTTTCACATCAAATATGCGTGTAAAACGTGCAATGATTGTTTTCCCTACAAGTCAAGACGTGTTGGTGTAATTAAAACAATTTTAGGCAAAGTTAGAAAATAAAGCATTAGATACGTTAGTTTTTCTATCATTACAATTATAGATAGTTTGACAAAGTTAAATAAAAAGAAGAAGAGTTGAGAGTGTTTGTTCATCTAACAAAAAAGCACCAAACACGTTCGTTAACATTAGAAAATGCTGTCTTATCTTACCGTGTTGTGAAATAAAAAATATCAGACCATTAAGTAAGATCATACAGTTTAAAAGTAAAAAAAAGAGCCTTCATTTAAAAATAAACAAACATTGTTCGTTAAAACACCAGTATCCGGCAGTAGTCAAAAACTCCTTGGTTGTCTTTTGTTACAATTTAGGTAAGTTAGCTAAGTTTGTCACGACAGAAAAACGAAAAGAAAGAATCCCCGAGCGTCTAGCACTGATCACTGACTTCCTAACGCTGCGCTGTCAAACTCAGAATGAGTCCGGGAGTGCAGCGGCCAAACCACGTCTACGACCAACCCCTAACACGGGGGCGGAGAGACCGAACCAAAGATTTAAAATAATTAAAGTAATGCTTTAACATTAGAACGAACGTTATTTTAATAAATCTTTAGCAGTTCTTAATTAATGAAACCGTACAGCATTCGCCCTAAACCTTTTCACTTTAAAATTAGGATAGCCTATACAAGATTCCTTTTAAACATACATCTCTAAACCACAGGCTTTTATTTTATTTAGTTATTCACAATTAATTTAGTGGATCCTTTATTTACTTTTTGTTTTTGTCAAGTTTAAGACTTCTGACTTGTTATATAACCCAGACGTTTTCACTTTTAAAAGTTAGATTATACAAGTATCCTTTTAAACAAAAATCACTAATCCACAGGCCTTTATTTTATTTAATTATTCACACTTAATTTAGTCATGCCTATTATTTACTCTTTGATTTTTGTCAAACTTAAGTCATCTCGCTGTGATGTCAGCATAAAAAATTAGATTAGGCCTACACAAGTTTATTCCTAAACATAAACCTCTAAGCCACGGGTTTTTATTTTGTTTATTTATTTACACTTAATACCTTTATTTTACTATTTGAATTTGTCAATCTTAACTTCCGATGTGGTATAACAGTTAAAATGCACGTATGCACGTACAAATATCTAACAGGAATGAAACCAAATGTTTTTGTTTCATACCGCGTAATAAAATCAACACAGGATTTCTCTTTGATCTTCCACCCGTAAGGTTTGTGGTGTGTTATCTATCAATTGAAACGCGCGTAATTAGACGTCTAAAATTTTACAACATGCACCTGCAAATGCGCAGGGTCTTCGGGGGCTGCCAACTTTGGCCTAAACTTCAGTGATCAAAGTTCAGTGATCATCTATTTTATGACATACAACTGCGTGTGTGAACATTGTCAAAAGTTCATTGGAATGGTTCACTGGATGGTCAACACACACACACACACACACTAAAACAACTCCTACATTTAAACATTTAGACTTTTACAAATGAAAACTTTTAGAAGCACACCGGGTATCTCTACAAGATGATGAAAAACAGCATGATTAAACAACGATATGACTTTTGTTTTAACAAATACATTTTTAGATCTTTCAAACCTAAAACCATGATGCTCTAAACAAACCAAGGATTAGAAGCAGTCAAATTATCCTCTGATGAACGCAAGACGGTTACAGAGTCTTTCTTTATGAATTAGAGTTAAATTAGACTACAAGTTAGTCTTCATAAGGTTGTTTGCAACAAAACTAATACCTACAAATGTCTCACAGAATCTTTACAGCAGTTTAGACTTTCTCTCTCACTTTCAAAATGGTATTATTAACCGTGTGTTTAAATGCAGCATGTTTATTTTTTACACTATAATGTTTTATTTTATTAAAATAAAAACAACTGGTCTATATAGGGTTATTTTACTAAGATATGATCGAATAATTGACAGAGGAAATAGTTCAAATAATCGATAAGTCCAACTTATCAATCCCTGTTTGATGTGTCTGACGGTTTGTGACAAATATCTTACTGATACAGACCTGTTAAGATGTTAAGTATGTGTGAAACATGTGTAAAGTTCAATATTACTGGTAAAAATAGTATAATAAAACAAACACACACACACACACACACAAATCTGATTATGATACATTTTAAATATGTGTAAAATTGTATATGTTGTTTTTACTTTTTGTTGTTAAGAAATGTTTTCATTTTAATCTAGCCTGTAGTTAGTATATCTGTACTGTAAAATAACAAATATACATTTTCACTTAAAATTTCTCAGTAAAATAATTACACCTACAGTTTTAAACACATCGTGCGTCACTAAAGCAAGTCATGATGTCTATTGTCTTTAAATTAAACTTTAGTTTTATTCTTTAATTTCTTTAAAATAGCCTGATGATAATGCACCCAAGTGCTTTTCTCCCATGAGTAGATAATTCTTCGGATGTGTTTGTGACAAACACATCATTTCAACACATCACACATTCAAATTATTTACCCGCGGTGTTTAACAGCCAGAGGGAATACATGTTGTTTTCTAATGTTCATGAAACCTACAGTATATCGGTGTAAATTTCTCACCTAGAACACAAAACTTGTACATTTGGACTATTTGACTCTTTTGTAGGTAGCATGTCATTTGAAATGGTTTACTAAAAGATTAAAGCATCAGCATCTGTGTTTTCAACATGAAAGAGTTGTGCAAGGATGTTTCAACTATTATCGTCGTTTCTTTTTGACCCTAACAAACTGGTAATGAATTTTCTATGGCAGGATTTACAATGTACAGTTCTCATACTATGTGCGTAAATAGTTGTGCTACAACATTTATGATTATCTTTGAATGCCAACAGATTTTGTTAGGGATGTGACGCATCTAAGAATAATAATCTTTTGTAAATTATATTTTTTTCTTACACCGGTAGTTTTAGTCATATTATCAAGATTTCAGATGGCCGTTCACAATTGTGTGTTGGACTGTGTATGTTTTAGGTGAAGACAACTCTTTGTGAGATGTCATCATAATAGGAATAAATGAAAATCAAGAAATTAAGTAACAGCCTTTTGTCTTTGAGATATTTATTTTAGTGCAACATTGTGTCTGTCCACACATGAAGTATCAACACGAAAATTAAGTCTTGCTGTCTTACCCTTAAAACTATTACAACTGAAACTAAATTAAACTATTGCACTGAAAGCTGTACATTCATTTAAGTTTGAGCATGTTAAATTTCCACGCTCTTGTAAAGAGTATTGATACATTTCATCCATAATCATTCAAGAGACAAAATCACTAAGAAAGAGAGTATAGCAAGACAAGAAAATGTTTATAATGCAGATAGAATTCAGGAAATCTGATTCCTAAACAATTGTGAAAGTTTATTAAATGCGGATTTGTAAATTATATTTTTTTTACTCCACTGGATTTAGTCATCTTGCGCAGATAGCAGACGACACAATTCACATTTCGTTTCTTTGTCTGTATTTGTTTTAAGACTCCTCCACAAGTTCATGCTAAACTTTGCACGGGGAAAGCGTGCATGACGAGTACATACTTAATCATTTAAGAAAATCATTGAACATTTGACTGAACTTTTTATTATTTTGACAAACCTCCAATTCAAATTACTTCCCTCGAGGCGTTTGTCCACAGAATCTTTTTCAACAACGCCATTAAAGAATGTTATCAGTCACTATCGCCAGCTTCTGCGACTCAAATAAAGCGACATCTCTGGTGGACGTAAACATCTACAATGGGTGCATGTGGTAAACATCTTTGTTTTTCCACTTCTGTCATATTTGTTAGATGTAATGTAAACAATATTTTGATAACTATGATGTTCCACGCTTTTGTAAAGGTTATAGAAAGAATTCAAACATAAATCTTTACATAGGAATTATCTTTGCTCAAAGCGAATTGACTAAAATCATTGAATTGCGAAACGCAAAAGTGTATACATCATTTAAGAAAAAGTGCTATAATGTATACAGAATACAGAAATCCTCCTCTTGATCTATTGTGACTGACATTTTACTAAGTCAGACGATCAGGATTATGGATGATGCGGCTCACATTTTGTTTGTTGGACTGCATATGTCATTACTATGACTGTACTGTAGGTGTGGCCTTCTCTCTGAGAGCCATCAGCATTCAGTGTTTATAGAAATAAATGAAAATTAAGAAAAATTTCTTGAGAGTGTTTGACTAAGTCGGTATGGTCTAGCGGTTAGGAACATGTGGTCCCATATGGTCTAGCGGTTAGGATTCCTGGTTTTCACCCAGGCGGCCCGGGTTCGACTCCCGGTATGGGAAGTAATGTTTTGGGGAAGTCGTGGCCTAAGGGTTAGAGAGTCGGACTCGTAATCCAAAGGTAATGTTCACGGTGTGTGTGTTCACTGCTGTGTGTGGGACACTTTGGATGGGTTAAATGCAGAGCACGAATTCCGAGTATGGATCACCATACTTGGCCGTATGTCACTTTCACTTCTTTTTTTAGGTCAATTATCTATCTATTTGATGTGAGACCCCATTAAGTTTAGACACGAAAATTAAGGCGTTCTGTTTTACACTTACAACTGAAACATATCTAACCATTGTGGTCAAAGCTACATATTCAGTAAAGTTTGAGGTTGTACACAGTCTTGAAAAGGCTACAGACACAAAATATCAAGGATTTTTTTTTTTATTGTTTTGTGCTCCCTATGTAACTCGAGAGTCCAAGTCACTAAGAAAAGTATCATATGAATACAGAAAACCCACTCATGATCATCTGGGTATATTTTTGTAAATGTTGTTTTAAATTACTTTTTTCTTACGCCACTACATCTAGAGCTCTTGTTCAGATAGCTGATGATGATGTGCACATTTTATTCATCGTACTCATTTCTTTCAACATTTCCGCTTGAGATTAATGCGTAGGTAATGTGACCGCAATTAAGAAACATAGCATTATACTACATTCCCTTTGAAAAGGTTATAGGCATAGTCATTTATACAGGAAATATGTTTGCACAACAGAAACATGTATCAGCATAACAAAAACCTAATACTGAAATCCTCTCTTCTAAATATATTTTTAAAGTTTTAATGTTGCTTTTGACGGCCTGCCCGCTAGCTGATACCACTCTATACTTTTCATTGTTTTTTAGATGAAGACTATTCTCAGAAACTGGTCAAACATGTCGCGAGTGTTTGCAGGAAAACATTATAAGATAATAAAAGGATAGTCCTTCTACAAGAGATTGTTTAAACTGAGATTGTGACGTACTGTAGAGCTTTTTCTGGTCTGTCTACAAAGCGGCCACGAGACACAACCCCCTCGATCTTACTGTTTCTCTGTTACATGTACATCTATTTCATTTAGAACACAAAGTTGCACATTACAAGTTGAAGATAGTGTGGAAACACTATTTTCTTTGCACACGTCTCTAAACATGACTTTAATAAATAAATCACAGATGTCATGTAGTTAATTCATTGAAAGGTGCATGTTTTTTTGACCGTTTTAGATGGTCTGCACCAGCACACAGACACATTCAATTCAATTCAATTCAATTCAATTCAATTCAATTCAAGTTTATTTCTATAGCGCTTTTTACGATACAATCGTTGCAAAGCGCTTTACAGGAAATTAAGTTTCTACAATATATATATACATTGTAGAAACTTAATATATTAACTTATGGCAAAATTTGTTAATTCTGCATGTTGTTGGGGGATCAGAGGTTGGCATCCTCTGAGGTCCTCCGAGGGGTCGGCATCATCTCTTCTCAGGTGTTTGGTCATCTCAGATCATTTAAGGGCTGGATCCAGACTGAAGCTTGTGTAATTCCTAGTTACCATGGGATGTTAATCCCGTGGCAGAAACAGAGAAACAAAGAGACATAATTAGCGTAGCTGTTGTTCCATTCAAGCAAAAATTATTTGTTCAACCCAAGCTAAAGAATAATAATGTGCGTTTGATCAGATATAACTGCAGTACAAGATTATGAGATGCATTATATGAATGCATTATGTGAATGCTTGGCTAAAGAGATGTGTCTTTAATCTAGATTTAAACAGAGAGAGTGTGTCTGAACCCCGAACGTTATCAGAAAGGCTATTCCAGAGTTTGGGAGCCAAATATGAAAAAGCTCTACCTCCTTTAGTGGATTTTGCTATTCTAGGTACTACCAAGAGTCCAGAGTTTTGCGACCTTAGGGAGCGTGATGGATTGTAGCGAGATAGAAGACTCGTTAGGTACGCAGGAGCTAAACCATTTAGGGCCTTATAGGTAAGTAATAATATTTTGTAACTGATACGGTACTTAATAGGTAGCCAGTGCAGAGACTGTAAAATTGGGGTAATATGATCATATTTTCTTGACCTGGTAAGGACTCTAGCCGCTGCATTTTGGACTACCTGTAGCTTGTTTATTGAAGATGCAGGACAACCACCTAGCAGGGCATTACAATAGTCCAGTCTAGAGGTCATGAATGCATGAACTAGCTTTTCTGCATCAGAAACAGGTAACATGTTCCTTAGCTTGGCAATGTTTCTAAGATGGAAGAATGCTGTTTTTGTAACATTGGAAATATGTTTTTCAAAAGACAAGTTGCTGTCTAATATAACACCCAGATTTTTGACTGTAGAGGAAGTAGCAGGACATCCGTCTAGTTGCAAATTGTAATCCAAGAGATTCTGTGTACTGTTATTTGGTCCAATAAGTAATATCTCTGTCTTATCTGAATTTAATAGGAGAAAATTATTGGTCATCCAATCTTTTACATTTTTAACACAATCAGTTAACTTAGATTATTTAGAAGTTTCATCTGGTCTTGTTGAGATATATAGTTGAGTATCATCAGCATAGCAATGGAAACTAATCCCGTATTTTCTAGTAATATTACCAAGGGGCAGCATGTATATTGAAAACAGCAGAGGACCTAGGACAGATCCTTGTGATCCTTGTGGAATACACGTTTTAAGTATTCATCTGACCAAAAGGTTTGATCCTGGGGAAACAGCGGCTGTGTGTTGTCATGATTGTCTTCAGAATTGATCCGCTTTTATTTAAACAATGCGGCATGAAGTTACTGTATTCAACAGCACAGTCCCTTGAAATATTGCAGTATATCTTTTTTCCCTTCTAAATATCTAAACATGTATTTAGCTTAAATATTAGTTGTTAAGTGTTTACAAAGTTGTCATACCTGTTGTTGAATTTTATAACATATATTTCACCAAACCTAGAGGACTAAAAATAGGTTTAGCATAAGTCCGCATTTCAGCTGTTAGCCTGAAAATGCAATTGAACTGAGATTTCATTACTGAGATAATCTACAGAATGTGAAACAAGTTCACAGTTACATTAGCGTTTTGGATTTTAGTTTATGTTGAATATTGTTTGTTACTGTTTCACAGGTTTAACGACTCATTACTTGAAGACTGTACTGTATAAATTACAAAGTTTTCCACCATAGTAGGCCGACTCTGAAACCAGGCATGTAGAAAGAACAAACCAGTCTTATAAACTCACTGATTTGTTTTAACAACTTTAAAATATAATCTGCACAAGCGATACGCTCTTAAAATCGATAGTGCGCAAAACATATGTAAAAGGACGGATAACATATTAATGTGATGTTTTGGTTCGTTTCTTACACAACAGAGCATTACTTAACGTTTTTATTAAGTTTTAATATAAAAGATAATAGTCTGTTAACAATTTAGATGCTTTTATTATGAAGTCGCACAAAGAACCGCTGAAGTACGTACCGTTTGTTAACACGGAATTAATTGAAATAATAGCCTACCATGAGCTTATTTAACCGCTTTATTTACAGTATGCTGAATGTAAAACTCTTAAACAGAAACATTAAAACATTTCAAACTTGTCAAACAACCGCTTCAATACATTCCTCTTATGAAAACGTTTAAAATAGAATACTGTCAAACAGAACGTTGTCTGCAAGGTCCCAATGTGTAAATTGCTTGAAAACGCTTGAAGCTACGCATTTCACAGTACATACACAGATATGCGTTTTCTTTTGCGTATGTCTCTAAACAATAGCTAGGTAAATGACTTACAGTTGATACGTCATTTTAAGCGAAAGGTGGGACGACTAGTGTCTTTTTTTTATTTTGACCACACCGATGTTTTGATACCTGCGTTTTAGACGTCTGTCTTTTAAATCTGACCCAGATGTCTCGATATTTTGCTCTTCTTTTTATGAAAACGTGCGGTAAGCAGTTTTTGTCCTCATCTGCAGTATACCGAAGCGTTTTAATACGTCATAAATTCCAATAGTTAGATAGCAAATGCGACTGTTTATTACTGAGGTAAGTCACATCAGAGTTGCATTCTAGTTTTATATTTAACATTTTTCATCTACCTACATGTTTAACGACGCTACTGTTCTAGGTCTCCTCATGCCGTTGTGAGATATAAACCACAAAGTTTTTCATAGTGTTAAGCTTTGAAACTAGAACGATTTTTAAGTTTTCCATGACTTTGTGCGCTCTTTCTGTATGAATTTGTTTACCGCAGTTTCACCGTCCTTATCTTATCTTCCACCGCCTAATTGTAATTGTTAGGCCTTACGCTTCCCAGTTTTTGCTGTTCATATAAGTCGATATTTCTACGAATTTGTTTGATTCAATAAAATATCGCATCTTCATTTGAGACATTTATGTTACATTATACGTAATACATATTTCTTATTAAATATCATTAAATTGATAACAAATAAAAAACTTATCTTGGGGGCGTGACCAATGTTTATGACTTCCCGGTGACAACCCACCCTGTAGCCGAGCAACAGGTTGAGGGTGGGTCCAAACACTAAAACCAACGACGACTGACCTGATAAACTCTGTAGCGGCGTTGCTACCAGGTTTGAAAGTGCTGACGGCGGAGCTACTGGCTTGTCGATCAAAACGTTATCTACATGGAACCCCAAAATCAGCTTCAACAATATCATTAAATTGATAACAAACAAACAAAAAACTTGCTATCTGTACCGGTAAATCGTTACATTTTAAATAAAGACATTTTTATGAAGTCAGAGAACAGAATAACGAGTTGAGAACCTTTTATTTCAACAATATATCGATGAACATACATTGAAGTTGTGAAGAAAATGATCAAATAGCCGTTACACACAGTGGTCAAGCCAGAATAGAAAATCTCTGATGGCCAATATATTTTTGTGTAATATGAAATCAACCAGCGATTCAACAATTTCACACATCACGGATTCAAAATGTTTTGCAGCCAGCGACGTGCATAAATCTGTTACACACATACACAGACAGAGAACTTTGTGAATTCCCATCTGATCCCTACGTTCAGTCATCACATCCAGAATTTCTCTGGTGGTTACACAAACTGGCTCTTTGCTGGTGAGAAACATGCTAGTCAAATCAGGCCATGGGTTATTTTTCAGGCTTCTTACAACGTCCATTTCGTTCTTGAGATTTTTTACATGCTTGGTATCCCCCGTACAATCGTGATTCGAAACGCAAGCATGCTCGATGACCGTTTGCATCAGACCGATCAGCTGTCCTCGGTAATGCGGTTTGAACGTAGTGTCTATGAAGTCAATTACATGACACGTTTTCCCCGCGGGGCAGCCGCACTTCAGCTGATCATCCGTAGTATCGCCAGAACTCCAGTCGCGCTCCATCAACTTTTGCGCAGCGTCAGACATCCTTTTCAGAATTAAATTCTCTCCAAGAGATAAACTTTGTCCCCTAAACGATATAGAATGTTGTTGCCGTTTCCTAGAATCTGGACTGACTGTTTTAATCCGCGACGGTCCAGGTCTTGTACAATTTCAATTTCAGCTTTAGTTTCTGGTTTATGATTCAGATCCGTCGAAGCCTTATTAATTGAAAAATTACAGAGCGCGTCAGGTTCAGACAAATTGGATTGTTGAAGCTGATTTTGGGGTTCCATGTAGATAACGTTTTGATCGACAAGCCAATAGCTCCGCCGTCAGCACTTTCAAACCTGGTAGCAACGCCGCAACAGAGTTTATCAGGTCAGTCGTCGTTGGTTTTAGTGTTTGGACCCACCCTCAACCTGTTGCGCGGCTACAGGGTGGGTTGTCGCCGGGAAGTCATAAACATTGGTCACGCCCCCAAGATAAGTTTTTTTTATTTTCTTTGTTATCAATTTAATGATATTTAATAAGAAATATGTATTACGTATAATGTAACATAAATGTCTCAAATGAAAATGCGATATTTTATTGAATCAAACAAATTTGTAGAAATATCGACTTATATGGACAGCAAAAACTAGCAAGCGTAAGGCCTAACAATTACAATTAGGTGGTGGAAGATAAGATAAGGACGGTGAAACTGCGGTAAACAAATTCATACAGAAAGAGCACACAAAGTCATGGAAAACCTAAAAATCATTCTGGTTTCAAAGCTTAACACTATGAAAAACGGCGTGAGGAGACCTAGAACAGTAGCGTCGTTAAACATGTAGGTAGATGAAAAATGTTAAATATAAAACTAGAATGCAACTCTGATGTGACTTACCTCAGTAATAAACAGTCGCATTTGCTATCTAACTATTGGAATTTATGACGTATTAAAACACTTCGGTATACTGCAGATGAGGACAAAAACTGCTTACCGCACGTTTTCATAAAAAGAAGAGCAAAATATCGAGACATCTGAGTCAGATTTAAAAGACAGACGTCTAAAACGCAGGTATCAAAACATCGGTGTGGTCAAAATAAAAAAAAAGACACTAGTCGTCCCACCTTTCGCTTAAAATGACGTATCAACTGTAAGTCATTTACCTAGCTATTGTTTAGAGACATACGCAAAAGAAAACGCGTATCTGTGTATGTACTGTGAAATGCGTAGCTTCAAGCGTTTTCAAGCAATTTACACGTTGGGAGCTTGCAGACAACGTTCTGTTTGACAGTATTCTATTTTAAACGTTTTCATTAGAAGAATGTATTGAAGTGGTTGTTTGACAAGTTTGAAATGTTTTAATGTTTCTGTTTAAGAGTTTTACATTCAGCATACTGTAAATAAAGCGGTTAAATAAGCTCATGGTAGGCTATTATTTCAATTAATTCCGTGTTAACAAACGGTACGTACTTCAGCGGTTCTTTGTGTGATTTCATAATAAAAGCATCTAAATTGTTAACAGACTATTATCTTTTATATTTTTATATTTTATATTATCTTTAAAACTTAATAAAAACGTTAAGTAATGCTCTGTTGTGTAAGAAACGAACCAAAACATCACATTAATATGTTATCCGTCCTTTTACATATGTTTTGCGCACTATCGATTTTAAGAGCGTATCGCTTGTGCAGATTATATTTTAAAGTTGTTAAAACAAATCAATGAGTTTATAAGACTGGTTTATTTTTCTACATGCCTGGTTTCAGAGTCGGCCTACTACGGTGGAAAACTTTGTAATTTATACAGTACAGTATTCAAGTAATGAGTCGTTAAACCTGTGAATCCATAACTCTAATGTAACTTTGAGCTTGTTTCACATTCTGTAGATTATCTCAGTAATGATCAAAAAAACATGCACCTTTCAATGAATTAACTACATGACATCTGTGATTTATTTATTAAAGTCATGTTTAGAGACGTGTGCAAAGAAAATAGTGTTTCCACACTATCTTCAACTTGTAATGTGCAACTTTGTGTTCTAAATGAAATAGATGTACATGTAACAGAGAAACAGTAAGATCGAGGGGGTTGTGTCTCGTGGCCGCTTTGTAGACAGACCAGAAAAAGCTCTACAGTACGTCACAATCTCAGTTTAAACAATCTCTTGTAGAAGGACTATCCTTTTATTATCTTATAATGTTTTCCTGCAAACACTCGTGACATGTTTGACCAGTTTAGGGCCCACAGCCATATCACCCTGCAGCCCAAGACTGGTTGCCCACTGAAGCTACGCAGGGTTGAGCCTGGTCAGTACCTGGATGGGAGACCTCCTGGGAAAACTAGGTTGCTGTTGGAAGAGGTGTTTGTGAGGCCAGCAGGGGGTGCTCACCCTGTGGTCTGTGTGGGTCCTAACGCCCCAGTATAGTGACGGGGACAAGCACCGTCTTTCGGATGAGATGTTAAACCGAGGTCCTGACTCTCTGTGGTCATTAAAAATCCCATGACACTCATCGTAAAGAGTAGGGGTGTAACCCCGGTGTCCTGGCAAAATTCCCGCCACTGGCATCTGACCATCATGGCCTCCTAATAATCCCCATCCACTTGATTGGCTCCATCACTCTCTCTCTCCTCTCCACTCCACCTGTAGCTGGTGTGTGGTGAGCGCACTGGGGCCGTTGTCCTGTGGCTGCCGTCGCATCATCCAGGTGGACGCTGCACACTGGTGGTGGTTGAGGAGAGACCCCCCACATTGTAAAGCGCTTTCGGTGTACAGCAATACACAATAAAGCGCTATATAAATGCATCATTCATTCATTCATTCTGTTTCTGAGAATAGTCTTCATCTAAAAAACAATGAAAAGTATAGAGTGATATCAGCTAGTGGGCAAGCCATCAAAAGCAACATTAAAACTTTAACAATATATTTAGAAGAGAGGATTTCAGTATTAGGTTTTTGTAATGCTGATACATGTTTCTGTTGTGCAAACATATTTCCTGTATAAACGACTATGTCTATAACCTTTTCAAAGGGAATGTAGTATAATGCTATGTTTCTTAAATGCAGTCACATTACCTACGCATTAATCTCAAGCGGAAATGTTGAAAGAAATGAGTATGACGAATAAAATGTGCACATCGTCTTCAGCTGAACAAGAGCTCTAGATGTAGTGGCGTAAGAAAAAAGTAATTTAAAACAACATTTACAAAAATATACCCAGATGATCATGAGTGGGTTTTCTGTATTCATATGATACTTTTCTTAGTGACTTGGACTCTTGAGTTACATAGGGAGCACAAAACAATAAAAAAAAAAATCCTTGATATTTTGTGTCTGTAGCCTTTTCAAGACTGTGTACAACCTCAAACTTTACTGAATATGTAGCTTTGACCACAATGGTTAGATATGTTTCAGTTGTAAGTGTAAAACAGAACGCCTTAATTTTCGTGTCTAAACTTAATGGGGTCTCACATCAAATAGATAGATAATTGACCTAAAAAAAGAAGTGAAAGTGACATACGGCCAAGTATGGTGATCCATACTCGGAATTCGTGCTCTGCATTTAACCCATCCAAAGTGTCCCACACAGTGAACACACACACCGTGAACATTACCTTTGGATTACGAGTCCGACTCTCTAACCCTTAGGCCTCGACTTCCCTAAAACATTACTTCCCATACCGGGAGTCGAACCCAGGCCGCCTGGGTGAAAACCAGGAATCCTAACCGCTAGACCATATGGGACCATATGTTCCTAACCGCTAGACCATACTGACTTAGTCAAACACTCTCAAGATTTTTTTCTTAATTTTCATTTATTTCTATAAACACTGAATGCTGATGGCTCTCAGAGAGAAGGCCACACCTACAGTACAGTCATAGTAATGACATATACAGTCCAACAAACAAAATGTGAGCCGCGTCATCCATAATCCTGATCGTCTGACTTAGTAAAATGTCACTCACAATAGATCAAGAGGAGGATTTCTGTATTCTGTATACATTATAGCACTTTTTCTTAAATGATGTATACACTTTTGCATTTCGTAATTCAATGACTTTAGTCAATTCGCTTTGAGCAAAGATAATTCCTATGTAAAGATTATGTTTGAATTCTTTCTATAACCTTTACAAAAGCGTGGAACATCATAGTTATCAAAATATTGTTTACATTACATCTAACAAATATGACAGAAGTGGAAAAACAAAAATGTTTACCACATGCACCCATTGTAGATGTTTACGTCCACCAGAGATGTCGCTTTATTTGAGTCGCAGAAGCTGGCGATAGTGACTGATAACATTCTTTAAAGGCGTTGTGTTGAAAAAGATTCTGTGGACAAACGTCTCGAGGGAAGTAATTTGAATTGGATGAATTGAATTGGACAATTTCAAATGTTCAATGATTTTCTTAAATGATTAAGTATGTACTCGTCATGCACGCTTTCCCCGTGAAAAGTTTAGCATGAACTTGTGGAGGAGTCTTAAAACAAATACAGACAAAGAAACGAAATGTGAATTGTGTCGTCTGCTATCTGAGAAAGATGACTAAATCCAGTGGAGTAAAAAAATATAATTTACAAATCCGCGTTTAATAAACTTTCACAATTGTTTAGGAATCAGATTTCCTGAATTCTATCTGCATTATAAACATTTTCTTGTCTTGCTATACTCTCTTTCTTAGTGATTTTGTCTCTTGAATGATTATGGATGAAATGTATCAATACTCTTTACAAGAGCATGGAAATTTAACATGCTCAAACTTAAATGAATGTACAGCTTTCAGTGCAATAGTTTAATTTAGTTTCAGTTGTAATAGTTTTAAGGGTAAGACAGCAAGACTTAATTTTCGTGTTGATGCTTCATGTGTGGACAGACACAATGTTGCACTAAAATAAATATCACAAAGACAAAAGGCTGTTACTTAATTTCTTGATTTTCATTTATTCCTATTATGATGACATCTCACAAAGAGTTGTCTTCACCTAAAAACATACACAGTCCAACAAACAATTGTGAACGGCCATCTGAAATCTTGATAATATGACTAAAACTACCGGTGTAAGAAAAAAAAATATCATTTAACAAAAGATTATTATTCTTAGATGTGTCACATCCCTAACAAAATCTGTTGGCATTCAAAAATAATCATAAATGTTGTAGCACAACTATTTACGCACATAGTATGAGAACTGTACATTGTAAAACCTGCCATAGAAAATTCATTACCAGTTTGTTAGGGTCAAAAAGAAACGACGATAATAGTTGAAACATCCTTGCACAACTATTTCATGTTGAAAACACAGATGCTGATGCTTTAATCTTTTAGTAAACCATTTCAAATGACATGCTACCTACAAAAGAGTCAAATAGTCAAAATGTACAAGTTTTGTGGTCTAGGTGAGAAATTTACACCGATATATTCTAATGTTTCATGAACATTAGAAAACAACTTGTATGCTGTTAAACACCGCGGGTAAATAATTTGAAACGTTGGTCTGTCAAATGAGAAAAGTTCAGTCATACATTTGAAAAACTTTTCTGAAGTAAAAAATGATGTGTTTGTCACAAACACATCCGAAGAATTATCTACTCATGTGAGAAAAGCACTTGGGTGCATTATCATCAGGCTATTTTAAAGAAATTAAAGAATAAAACTAAAGTTTAATTTAAAGACAATAGACATCATGACTTGCTTTAGTGACGCACGATGTGTTTAAAACTGTAGGTGTAATTATTTTACTGAGAAGTTTTAAGTGAAAATGTATATTTGTTATTTTACAGTACAGATATACTAACTACAGGCTAGATTAAAATGAAAACATTTCTTAACAACAAAAAGTAAAAACAACATATACGATTTTACACATATTTAAAATTTATCATAATCAGATTTGTGTGTGTGTGTGTGAGTGAGTGTGTTTTTGTTTTATTGTACTATTTTTAACAGTAATATTGAACTTTACACATGTTTCACACATACTTAACATCTTAACAGGTCTGTATCAGTAAGATATTTGTCACAAACCGTCAGACACATCAAACAGGGATTGATAAGTTGGACTTATCGATTATTTGAACTATTTCCTCTGTCAATTATTTGATCATATCTTAGTAAAATAACCCTATATAGACCAGTTGTTTTTATTTTAATAAAATAAAACATTATAGTGTAAAAAATAAACATGCTGCATTTAAACACACGGTTAATAATACCATTTTTAAAGTGAGAGAGAAAGTCTAAACTGCTGTAAAGATTCTGTGAGACATTTGTAGGAATTAGTTTTGTTGCAAACAACCTTATGATGACTAACTTGTAGTCTAATTTAACTCTAATTCATAAAAAAAGACTCTGTAACCATCTTGCGTTCATCAGAGGATCATTTGACTGCTTCTAATCCTTGGTTTGTTTAGAGCATCATGGTTTTAGGTTTGAAAGATCTAAAAATGTATTTGTTAAAACAAAAGTCATATCGTTGTTTAATCGTGCTGTTTTTCATCATCTTGTAGAGATACCCGGTGTGCTTCTAAAAGTTTTCATTTGTAAAAGTCTAAATGTTTAAATGTAGGAGTTGTTTTAGTGTGTGTGTGTGTTGACCATCCAGTGAACCATTCCAACGAACTTTTGACAATGTTCACACACGCAGTTGTATGTCATAAAATAGATGTGATGGATGCCCTTTGATCACTGAACTTTAGGCCAAAGTTGGCAGCCCCCGAAGACCCTGCGCACTCGCAGGTGCATGTTGTAAAATTTTAGACGTCTAATTACGCACGTCTGTTTCAATTGATAGATAACACACCACAAACCTTACGGGTGGAAAATCAAAGAGAAATCCTGTGTTGATTTTATTACGCGGTATGAAACAAAAACATTTGGTTTCGTTCCTGTTAGATATTTGTATGTGCATACGTGCGTTTTAACTGTTATACCACATCGGAAGTTAAGATTGACAAATTCAAAGAGTAAAATAAAGGTATTAAGTGTAAATAACTAAATAAAACAAAAACCCGTGGCTTAGAGGTGTATGTTTAGGAATAAACTTGTGTAGGCCTAATCTAATTTTTTATGCTGACATCACAGCGAGATGACTTAAGTTTGACAAAAATCAAAGAGTAAATAATAGGCATGACTAAATTAAGTGTGAATAATTAAATAAAATAAAGGCCTGTGGATTAGTGATTTTTGTTTAAAAGGATACTTGTATAATCTAAATTTTAAAAGTGAAAACGTCTGGGTTATATAACAAGTCAGAAGTCTTAAACTTGACAAAAACAAAAAGTAAATAAAGGATCCACTAAATTAATTGTGAATAACTAAATAAAATAAAAGCCTGTGGTTTAGAGATGTATGTTTAAAAGGAATCTTGTATAGGCTATCCTAATTTTAAAGTGAAAAGGTTTAGGGCGAATGCTGTACGGTTTCATTAATTAAGAACTGCTAAAGATTTATTAAAATAACGTTTGTTCTAATGTTAAAGCATTACTTTAATTATTTTAAATCTTTGGTTTGGTCTCTCCGTTAGGGGTTGGTCGTAGGCGTGGTTTGGCCGCTGCACTCCCAGACTCATTCTGAGATTGACAGAGCAGCGTGAGGAAGTCTCGGATCAGTGCTAGACGCTCGGGGATTCTTTCTTTTCGTTTTTCTGTCGTAACAAACTTAGCTAACTTACCAAAATTGTAACGATAGACAACCAAGGAGTTTTTGACTACTGCCGGATACTGTTGTTTTAACGAACAATGTTCATTTATTTTTAAATGAAGGCTCTTTTTTTTTTACTTTTAAACTGTATGATCTTACTTAACGGTCTGATATTTTTTATTTCACAACACGGTAAGATAAGACAGCATTTTCTAATGTTAACGAACGTGTTTGGTGCTTTTTTGTTAGATGAACAAACACTCTCAACTCTTCTTCTTTTTATTTAACTTTGTCAAACTATCTATAATTGTAATGATAGAAAAACTAACGTATCTAATGCTTTATTTTCTAACTTTACCTAAAATTGTTTTAATTACACCAACACGTCTTGACTTGTAGGGAAAACAATCATTGCACGTTTTACACGTATATTTGATGTGAAAACACTTTAATAAAAACATCCCTTTAACACGATTTCACCATTTAAAGTTTAAAATCACATAACAACGGCCCCACACACAAAAACAGTCATAAATTCCTTAAACACACTGGAGTGGATAACCAGATCGCCATTTAGATGGGTGGGGGGTGTACAACAGGTGTCCAAAAATATGTCCAGTTATGGCGGGAGGGAGGGAGGGATTGGGGGCTTGGTGGGTGGTATTTTTATGAGGGGCAATAAATCAATTTTTTTGAGACATAGTGCCCTACGGTCTCTCTAATAGGACATGTGGCTTTGCATGGTTAAACGACGTATAGCTGTTATCACTAGGGTGTACTCACTTTTGTTGCCAGCTTTTTTGACAATAATGGCTGTATTTTGAGTTATTTTCAGAGGACAGTAAATATTTACTGCTATACAAGTTGCACATTGACTACTTTAAAATATATACAAGTTTCATTTCTATAGTATTGTCCTTTGAAAAGATATACTAAAATGATTGCTGAAATGTGAGGGGTGTACTCACTTTTGTGAGATACTGTACATACATACACACACAGGTGTAAACTTGGTCACAGTAACAGGTATAAAACATTTCTGACCTAGCTCTTTCTAAAAAAAAAAAAAATTTTTTATTTATGTTTTTTATTGAAAGAAAGGTGTGAATTGGCATTGACATGACATGCATCATTCTCTACTTCAGGCAACTTCAAGGAAAATGTTATACATCTTATATACATACATACATCTCCCTATCAGTTCAAATGTCACTTACAAGTTGTTAAAAATTGTGTTATGATCAGTTAAGCGGGTAAGCGGAATGGTGGCCAT
Organism: Aspiorhynchus laticeps; assembly: GCA_023376895.1. Lineage (NCBI taxonomy): Eukaryota > Metazoa > Chordata > Actinopteri > Cypriniformes > Cyprinidae > Aspiorhynchus > Aspiorhynchus laticeps. The sequence continues at coordinate 44,416,307 of CM041798.1, forward strand.
GATGTGAACTGGCTCAGGTGTAGGAACCACAGAACAGGAAGGTGCTAAAAGCACGGGATTAGCGACCATTATCACTGGACATGCTGGTGACTATGATATGCCAAGCTCTGTGGCCACTGGAGCTTGGTACGTGGTGCCCCCTCCCAAAAAAATATTTAGAGGAAGGTCCTCCTCGACCCCCACCGTGAAGGAAGAACAACATAGCAAAAGTGCATGGTCAATATACTGTTCCAGGGTAAGGACATTCATACCTTTAGGCAGAAGTGATTTTATGGGCTTGTTAAGGCCATAACAATAGAAATCATTCAAAACATTATACTTTCATATGAGAGAGTTAACCAGAGTACAGAACTCCACTGTGTAGTTCTCGATAGTTTTAGAGCCCTGCCTGAGGAACAACATTCTCTCTGCTGGATCCATGTTGCTATAGTCTTCTGTTAAGCTGCTGGATCTGGGTATGGCAAAGTCTTTTGTAACAGTGAATGAGACAACATAAATGGGATCCAAATGCAGCTTTAATAAAGAGCATAGTCAAAAACAAGCAGGGTCAAACACCAGCAAAACAAAATGACAGAGGCAAGGCAAAAGAGCAATCCACAAAACAGGCGAAGGTCAGGGCAGGCAGAAAACAATCAAAAAACAGGGAAACATTCCAAAATCAAAATCACAAGAAACAAGGGTAAATGCTGAGAAATGTTAATAAGAGCAAAACAAGACTTAGCACTGAACATGGGTGAATGAGCTGCTTAAATGGTCTGGGTGATGGGAAACAGGTGTGAGGGTAATTAGTTCTTAGACAGGAGAATATGGTAAATGGGGTCGGGGAGGAAAAGGTGATGGAGCCTTCTAATGGCATGTGGGAGGAACAACAGGGACTGCACTCTTTTCTTTAGAATTTTTGAAATCCAGTGTTTTAAAATAGCGTTTAAAAAAATGGCGATGATATTTGATATAACGATTGCTATTCATATCAGATAATGATGGAAACTAAAACTTGGCAGGGATATTTATAGGCAGATACTGTAGAACACAACAATTGGTTTAGACATTTGCATTGTTACTAACATATACCCTTTTTGTTGTTAACCTAGTCAATGCACAGCAAATGTGATGCTATACAAATGTGAATTCATGTTTAATTACAGGTACTGATGCTTGCAAATTATTTTCGGTTTGAGATTCAGTTGTTGTGGGTAGGACACTTGCACTGCATATAGAAGACATTATATATTTTTTATTTACAGATATGATATAAACGCACAGAAAAAAATCATGAAAGTACACAATTTCATAGGAAATTTCTCCAGACAAAAATATAAATAATTTTAGGCTTGACACTGCAATATGGGGTTAAACAAAACACTTTTTGGAAGATTGTTTTATGTGTTTGCTTATTATTTAAATTTGTTTAATTTTGAAGAAAAAAAAGTTACATAGAGTAGGTTTAATGGTTGATGAGGGATAGTATTTAAATGAGATTTTACATATTAATTTCTTTGCTGCATCTTGGGTGCTATTATACTTCACATGACCTAAGAAGAAGTCATACATAATGATATGCAAGTTGAGTAACTATATAAAACCTTGGGAGATAGAAACACCTCTTAGCTCTTTTTTGTAGAGCTTGACAGAACAATGATTTACATTTTTGTCTCTTTATTTCACCTTTCTGGTGCAGCTGTTACTTTAAACTGCTCCCCACAGGATGACTTTGATCGGCCAGTGTTCATGACTAGTGGAGACTTCACCATAGGAGGAATTTTTCCTTTACATTATAGAGTAGAGCTTCCTCCAACAGACTACACAAAGAGACCTTTAGCAGCACAGTGTCGAGGGTAAGGACATTTGTTATTTTCAAATAATTTCTGTGCAGTTTAATATTTTATAAACTGTTTAATTGTTATTCCATTTGCCAGATTATAAGATGTCCAACCAATGTTCTAAGCAATTTTACGAAGCTATTTTTGTGAATTTAAATGCAGGTTTGATCCAAGAGCTTTCCGCTGGGCTCTCTCTATGAAACTTGCAGTGGAGGAGATAAACAACAGAAAAGACATCCTGTCAAATCATACACTGTCTTACAGAATTTTTGACTCTTGCTCCACTCCTGTGACTGCTCAGAAAGCAATCCTGGCAGTACTGAATGGAGAGGATCTTGTTCAAAGTTCTATGTGCTCTGGGGCTGGCCCCTTGTTAGGATTAATAGGGGAATCTGGATCCTCACAGTCCATTGTTCTCTCCAGAACTGTGCAACCCTTCCAAATACCCATGGTGAGTGTTTTTCATTCTCTTTTTTTTCTTCTTCTTTACCTTAACAATTCTGATCGCATGTTATATGTTCTGTATCTTAGAAACATAGGGTTAAGTGTCTAATATTTTTTTCTGAAAATGTATACAGAGTATACATTATTTTGATGCAATTTTATGGAGGATTTTTATTTTCTGTTTTATAGATAAGCTATTTTTCAACCTGCTCTTGTCTAAGTAATCGGAAGCAGTTCCCAACATTTTTCAGAGTGGTTCCTAATGATGATTACCAGGTCAAAGCTATTGCACAACTCTTAAAAAGGTTTGGCTGGACATGGATTGGTGTGGTGACTGAAGACCATGACTATGGCAGGTTTGCTTTACAAGGCTTAAAGCGGGAAATTGAAAATACTAACATTTGTTTGGCCTATCATGAAATGATCCCTAAAGATTATACTCAGGAACAAGTCCTAAATATTCTTAAAATAATGAAGGAATCCACAGCTAAGGTGGTTGTTGTTTTTTCAGTAGAAGGGGAATTTTATCCTTTCTTAAGAGAATTTGTGACTCAAAATATCACAGGAATTCAATGGATTGCAAGTGAGGCTTGGGTTACAGCATCAATATTAGCAGAAACATATCCATTCTTAGATGGCACAGTTGGGTTTGCAATACGTCAAGGCCACATCCCAGGTCTTCAGAATTACCTCAAAACGGTGACACCAGAAAGGTACCCTTCTAACCCTCAAGTTCAGGAGTTGTGGGAGGCTCTCTATGGTTGCTCCCCCTCCACATCCAGCTTGAACAGTCATTTGCCCTCCTGCACAGGAAAGGAAACTCTCAGACAAGAACACTCTGCCTACATGAACACATCCAGCCCTCGTGTGGCCTACAATGTATATAAAGCAGTGTATGCCTTTGCTCAATCTCTACATAATCTCATTCACTGTAAACCTGGAAATGGACCATTTGAGAATTCCTCATGTGCAAACCTCAACAATGTGTTTCCATGGCAGGTAAAACTGTTTTATGGTCTGATTGAAACTGCCTAATTATATTAAATGTTCAAATATTCTTCTTGAAAAATTCTCAAATGATGTTACCTTTTTAAATTGCAAATGTAACTGTGTCTCTGTTTTTCTATTTTTGAAAACATATTCCAAAGCTTCAAAATTACCTTGAGGATGTGTCCTTCTCAATAGCTGGAGAAAATGTTAAATTTGATAATAATGGTGACTCAGTTCCATATTATGATTTGATAAACTGGCAAAGACACACAAGTGGAGATATTCAATTTGTTAAAGTAGGCCTCTATGATGGTGCTCAGCATTCCGGGAGAGAACTGGTGATTGAGGAGCAGGCCATTATGTGGTCTAACCAACATAAAAAGGCAAGGTGTTGACTGTGCACTGCAGTGCCATCTGTTGTTCTAATAATATAACTGACACTATAGTACTGTATATAGTCCTTGTGCCCCTATTAATATAAATACACACACACACACACACACACACACACATATATATATATATATATATATATATATATATACACACACACTATATTGTCCAAAAGTATTGGGTCACCCCCTTTTAATGAACAAGGTTTGACTACTTTAGCCATTTCCAAGAGTACAAATCTTAGTGTTTAAGCATGTAATGATATTCTAGGGAATTGTGTGCTTCTAATATTATAGCAACAGTTTGGACAGGACCCTTTTCTACTCTAACATGACAATGCCTCTGTGTATAAGGTAAGGATCAAAGAGAAATGATGATTGAGTCAGTGTGGAAGAACTTGACTGGTCTGCATAAAACCAAGTCCTTATCCCAGTTTAACACCTCTGGTGTGACTGTAAATGCAGACCTTGAGCCAAAAACTCATCACCAAACACCAATGACTTGTACATTCATTATATGGACAAAAGTTTCCCTTCTTTAAAAGAGAAAAAGGCACTTCCAAACTGTGGCAAAAAAAAAAGATGTAAACATAATTCATGTATTTAAAAATTATATTTCCATCTCTGTTGCAACAGTTTTGAAGTGTCTAAAATGACTGTACCCATATGTACAAGTCATTGGTGTTTGGTGATGAGTTTTTGGCTCAAGGTCTGCATTTAAAGTCACACCAGAGATGTTAAACTGGGATTAGGACTTCATTTTATGCAGACCAGTCAAGTTCTTCCACACTGACTGAATCATCATTTCTCTTTGATCCTTGCCTTATACACAGATGCATTGTCATGTTAGAATAGAAAAGGGTCCTGTCCAAACTGTTGCTATAAAATTAGAAGCACACAATTCCCTAGAATATCATTACATGCAAATTGATTGGTCTGTTAACCCAAGTTTGTGTCTTCTTAATGATGATTCTGGTATCTGTATGAATTCAATGCAAAAGAGAATGTTGTTTGCTGGTTTTACAGCTGCGAAGAAGACAATAATCCAGAACTGGTTTACACCACACGTGTAGAAAAACATATTGGATCCGTAGCCTCCTGCAAATAGTGACGTGTGAATGTACAACGGCGGTTGTACAGTCGGTGGGGCCAGGCCTTCGACCATTGATGCTTGGCAGTGTTTTTTGTTAGATATACGTGATTTTATAAAGGAGTGACTTTTGTGTTTTATTGTCCTTCCCTCGCTCCCTCCCTTTTGATTGGACCTTGAGATGTTATGTGTGAAAAAATAATAAAATAAAAACTTGTTGATAACAATAAAAGAATATCATTACATGCTTAAACATTAAGATTTGTACTCTTGGAAATGGCTAAAGTAGTCAAACCTGTTCATTAAAAGGGGCGACCCAATACTTTTGGCAATATAGTGTGTATATATATATATATATATATATATATATATATATATATACATAGACAGTGGTGGCCAAAATTTGTAGAACACTAGTATTTTCACCAGCTAAAAAATGTTTTTAAGTCAGTTATTTCTAGCTGTTGCTGTAGTGTGTCAGTAAATAACAGTTTACATTTCCAAAGCTACCTGAAAAACTATGCGCAAGTGCCCCTAGTGCAAAAGCTGCTTTAAACACAAAGGATGAAATGTTGATTTAATTAAGTTAATAAGTAACCGATAAAGAAATTCTATTTATGACATTACTTTTGACAGCATTCTCATTTTACAACATTTTTTACTCAAGTGCCTAAAACTTTTAACAGTACTGTAGCTTTGCAGGAAGGTTTCTTCTGGATTTAGTCTGTCTCAGTTTGTTCTGTTTCGTCATGTCATTCCAGACAGACTGGATGATGATGAGATCAGATCTCTGTTTGGAGCACTGACTGTTGTCAGACTCCTTGTGCAAACAAATATCTCACTGGATTATTACAATTAATGGCAAAATGAATGTTTGGAAATGTAAACTGATATTTCCTACTGACACACTACAGCAAAATATAGAAATAACTGACTTAAAACCATTTTTAGCTGGTGAAAATACTAGTGTTCTGATAATTTTGGACACCACTATATATATATATATATATATATATATATATATATATATATATATATACTTTATTTTCATAGGTGCCTGTCTCTGTGTGCAGTAATAGCTGTGCCCCAGGATTCAGGACTGCTGCCCGTCGTGGGCAACCTCTGTGCTGCTTTGACTGTGTTCCATGTGAGAGTGGCAAGATCAGTAATCAGACAGGTTTGTTTATACTCTCATTAATGTAACTTTAAATGCATTGACATGTGTTGTCATTGTTATTATTATTATTATTTGTTTGTTTATTTGTTTGTTTTTTATAGATTCAATAGATTGTATGCCATGCCCTGAAGACTACTGGTCCAATGCAAACGGAACAGCGTGTGTCCCAAAAGTTGTTGAGTTTCTCTCCCATGATGCAATGGGTATCACCCTGACTGTGATAGCTGTTGTCGGAGCCTTTCTAACTATCACAGTTTTGTTGATATTTTTGTACAACAGAGGAACCCCTATAGTCCGTGTGAATAACTCAGAACTCAGTTTCTTCATCCTGCTGTCCTTGACTCTGTGTTTTCTATGTGCTTTGGTGTTTATTGGGGAACCCACATCCTGGTCCTGCATGCTGCGACACACTGCCTTCAGCATCACTTTCTCTCTCTGCATCTCCTGCATCCTTGGCAAGACTTTAGTGGTGTTGGCAGCTTTTACAGCTACCCGACCTGGAAACAATATAATGAAATGGTTGGGCCCCACACAGCAGAGAATAATCATCTTCTGCTGCACTCTGGTCCAGGTGGTCATATGTACTGCTTGGCTTACAATATCCCCTCCTTTCCCCTATAGAAACACTAAATATCAACAGTCCAAGATCATCCTGGATTGCAGTGTGGGATCTGATCTGGCCTTCTGGTGTGTGCTGGGATATATAGGCCTTTTGGCCTGTGTCTGCTTCTTTCTGGCTTTTCTGGCTCGGAAGTTGACAGGCAATTTTAATGAGGCTAAATACATCACCTTCAGCATGCTTATATTTTGTGCAGTGTGGCTGGCATTTGTACCTGCATATGTCAGCCAACCTGGTAAATTTACAACTGCTGTGGAGATTTTTGCTATTTTAGCTTCTAGTTTTGGCCTCCTTCTCTGTTTATTTGCCCCCAAATGTTACATTATTTTACTGAAGCCCGAGAAGAACACCAAGCAACATCTCATGGGAAAAGTTATTAAATGAAATATAAGGTGTTTGGGATATTGAATAAAAAATAAAAAATAATAAAAAAAGTATATTAATATAGTTTAAATTAACAAAGCTCATCTAATATGATATGCTATGTTTACTCTAATGTGATATGTTCATATAGAGATACAGAGCAAACTGAATCAGTCTATATACAACGTAAATTCTTATATGCTAAAACTAACATTCACTTCATTACACTAAAACAAATGTTTGTCTTTCTAATGAATACAATATGTATGGCCATGGGTTGTGCTAGTGTTGTAAAAAGGAAGCATATTAATAAAGCATATTTATAAATATGAGTATTTTGAATCCTACTGATGACATGTCTGCAATGCATAATGAGATGCATTGAGACCTGTGTCTGGTATATATAACAGGGTGTCTTACCCACTGTAGTCATGCTAAGGGATGCAGGCATTAGAGAGTATGACTGTCCTGATCCCATGGCTTCTGATTCATCATCTCAGTACACTCACTCCTGGACATGCTTCAAAATGCGTCCTGCAAAATTACTTTGAGCCGGGCCTCATGGCAAATGGAGATTATATAATAGGTGGTATTTTTCCATTGCACTACAATCAGGAAATGCCAGACCTTAACTGTACTTACAAACCGGGGCCAGTCAAATGTAATGGGTGAGTAACAAAGTTTAATTAATTCATTTTTTTTTTTTTAGCTGCATAGAGAACATCTTGAATATAAACATTTTGAATGTGTGTCGTGCTAGAAATATGTAAACCTGTGTACAACTTGTTTAAGTTTGAATGCTCTTTATGTCCTTACCTCTGTTTTCTTCATCTGTAGATTTGATCCGAGAGCTTTCCGCTGGGCCCTTACTATGAAACTTGCTGTAGAGGAAATAAACAAGCGAGCCAATCTCCTGCCTAACTATAGTCTGGGTTACAAAATCTTTGACTCATGTGCATACCCTCTGACAGGGCAGAGATCAGCAGTAGCTGTTCTAAATGGGCCAAATGAGGAAAATAGTCCTATGTGTGAAGGTGCTGGTCCACTGCTTGCTATCATTGGAGAATCGGGGTCAGCTCAGTCTATTGTAGTTTCAAGAATTTTGAGGCCTTTCGGGATACCAATGGTGAGCCTAAAGTGAAACCTTTTTTTATTTTTTTAAGTGCATTATGCTGTGTACTGGTTTAACTATACTTGTGAGGACAAAATGTCCTCACTTATAAAGTGAAAGATCATGATAACCCACTAGTGAGGATATTTGACTGGTCCTCACTCGTTGAAAAGGCTTATAAATCAGCCAAATATATATATATATATATCTATATATATATATATATATATATATATATATAGATATATATATATACATATTATGTAGGTCTAGTGTTCTACACATGTTTCTGTGATGTGTAAATTTAGGGGTAGGGGTACGGGTAGGGATCGGGTTAGGGGATAGAAAATAACCTGATAGAAAATCATGGGAAGTCTATGCAAACTCCTCACTAAGATAGCAAAACAAACGTGTGTGTGTGTGTCTGTGTGTGTGTGTGTATTTTTTATTAATTTTATTTTTTTCCAGTAATGGACAGTCTTATCAGTCTAACAGCCTTATCGACTGACAGTAAAACCTGTGCATTAAAACCTAAGATTAAATAATATTCTTGTTACAAAATTGTTTTCCTTTTTTTCTTGACAGATCAGTTATTTTTCATCCTGTGCCTGTTTGAGTGACAGGCGAGAATTCCCCACATTCTTCAGAGTCATCCCTAGTGATGCCTATCAAGTAAAGGCCATTGCAAAACTCCTGCTGCATTTTAAGTGGACCTGGATAGGAGTGGTACGAGGAGATCACGAGTATGGTCGCTTTGCTCTTCAGGGCTTACTGAAAGAGCTGGAGGGTACAGGGATATGTGTTGCTTATCAGGAGATGATTCCTCTCTTATACGAGCATCAAAGAGCACTGGAAATCATTCGTGTCATGAACCATTCCACTGCTCGGGTGGTAGTGGTGTTCTCAGCTGAAGGGGAGCTCACACCCTTCTTGAGAGACTACATGGAACTGAATGTCACTGGGATACAGTGGATTGCTAGTGAGGCATGGGTTACAGCCTCTGTGTTCACAGGAAGTGAATATTACCCTTTCTTGGGAGGGACAATAGGATTTGGTATACGACAAGGGCAAATCCCTGGGTTAAGAGAGTATCTCACAACAGTCAACCCAGAAAAGTATCCCTCAAATCCTCTGGTTCACGAGCTGTGGGGGACTTTATATGGCTGCTCCCCCTCCAGTTCCAGCTTAAATAGTCATCGGCCCTCCTGTACAGGGAAGGAGACTCTAAGGGTGCAGCACTCTGCCTATTTTAACACTTCCAGCCCCCGCATTTCCTATAATGTTTATAAAGGAGTGTATGCCATAGCTTATTCCCTGCATAATCTTATTCACTGTACACCTGGAACAGGGCCATTTAGTAACTCCACATGTGCAAACTTGCGTAATGTCTACCCATGGCAGGTACTCAAAATAAGGAGTGCTTAAATGTTTAATTTTAAAGTAACTGTGTACCAGGTTATGACTTGAACCATTGTAAACAAACCATCTTGTTTTTATCTCTTCAACGCAATATTTCACAGTTGCAGCAGTATCTCCAAGAGGTGTCATTCACTATTTTAGGAGAGACAGTGAAGTTTGACATGAAAGGCGATTCTATTCCATCTTATGACCTTATAAACTGGCAGAGGGGCTCAGCTGGAAATATTGAGTTTATTAATGTGGGCATGTTTGACGGTGCACAAGAATCTGGCCAAGAACTGGTCATCCAGGAGAAGGCTATCATGTGGCCTGGCCATCAGACTGAGGCAAGCTGTTCTCACAGTGTATTTCAGTACATGAGATTCCATGTTCTGAAGTTCTGTATGGTCAAATGGAGGTAAGTGTCTTAAATAAAGAATTGTTCATCTGAAGATGGCAGTTCTATCTATGGAAAGGAAACGCAAAAGGCGATAGTAATCCTTGTTTTTCAGTCTATGTCAAAGTATGTCACATGCTCATTAATTCATTTTGGTTAGTTTCATACTATCTAGATTGTTTCTTGTCAATAATTATTTCTGCTTTTGACCTAAAATATATACTAATATACATTTCTAATTTATGTGGATCTGTTGGCTAAGCAGGTGCTGGTGTCTGTGTGCAGCAACAGCTGTGCTCCAGGATTCAGGAAAGCTGTCCGTCGTGGCCAGCCTTTGTGCTGCTTTGACTGTGTACCATGCGACAGTGGCAAAATCAGTAATAAGACAGGTTGGAGAACAAATTCAATAATGCAACAATAAATCTCATGAAAAGTGATCTTCATCCTCATTTTTATAGTCTTTCCCTCTCTTTAGATTCAGTAGAGTGTATGGCCTGTTCTGAAGATTACTGGTCAAATGCTGATGGAACAGTGTGTATTCCAAAAGTGGTCGAATTCCTGTCCCATGATGCAATGGGATTGACCCTAACAGTAATAGCTTTAGTTGGGGCGTGCCTAACTTTAGCTGTGTTTGCTGTATTTCTCTATTACAGAAATACTCCTGTCGTACGCATAAATAACTCAGAACTTAGTTTTTTCATTTTGTTATCGCTGACTCTATGCTTTCTCTGTGCTTTGGTGTTTATTGGGGAACCTACATCCTGGTCCTGCATGCTGCGACACACTGCCTTCAGCATCACTTTCTCTCTCTGCATCTCCTGCATCCTGGGCAAGACTTTAGTGGTTTTGGCAGCTTTCACAGCTACCCAACCTGGAAACAATGTAATGAAATGGTTGGGCCCCACACAGCAGAGAATAATCATCTTCTGCTGCACTCTCGTCCAGGTGGTCATATGTACCGCCTGGCTTGTAGCATCCCCTCCTTTCCCCTATAGAAACACTAAATATCAACAGTCCAAGGTCATCCTGGATTGCAGTGTGGGCTCTGATCTGGCCTTCTGGTGTGTGCTGGGATATATTGGCCTCTTGGCTTGTGTCTGTTTTTTTCTGGCTTTTCTGGCTCGGAAGTTGCCAGGCAATTTTAATGAGGCCAAATACATCACCTTCAGCATGCTTATATTTTGTGCAGTGTGGCTGGCATTTGTACCTGCATATGTCAGTTCACCTGGTAAATTTACAACTGCTGTGGAAATTTTTGCCATTTTAGCATCTAGTTTCGGTCTGCTCTTCTGCTTGTTCACCCCCAAGGTTTATATAATTTTAATAAAGCCTCAGAAAAACACCAAACAGCATCTAATGGGAAAAGACAAATAATACAATTCACCATGTTGTGAGCCCAGTACAAATGGAATGAAATAGAAATGATCCTTAAAATGCAAAATAAAATATATATCTAAATTACCAAAATAGCAACAGTCATTAAATCAACACAGATTTGTTATTTATTATTATTATTATTATTATTATTATGAGAAGGAGTCAAATGTCATAATCTCCTCATTTTAACTTAACACTTATATCCCCGGTTACACAGACAAGGCTTAAGCCTAGTCCTAGACTAAAATGTAAGTCTGAGCTGTTTCAACTGAAAGAAACTTGCAATGACTGATCTTAAAATATATCAGTGCCTTTGGTTTGTCTCAAGATGCACACTGGTAATGTTTTTTTCCTAAGCACATTTATAAAAATTACTTAAATGTCCTAATTGAACTATGGCCTAATATTGGCATAGTCTAAGCCCTGTCTGTGAAACCGGGCCATGATGTGTGTGTATATATATATATATATATGGATGGGTTTGGCATTATGTAGCTAATTTTACATAATGATTACAAAATCTGTGTAATTTTTAAAAAGGTTTTTATTTAATGAAAATATAGCCTTATTAAATGAACTATTATTTATAAGCTTTTTTTTTTCCTTCTGGTGCCTGAAATGGAGGAATTAGGGCAATACTTTGCTAAATGTGTTTTTGTGCTGGTAGTGCAGACACCTTGTCTGGTTTAGGTCTGTCATGGATAAATAATGATGACAATAAAACCGCCAGTAGGTGGCAGCAAGTCCCTGTTTTAATAAATTATTTATTGAATCATTCAAATCAAACGATTCGTTCAAAACGGCTGAATCTGATTCAGTTAGAAACTAGACAAGTGAGTCCATCTGAATGGATTGTTGAATTGTTGAAACTGAAAAATGCTGCCTTCGGAGGACGCATTCCAAGGTAGGAAGGCATCAAGACACGTCCGAATTCAATGTTAGCTTCAGTTCCTGTCTCCTGAGATGCCTTCATCTGGCAGATTTTTGAAGGCAGCATAGATGTATCCTTCACTGCCTTCGATATCCCACAATCCTGTGCGTTCCATTCTGTGACAGTTATGCTAAAAAATAAAAATGGCATCTGAAAGTTGCGGTTGGTGGTCAGTTTGTGTGTAAATGTATGTTTTTGATCAACGTTTTCCACTTTTGATTTCATTTCTAGCGAAAAATTAATATTGCAGTAATTAAATATCCACTTAGTTATCACCAAAGCTCTCTATATTTTGCTGTAGATCATTAAACTCTTGAGGTGCCTTTACGCGCAAACGCTGCCTGCAAGTCATTGCCTGATAGGGCAGCGAGGCAACAAGTCAGCTGCCTAAGCAGGGATGGATTGGTAATCGGTGAGTGATGCGGTGAGTGATGCAGGCCAAAGAGCCAGGCAGGAGGAGGAGAGGAGAGTAGTTGAATCGGTAAAGTGCTTGATCGGGACTCGGAACAGAGGTAGGCATTCTACATGAGTGTAGAATACGTAAACACTTTTTAATAAAACGTAAATTTGTCTCCTGCAATGTTTTGGCCAAGTCAAGTCAAGTGTGTTCATAGAGGTTTCCATGGGCCAATGCGAATAAATCTAGATTTAAATTCAAAAAGACATGATATTGTCAGACCTGACATTTTATTCTTATCCAAAACAACTAGATGCAATGATACATATCTACACTACCAGTCAAATGTTTTTGAACAGTAAGATTTTGAATGTTTTTTTTTAAAGAATTCTCTTCTGCTCACCAAGCCTGCATTTATTTGATCCAAAATACAGAAAAAGCAGTGATATTGTGAAATATTTTTTACTATTTAAAATAACTGCTTTCTATTTGAATATATTTTAAAATGTAATTTATTTCTGTGATCAAAGCTGAATTTTCAGCATCATTACTCTAGTCTTCAGTGTCACATGATCCTTCAGAAATCATTCTAATATGCTGATTTGCTGCTCAAGAAACATTTATTATTATTATTATTATTATTAATATTATCAATATTTTAAACAGTCGAGTACATTTTTTTTTCCTGGATTCTTTGATGAATAGAAAGATCCAAAGATCAGCGTTTATCTGAAATAAAAAAAAAAGCTTTTGTAACATTATACAATATACCATTCAAAAGATTGGAGTCAGTATACTTTTTGTTTTGTTTTTTGGGAAAGAAATTATAGAAATTAATACTTTTATTTAGCAAGAATGCTTTAAATTGATCAAAAATTATGATAAAGACATTTATAATGTTACGAAAGATTTCTATTTCAGATAAATGCTGTTCTTCTGAACTTTCTATTCATCATAGAAACCTGAAAAAAAATTCTACTCCGCTGTTTTCAACATAATAATAATAAATGTATTTTGAGCAGCAAATCGGAATATTTGAATGATTTCTGAACGATCTGTGACTGGAGTAATGACGCTGAAAATTCAGCTTTGATCACAGGAATAAATTACATTTTAAAATATATTCAAATAGAAAACAGTTATTTTAAATAGTAAAGAAATTTCACAATATTACTGCTTTTGCTGTATTTCTGATTTGATAATGTCAGCTCTGCTATCGTCTCTCAATCCCTCACAGTCACACATACAGCACAATAACATAATGTCGGGGAATGTCTTTATATTCTAATTAGTGTTAATTTTGTTAACGAAGACTATGACGAAAAATGTTCGTTGACGAGCTTTTTTCCCATGACTAAAGACGAGACGAAGACGAGACGATAACCCAGCTAACCATAATACGTGATTGTTATGTAACTGCAACGCAATTTCACAACCAAACTTTCGTTGTGACAACGTAACTAATTACGTTGTGACAACCGGAAAGGTGAAATTTCCGGATACGTTGCTACAACGTAGGGGCAGTCGTGGCCTAATGGATAGCGAGTTGGACTTGTAAGCGGAAGGTTGTGGGTTCGAATCTCAGGTCCGGCAGGGATTGTTGTTGGGGGGAGTATCCTCCTTCAATACCACGACTGAGGTGTCCTTGAGCAAGGCACCGAACCCCCAACTGCTTCCCGGGCGCTGTAACATGGCTGCCCACTGCTCCGGGTGTGTGTTCACTTAGGATGGGTTAAATGCAGAGAATACATTTCACTACTGGTTATATACTCTCTATGTAATTGTGTATGTGACAAATAAAAATAATCTTAAATCTTAATCTCTTATTTTACAACGTAACTTTGTGACGTTGCCAGTTTGCTGGTACAAAGTTGGTAATTTTCAGGGCAGACAGTTTGTGTCCTCATTTGCCCAATAAAAACGAAATATTTTATGAATGATGGACGCATACTCAAAATTAGGCAAATCCAGCTTTTGTTTTTGCAAATTTATTTTGTTTTTGAAAACAGTACACATTAAAATTATATACTGTATATATATATATATATATAGATAGATATATATATATAGATAGATATATATAGATAGATATAGATATAGATATATATATAATTAATTTATTTTGTTTGAACGAAGAAAGAAATGGAACACTTCCTAGGAACGTAGAACTGTCCAGGCGAGAACTACTCCATTTCTACAGGTAGGCCTACTGGCAGGCGATCCTAAAGAAACAACAAAAGAACAGGTTAGTCGTTTTCATTTTAACTTTTAAATAAGAGTTAAGTGTTACAAGGCAATTCTTAAAAAAAGAGAAACGAAGGCATAAGAATCTACTGAAACTGTGCCACGTAAGATAACCAGTGATCCTCAACGTTGTCAGAACGTCCTTATTACTTATTACTACAAAGTTACGTTGTAGCAACGTATCCAGGAATTTCACTTTTCTGGTTGTCACAACGTAACTAGTTTGGTCGTAAAATTACGTTGACCAATTACCTTGCTACGACAAAAGTTTGGTCTTCATACAGTGTTGTCCTAAATAGTTTTATAACTGTTCAAAGTCACGAGATTGCATAGTAGCCAACTGGTGATGACCAGTTTGAAAGTCTATATTAAGTTGTGTTGCAAATTATCTTTACCTCCAATTCATAACGGTTCCAAATGGCGTAATGATACCTTTCAAGGGCACTTAGCAAATTTTAATAGTTTCATTTTTTTCTGCAGTCGAAGAAAGTAGCCTAAATTATGTCAGTGATTCTCTCATTTTAAAGATTATCAAGAATTATTTTATTTTCCCTGAATATTCAGTTGTTTATGTCCCTTTTTTATATTTGCACACAGTACATCTATTGTGTCTAGAATTATTGTATCAAAACTGAGCACCTATGAGCATGGAATTTGTATTTGTAGAGAATATTTCAGTACAGTCATCAAGAAAATGTTTTAGGAGTTGCAAAATTGTATTTTGTTTCTTTCTCTCTCACAAACCAACAAAATCTTCTCAAAATCTTCACTGCAGGTGCATAGATCCTATTCTACAAATCACAAATGCGGGGATATATTTAATTTTTCCAGAATTTAACTCTGGTATTTGTCGATCATGTTGGAATGACCTCCTTATCTCAATTCAAGCAGCTTTAGCTTTGAGTCTTTAGCCATTTTCAAAAAACGTCTAAAGACACATCTTTTTCATCAACACCTGACCAATTAATGCTATCACGTACCTATTCTATTCAGTTCAATTCTATTCAGTTTGATCGAATTTCAAATTCTAATCAAGCGTGCAAGTGGGATCTCACATTCTGATATGTCATGTGAGATCTCACATATAAGTTCTCATTCTTACAGTCGTGGTCAGAATTATTGGCACCCTTAGTAAATATGATCAAAGAAGCCTGTAAAAATAAATCTGTACTGTTTAAAATGTCACAAATCTGCCTGGAAAAGGATGTGTGTCTATATTGTCTATATGCAAGGTGAGGAGGATAGTTTGAGTGGCCAACGACTCTCCAAAGATCTCTTGTCAGGTGAGCTCCAAACTCACCAAGCATTATAGGAGAGACTCAGAGCTGTTATTGTGGCAAAATAAGATTGCAAAAAGAACTGAATAAAAGTGCCATTAACTGTGGCCAATGTGTATTAGAGAAAAAAAATAATACTCCTAATGAGCTTCCCCCTACCCCCTTTTTGATATTTTATCAAAAAGGATTGACAATGCAGATTTATTTTCACAGCTGCTTTGTTCATATTTACCAAGGGAGCCAATAATTCTGACTATGACTGTATATATGCAAATGTGCAAAATTTGTTCATGACTTCACATTTTTTATTCGGGTGTGTGAATGTGTTTTGCCGCACAGTCACAAGTTTCTTAATTTGTGATTTGTAGAATATGATTTGTGCACCTCTGTCACGAATCCTGTCCATGCACTTCCGTTCATTCACCACCAGAGGTCACACACTCACCACATTGACTCTTGCACTACACAAACTGTTGCACATCATCACAAAATACAATTCCCATCATCCATTGGCACTGACGTCACACAGCTGATTACACTGATCACGCTCACACCTGAGAACTCTCACAAAATCACTATCACCCAATCACACGCTTTATAAACCTTGGACTTCCTCTTGCTCTCTGCCGAGTATTGTATTGCGTTTATCACTCTCATAGCGATAGCTACCTTACGGAGCCCTCTCAGTAATTATAGTCTTGCCTTGTTAGTTTTCCCGTGTTTGACTTCTGCCCGTGTTTCCTGGATCAACCCTTTGCCTTACCGTTCGGACTCTGTTTGCACCTCGTTTGGATTATTGCTGTGTACCTGGATTATCTCTCTCTGCCTTGCCCCTGTTGGATATTGTTCGCCGATCGTCGACCCACGCTTGCCTTAGGACTACTCTCTGCCTTGTCTGTTTTATACCTGTTTGCCACTGTCCGACCCTGCCTGTGTTTTGACCATGTCTCAAAATAAAGCCTTGCAAATGGATCCCCATGACTCACGTGTCGTAACAACCTCAGAATTTGAAATGATGTAACTGTTGTGTTGTGTTTGTTAGAGAGAACAAAAACATTTGGAACTCCTAAAAAAAAACAAAAAATCTTTTCTCTATGACTTTAAATTTACTACCTGTAATACGCATGTGACTATTCTTTACAACTACAAATTCCACTGTCACAGGTGCTCAGTTTTGCTGTAATAATCCCTTAGAACATAATACCAATAATACCATAGAACATGGTAGTAGTCAGCCATCTATGCAAAAGCAGAGAGGTCAGTGTGGTGTACTGTAGATACAGCTGTCCAGGCTGATGTCTTCAACTGGGAATCCAGAAAACCTGCAATAAAAATAGTACAGTTCAAAATCCATCATACATAACCAATATAACAGGACTGCCCAATCCTGTTCCTGGAGAGCTACCCACCAGCAGAATTCAGATCTAACTCTGATTCAACACATCTGTAATTGTCAAACTGCTTTCATTGATGCGCTGTGAGGTAGATTTGTTGACAAGTTCCTCCCTAAAAGTACATTGATAATACTGTATTTTCATAGTGGGTCATTTAATGAAGTCACTATATTGCCTTTTTAAATGATCTCATTAATAACTTCGCTAAATAATATTATTGTTATAATAAATAACATTGCTAACCTTATGAGAAAGGCATGTAACAGCTTTTTAGGTTCATTTACAGACATTTACATTTGCATCATAAATACATACTCAGTCCCAAAGTGATCTTTAGTAAATGTGGTAAAAAGATTTCCAAACTGATTAATAATTTAATAGTAGTAGTAGTATATATATATATATATATATATAAAAAAAAATAGGGAGAAGGGAGAAACACAGCTAAACCCTCCATCTAAATCTTCTCAAACAATTCAAAGGAGTAGTAGTTCCTGTTCAAAAGTTATAGTACACAGGACAAAGAAATGAGACATACAATCACCCCCTAACCTTTTGCATCATCTGGCAGAGTTTTGCTTACAAATAAATGTGACCTGTGCTGGCAAAATGAGTCAGAATGCACACGAGCTAATTTCGAGTTACAGGCAAACGAAGTGAAATGTTGATTTTGGTCGAATTTGAGGTTTTCACAAAAATGAGTTAATTAAGCCCTTTTATAGCGATCCCAATGCTCCAAATAGTATTTAAACATCTAAATATATCTTTATTTGCATGTTTTCTGAGAGGAGTACCTTTTCTCCGCTCGCTTCTCGTGCTGACTGTCATCCGAAGCTAGCGCATAACGGCGCTTCTGACGGTGTGCGATCCCGAAAAATATACACAGAATTACAGTATTTAAGTATTCACACAAACATAATATGTTGTCTTAAGTGAACGTTTGAAAAAAATGTTGGGTAAAAACATCGGATGTGTGACATTATATTAGATCCGTGCAGTACAGTAGGTCTAATATATAGGTCTCAATGTTAATCTAATAATAAAAGAAAAGAGGGAATCACTAGCTGCTCTTGATTGAACTGCTTTTGTAATCAATTTATTCATAATGAACACACTAAAGTGATTTTTACATTTGATTATTTGTTTTACTTACTTGAATGCTTTTGTTTAGATGTAAAATGAAAAATATACAGTTTCTTTCCTGTATAGGCTATATATTTTGCATTGTTTTTTTGCATTGGTTCATATTAATAACAACAAAGATAGAATAAAAAAATAGCTAACTTGTGATTATTAATCTAGTAATGATTATTAAGAAAAGAATTGGGTGGAAAGAATTAATGTTGCTAGGTGATTTTGCTTTGGAACCTTCAAAAAACTTTAAATCAGTTTTTCTCGAAATGGTCTTTGCTGACTTTATCAACTTCAAACAGGAGTAGCTGTCATTTTTCGTCCGATTCTAACAACTCATATATAGGACTAATGTTGAAGGTCTTTTATTGGAGAATGTAATTTTAAAAAAAAAGTGACTCATTTTTGAAAATTTGTTTATTTTGACTCATTTTGCCAGCACAGGTCACAAATGGTGAAATCTCGATACAAGTAATTCAGGGAACAGGTAAACCTTGTTCATTTACATATTGTCATTACCAACACTGTAACAATACAAAGCTGGTTGAAAATCTGCAAACTTACCTTTTAGGGCAATGATTACAATATAAAGATTATTTGGCAGCTTTGTATGTTCATCTAGTTGCCATCATCTGAAGTCTTTGTGAGTGTTGGCGTCTTCTGAAGTCTTCACACGCCAGGCTGGATCCAAACTGGAACTGGTGTAATCTCTAGTAACCTTGGGATGGACATCCCGAGATATAAACAGGAAACCAAATGGAGAAAGATTAGAATAGTTGCTGTTCGTATTATTTCAGACAAAAGATTATTTATTTCATCACATATAACTGAAGTTAGGGCTGGTTGATAAATCGATTTTATCGATTAACTCGAATGTGTAGTTTACATCGATTTGTTTGAATGAAAATCGGTTCTCTCTTTAACATCCGCCGACGCTCCCCTCAGGGCTCCCGTAGTTCCGAATGGGCTCAGCCCTTGAACAGAACCAGACCAGACCAATTCACCACAGATCCTTTATAGTGGAAGAAGTGCCTGTGAACTGATAGGAAATATTTATGTACAAAGTAACTTTATCTCTACTAACATTGAACATAGGCCGTTTCCATGTCTTTATCATACTTTAATTGTTAATTACATGGACAACATTTTAGCATACCAACCCCATCTTCTAAGCGATTGTCTGCGCTGCTGTCGCCACAGTCCTGACATAAACAAGCATTTGCATGCTGCTGTTATAAAAATACACGGTTTTAAACGTATTTTAATATTTTTTTATTGTAGCGTCATATTTAGGATTAATCTCCAATCTGTCTACAATATGCTATCCAATAACTGCACTCGGACCCAGAGGATATGAGTCGTTTAAGATGATCAGATCAAACCAGTTATTTTTCAATAAGACTCTGGGCTTGGAATACTATTTCTTTATTTGAATGACTCAAGTTTGATTTAACAACAAATCAAAATACGAACAAAACAAAATAAAGAGAAATGAAACGGTTTTATTTTATTATTATTATTATAGTTAGTAGCATGTATCCCGTATTTCTGTCGACTGAACCTGCCATGCCATTAAGAATGTATCAGTCTTTTGCACGCCAAAGTCAATTTCTGCATATAAATAAAATCATGCTATAGGCTACGCATTATGCACCTTCATCATGAGATCTGGGGGCTGCTTCATTAAAACAAGTAGGCCTATCCCAAACAAGCCAGGCTTATTTCACTTATTCTGACTTATTTTGAGCCAAATCAACTGACATACGTCAGGTCAGACTAACTGAAATAAACCTGGCTAATTTGGTATAGTTTTATGAAACAGGCCCCAGGTTAGCCTATAAGAATTATTTAGGCTATTTTACAAATGGGAATACAATGAATTCATGACAATGTTTTACATTCAAGCTACCCGTAAAAAAAAAGCTGTTTTTAAAGCGTTTGCTGCATGGATTAAAAAAATAGACTAGGCCTAATTCACATATCAGACAAAATTGCGTTGCAGCAAATCCTTTCAATTTTAAGGTATTCAGAACAGAGCAACATAAAAATCAGAAAATATAAGCAGCTATACAATTATAGGACAAAGTTTTACATATAGCCTATGCCATTATAAGGCTCAGTAATATTTGTGTTTTATTTTTTAATTGTATATAATTATAAAATAGAACGCAAATTATAATCGGGCCTGTTTTAGGCTTTTCTTTATTTTTATATTTTAGAGATCCATCAATTAGCCTATGGTGAAGAAAAAAATTACTCGCCATCTCCTCATTGGACGTGCATGCCTTTAGAGAGAAATGCATCTTTACTGATTACATAATGAAAGAGTTTCTGTTTTCGAGTTTTATTTGAGTTTTAAAGTAGTATAAAGCTTTCTATAGATATATTATTATCATGTCTGTGAGGCAATTCGCTGAGTTTCAGTTCATCACTGTGAAGCTCTAGACCGAGACGGCAGAAAGTGCATCCTCTGTTTTCCTATTTATTTTATAAAACAACGTTTTTATATTGTTGATATAAACGTTTTTATATTGTTGATATTGTGAGTGCATATAGCATATAGCGTGGGCTATTTTGAGTTGTTTCAACTGTTAGAAAAAAATGCAAGTGATCGCATGGCGCCTCCAAAGCGTGCTTTAGCTGCCTTCCACTCTCCACACAAATGATAGGATATGCGTCTAACAGCGTGCATCTAGGTTAAACATTTAAACTAACATTTGCTTGAACTGTTTTATATTTGTATATTTTATTTTAGGCAAGTCGTGATGATTTGAGAAGGCTAAATTAATCAAACATAATATGATCAACTTTCTGCTGCTGGCCGCTTGATCGTTACTTAAAAAAAAAACTTACATTTAACCAACCAAAAAATGCTCCAAACGCTTTTCTAAATTAACTTTATAAAAGAAGGAAACGAAATATAGGCTAATAACTTTTCCATTACATACAAAACTGAACTATTTTAATAGCTGAAACAGTAGCCTAGTATAAGTTGTTTTGGGAGAAGGGGAAAAAAAGACGGTCTCCAGTCAGACTCGGGCCGAGATAAGCTGTCGGACAAGGACCGGGCTAGGGCCTATAGCCTATTCGAGGCCCGGGGAGGGCTCTAGTCCACTTCATCCAACGCTGCTTTGTTTTCTGTTGTTTTCATCTGAGCATGCTCTTTACCATTTTATTGAGTTTAAAACGTGACACATTCGTTCTGCTCTCACTAATCATTTGGTCCTCCAAAAAAAAAAAAAAAAAAAAACTCTGTGCGTACCCTCGGAAGAAATCCTGCAGGCGCCCCTGCATTTTATAATGATTATTATTATTAATAATAATAATAACAATAATAAAAAAATAAACCGTTTGTCATTTCTCTTTATTTCTTTTTAAGTAACTATCAAAAATGTTCGTATTTCGATTTGGTGTTAAATCTCAAACTAAAATCATTCAAATAAAGAAATATTCCAAGGCCCGTTTATTCAAAATAACTGCTTTGGTCTGATCTGATCTTAAACTAGACAGATTGGAGATTAATACTAATAAACATGCCGCTACAATAAAAAACATCACATTAAGATACATTTAAAACAATGCATTTCTATGATGCAGTAACTTCAGCAGCGTGCAGATGCTCGTTTATGTCAGGACTGTGGTGACAGCAGCGCGGACATTCGCTTAGCTCACATAATGTAGCCTAACCATGGCCTAAATCATTGGTGAAGCAATGCGTCACCGTAATAATTGATTTTAAATCCTTTTTTGTCAGACGACACCCTTTGGCCTAAATTATTTACTTGAAGGACCCCCTGAGATTTTAAGTAAATATTTCAGTAATTTAAAATGTGCTGGAATTAAAAAAAAATACTCATATACACACTGAAATCATTTCACCAAGTTTTATGTCGAAAACCAATGATTTCAAACAAATAGAAAATATTGGTTCATCTGGTCTTGCTCAAAGTCTCAGGTATAGACAAACACAATGTGCTTAAGTAAACAGACAAACACAATGTGCTTAAGTAAACAAACTATTTTAATCTTTCATGTCTTAGTCACTGTGCTGCAAAAAAATGTAAACTCAGTGTTGCCATTACCTGGAAAACTTAATGTTTTGAGTTTCATGAGTCTGTTGTTTGTTCCTTCATATTCTGCGCATTTGAACACTTTACATCTTAAAAACATAGTCACTGCTTTAATGTGCTCAAATATGGAGGATTTTTCTTTAGAACATTTAGCAGTTTAACTTTCCAGAACAATCACTCATGAAATTCATCACAAAACAGAGTAGTTGTGGGTTTTCCAGGTAACAGCAACAAGGTCACTTATTGAGTTTACATACATTTTCAGCAGCACAGTGAATGTTTAAGACAAAGATTATAATGGTTTGTGTTTTATGCTTAAGCACATTGTGTCTGGCTATACCTGTGACTTTGAAGACAAGATTGTTTAATGAACAATGCAGAACACCAACCAAATTCCAAAGGGTTTACATTTTACGTTAATTTTTTTTGCAAACAACCTGAATCTTATCTTTTTTTTTAAAACAGCTCTGTTAAACAATTTGCTGCAAGATTTAAGTGTATTTCATGGCCAAAGAATAAATAAGTCTTAACACACTTGTATGGGAACTAGGCGCTTTTTATTTTAAAGTCAAAAGTTTACATTTGCAATGACACTCGTGAACATAAATCAAAACGACAGTATCTTACAATATTTACATCAATACAATGGCAATCAAAAGAGTTCAATAGTTATGTGACAAATTGAGGTCCAAAGATATGGGGGTGGAAACATTTGACTAAAAGGTTTTGTGGGTTATTTGGACAGTTGTTTTGGTATCACAAACATGAAGGGGGAAAACACAAAAATAATAAAAAATAAAAAAACAGCATGTGATTGTACAACGCTCTCTTCCACACTCAATAACCATGACCGAGGTGTCCTTGAGCAAGGTACCGGACCCCAACTGCTCCCCAGGTCCTGCAGCAAAAATGGCTGCCCACTGCTCCGTGTGTGCGTTTTCACTACTGTGAGTGTACTTGGATGGGTTAAATGCAGAGCACAAACTCAGAGTATGGGACTTCATACTTCGCCACACATCACTTCACTTTTTCATCTTCCGACATAGTTGTGTAAGAAATAAAAAGCTACATACTGCATCACTTATGCCTGGTTTCACAGACAGGGCTTAGACTAAGCCAGGGTTAGGCCATAGTTCAATTAGGACATTTATGTAGCTTTTATTAACATAACATAAAATAAAAAAAAAATAAAAAACACTACTGGTGTGCATCTTGAGACAAAATGGCACTGACATAATTTAAGAACAGTCAGTGCAAGTTTCTTTCAGTTAAAACAGCTCAAACATGCATTTTAGTCTGGGACTAAGCTGAAGCCTTGTCAGCGAAACCAGGGGTTGTTAAAAGAACTGTTGCCAAATATATACCATACCAGTATTTACTTAAATCCAAACAGAATTTTTTTTATATAAATGGAACAAATAAAGAGCCCAGAGGTGCATTTCATTGTCTACGTCCAATATACCGTCACTCTCCAGGAAATGGAAGAGTTTGCAGTAAACATTAGTCAGTCCCTGCCATGTCACCCCAGAGCCTCTCAACTCTTTGGTCATGAGTGCTCCTGCCTCTGATGGCACTGCCTCTTCCAGATCCCCTGAAAATGTTCATAACACAGAAAGCATTGGTTTTCTCCTCCATGATCCATCCTAACCCTAGAAGGCACTCCACATCTGGCCACAGCATTTAAAAAGCAATGCATTACAATACTGCTGCTGTTGTTGTTGAAGGCATGCTATTGATACCCTCTTGAATGACAATTCTCCATCTAAACCAAAACATAAACAAACAAGAGAAACATTAGACAAACAAAACAATTGTACAGTACTTGTTTTAATGTGTCATGCTTATATATATAGCAAAATATATTATTGTACGGCTGGGCGATATGGCCAAAATAATTATCACGATAATTTTTCATATCAGTCGATATCGATAATTATCATGATAAATGTCAAATCTTTATTTCTTTCAAGTTTAAAGCCAGATTTTTGCTCCAAAGTGAAAGTTGTAGAAACCAGACCATTAATTTTCTTTAAAATAAATATATAAATAGAAAAATGCATTTCTTAGTTGCTGCATGTTCTAATGAGTGATATTGTTTCAAATCAAGAAACAGGTTTGGGTTGCCTGATAATATTAATAATAATATCACTTTTTTGTCTCTTAGAAATGCACATTTGATAGTAGAGGTACATTTTTGTTAATTCTTAAAATCCGTAACATCTGTAAAAATTGTAGCAACCTCAGTTTTATGGTTATATTTATTCTGATCAAGTTGTTTTATTAAGCATTGGTCTCCCATAGTAGCATACATTTAAATCAAGATAAACACAATTAAAACCACACATATAACACCTCAATACAATGGTAAAAATATAACTATATGGTTTTTAGGTAGCCTATTTGTATGAAAAACAGTAACGTTAGTCTAAAAATATTCAGTATGAATGCACACATGCTATAGCTTAATCACAAATGCATACATTATAATTATACACCATTACTCCAGTAATAAAATTCAGTGTGAATATCCCACATTTGTGCCACAATACCATGGTGCAGTGAGTGTTACTACAGTAAATCCATGGTAAATGATAGCGATGTGTAGACTGAAAAGCCTTCTGACTGTATTGTTACACACAAGTGTTTCTCCTGTTAGGCTATAAACTAGTTTAAATCACGGAGTCAATTGTGTTCATCGGTTAATGCAAGCGCTTCACACTGGATCTCAGCGCTGTTTAATGCTCGCGTGACCTAAACACATCTGCTCTAGTGAGCTCGCGCTGCACGGCAGTTTGACTTTGATCCGAGTGGATAAACGGTCCGTGTGGCGCGATTCAAACGAGTCGCGCTGTTTCGTTCCGCTTTTGGCGCATAAACATTATATCGAACATTTATCCAACTCTTCATATCGTTTTATCGTGAAAAATTATATCGCAATAATTATCGTTATCGAATTATCGCCCAGCCCTAATAAATATTGTAGAATTTCACGATAATTAAGAAAAACTTTCTACTGTAATATTTTAAAGTGTTATTTATTGCTGTGATGCAAAGTTGAATTTTCAGCTTCATTACTACAGTCTTCAGTGTCACATGATCTGTCAGAAATAATTCTAATATGCTGCTCGGTTATTATTGGTATCAGCATACATATTAAGTAGCACAACTGTTTTCAACATGGATAAAAAAAATGTTTCTTGAGTACGCAAATCAGCATAGAATGATTTTTGATGGATCACGTGACACTAAAAACTGAAGTAATGAAGATGAAAATAACATGTAATACTATTTCACAATATTAATGTTTTTACAGTATTTATCAAAAATGCAGCCTTGGATGGCATAGAGACATCATTAAAAACAAATAAAATTCATATTGTTCTAAACATTTGTACTGTACATAAAAAAAAACTAATAGTTATAAGCTACATAACTTGCATTATATAAAAAAAAATGTATATATTAATAATTATAAATATATTGCTGCGTAACCCGTGTATATTTACCTCATCAATTTATGGTTGCAATTTGCCATCAAGGTGCTGCAGGGTGTTCGGTCCAGCGACACTGTAGTCTTCTCTGTGGCCTTTGGGATATTGCAGCACAGCTACCCTAGGTTCAATTCGAACTAAACTCCTCTGCACTGTTTCTCTGGACCCAAACACCATCTGCCAGTAACTGTGCCCTCACAGCCTCAGATCCAAGCTGGTCATTCCCTAGCCATGAAGTCAGCAACCATTTCATCGAGCGCAGCATCTCTTATGTCGGAATATGACACGGAACCACTCAAATTGAACTCCCTGGAACAAACATATGCAAACATAATGACTGTTAATTTTCAATATATAATTCATATTAATGCAGAAACAATACTTCCACTCAAATGGATTAATGATGCTGAAAATTAAACTTTTAAATCACAGGAATAAATTCTATTTAATATATTCCAGGGATAGGCAACGTCGCTCCTAGAGTGCTGATGTCCTGCAAAATTCAGCTCCAACCTAATCAAACACACCTGAACAAGCTAATCAAGGTCTTCATGATCAGGCAGGTGAGGTTTTTTTCTGGGTTGGAGCTAGAGGTCTTCACGGAGGACCCGAGACCCGAGACCCGAGGACCCGGGACCCGAGGACCCGGGACCCGACCCGACTTTTAACATTGTGTGTAATACCCGAGTCGATCGGAGAACACCGCACCCGCCAGAGATCAGTGTTAGTCAGCATGTGTGTGTGTAACTTGCAGTTTGTAAAATTAGGATGAGAAAAGTGTGAGCGGGAAATAAGGTGGAAGAAAAAAAAACACGCGTTACCTCAGCCGCCAGAAACAGAGCGCGCGCGGAGTTAATGTTAGTACTGCAAGCGGACGGTGATCATAGATTCCTTCATGAGTGATGTGAAAAAAAAGCTGAAACAAAACTGAAGAGACGCACCTGTTATTGAACACGCACGCAGTAGAGTGTAACGAATTTATAATTCTGTGCATTTTTTGCTAAAAAAAAAATTGCTCCGAGTCTTTATTACAACCAACAAAAAGTATCGTTATTGTAGTTCAAAAGGGGAAACGTAACAGTCGAAGCTGACTCCAGATGAAAAAAAAAAACTGCGAAGTTGCATTGGTCATCCGTCGCCATCTCTTAATGAGTGCATTAAGAAGGCTCTTTCAGACGGCAAGAGAGAGGAACAGCCTAACATGGAGGGAAATTTATTGGCAAGGAGGATTGTATGCATCGCAGTCAGGGAAACTAACAGTAGTTAAGGCAAAAAGTTTTTTTTTTTTTTCGCAACTTGTTCATTGACTTAATAGCATTTGCTGTGCAATATGTGCCGATCGGGACGGGTACAGTCGGGTCTGTGTCTTCCCAGCCGGGTTCGGGTCCGCGTCGGGTCCGGGTAGTACATTTATGGCATTTCTCGGGTCTGCACGGGTTCGGGTCCCACTTTCAAATAAAATACGGGTCCGGGTCGGTTCCGTGCAGCATATTTACGGGTCTCTTCGGGTTCGGGTACGAATTTTTGGACCTGTGAAGACCTCTAGTTGGAGCTACTCCAGGACTGGCGTTGCCTATCCCTGATATATTTAAATAGAAGTGTTATTTCAAGTTGTAATACTTCAGAATATTACTGGTTTTACAGCTTTTTTACAGTATCAAATAGATGTAGCCTTGGTGAGAAGAAAAAAAAACTCATTAAATTTTTGAAAAGTACAGTTCACCCAAAAATAAAAATCCCATCATATTTACAAACCCCCAGGTCATCCATAATGTATAAAAGTGGTTCCCAACCACATTCACAGAGCCCACACCCTTTTCAGGTTTTGGAGTCGCTCAATGGGCTGAATCAGTTGTGTTTGATTAAAAGAGACATGCAAGTGTGTTGGTTTGGTGGGGTGGGATCCAGAAACGTGGTTCAGCGCCACTGATGTAGATGTCTTTTTTAGCGGAACAGAAAATATGATTTCAGAAGAAAACATTTCTCCATTTAATGCAAGTGAACAGGACTTAACCATTGTTGATGTTCTAAAAGTCCTTGTTTAGGTTATTAAGCATCTTCTCTAGCAAAATGAGCAGTTATTTTCAGAAAAAAAATAATATATATATATATATATATATATATATATATATATATATATATATATATATATATATATATATATATATATATATATATATATATATATATATATATATATATATATATATATAGACACACACACACACACACACATACACTTTATATATAAATGGCACCACATCACGTGCGACCCTCTCAGCTTGCATACATCACAGTTGTGAATTGTGAAGTAAACCATCTTGTGAATGGACATCAGAGCTTTTTGTTTTTAAATAAAAATCTTACTTGTGCAACATGGATTTTGGACTGTCAAATGGTCTATTTTGAGCCCTGTTCACTTGCATTAATAAAATCCTGGAATGTTTACCTCAAAAACAGGGGTTCTCAACTCTGGCCCTTGAGTGCCACACATTTTTACCTCATCAAACTCACCTGCTTGTAACTTTCTAGTGATCCTAAAGACCTTGATTAGCTTGTTCAGGTGTGTTTGATTAGGATTTTTAATGTTTCACTCACCTTGTTGTCCATGCTCTCTGTCAGTGACTTCTGCTATATACTCCCATGTCACGGAGTAACTGATCAGCTGCTGGTACAGTAATCAGCCGCCCTCTTGCCCATTCAAGGCTTCTTTGCAATGTTTCCAATCTAAAACCAAAAGTAGACGTTAAAAATAAGCTATGGAGGTGCCAAAATATTCATGCTATTTTATACTAGATCATTTTAAAAACACAAGACATAAATACACAGTTTTAAGATTCAAAATATGTTACTTGAAGTTACAAAACGCTTATCTAGCACCCCTAATCAAACCGATCATATGGAGAATATTCGACTATTAAGAGAAGTTCATAAAACTTAACAAAACGATTTGTGGAGTAAAAACTATCCAAAATTTGTTAGACCATTAAAGCTAGCAGAAAGCCTGTATGTTAGCTTTAATGTAACCATCGGTGGCCGCTCCTAAATGAGCTGACCAGCTGAATGAGCACCGACGGTAATTAAGGAACAGATTGACAGGCAGCAATATTTTAACAAGTCTGAAGAAACGATCCTTACCTCAGTAAAGTTGATTGGAGCACATTGGGTTCAAAATCTCCTGTCAGTTGTCAAGTGCAGTCCTCCAATGTCTGCTTACTAAGCAAAATGAAGTTTTTTCTTGCCATGATCTTAATTTGATGTGAATTAACGTACTGTTTGATCAATTGGTCTGGTCTGGTTCTGTTCGTCATTGATTGGGTAAGAACAGTTCAATATTACTGGCTGTGGAAATCAGTAGGCGTGGCTCATTATACTACAAGGACAATAACGCGCGCTTTTGTGGAATTTAGGGGTGTGCGATACTGCAAATTTTGGTATCGATCCGATACCAAGTAAATACAGGGCCAGTATCGCCGATACCGATACCGATTCCGATACTTGTCATTTAAAAATACATACATTTAAATGACCAACAACAATTAAAAAAATTACAATAACTAATGTTGATATGACTAATATTATATTCACCTTAAAGCTACGTGGATATTATTTGCCTTTCTAAAAGGACTTTGCAGGCAGAGGAGCCCAGAACATGAAAGCAATGCACAGTTTCATGTTAATGTTCCTTATTAATGTTGCAAACTAGATATACAAGTTAGCAGATGTGCTCAGAATATGAAAGCAACGCTCAAAGTTTTCACATTATGCATTTTCCTCCCATAGAAAAAAATTATAAAGAAAAGTTTAATGTTAGTGGCAAATTGAATGAAGACAGTGATATGAAAAATAACTATTAAACCATAATTCGTTTATTATTGAAAGGATTTTCGTATGTACAGTATTTTCTGTTTATTTTATACATACTGTAATAGTTGTTTGTTATTATTGCAATAAAAAAACTGTGATATGAAAAGGCCAAATTCGGTATAGTTTATAAAAATATATATATGAATGTACAGGTAAGCAGATGAACCCAGAACATGAATGCAACACATTGATAACAAATATAAAAACATTTAATATGGTGTAATGGAGGAAGACAGTGATAAAGACCAAATAAATATAGACTAAATTCAGTATACAATTTATATAATATTTGGCAAGCAGCTGAGCCCAGAATATATATGAAAACATGCTAAATTACATGTTAAGCATTTTACTCCCATAGAAAACTGTTATAATGAAAACAATTAAAGTGGCTTAATGCATGACGAAATAATATTCAAAGGCCAAACTCGGTATACACCTTACAGTGATACTGCATAAAAAAGGACAAATTCGGTATACAGTTATATACAATATGTACTATGTGAAGGATTTTCTTCCTCCCCTTTTCATTTCGTTTGTAGCTCGGAGTATCCGCTCGCCCTTGCCGCTTGGAGCCGCTGAGTCACGTGATGCATGACAACAAACCAGCGTAGCAGGGCCAATAGGGTCTGGCTGCAGACATGCGCTTGCACTCTAGACACCTGCACTTCCGCAAGTGACGTCACTTGCAGTCTTTTTTGTTTTTTATTTTATTTTATTTATTAAGTATTTTTTTAATTGAATCTCTCAACATTTTACACAAGTATCCAGGTGGTGAAGACAAGAAAAAATAAACTAAATTACGAAGTCGCTTGCAACTGCTACTTGCACGCTTCGCTGCCTGCGACGTCACTTGCAATCCACACAAATCATGCGTGTTGCCATGGAGACAAGACGCTGTGGTGGTTAAGCGATTAAAACTAATTTAATATCATAACATACAGGGTCCTGCAAGTCATCTGGAAGAGAAAAAGACAAGACCCACAAATCTGTGGCCACAGAACAGCAGAACATGAACGCAATGCTCTCAATAAGTGCTTTTAAACCTCCCGTAGAAAATCATAAACACTTAATATGGCTTAATGTGTTAAGATAGTGTTACTAAAAGATCAAATTCGATATACAGTTTATTAATATAATGTATATGTATATAGTGTTTTTCTCCCATACCGCAAAATGTGGCATAACGGACTGATATTATTTAGACCAAATTATGCTCCTCTTCATTATTAAAACATAATTAATAAGCAGGTGAGCCCAGAATAAAGGCAACGCACAAAGTTTCGCGTTTTCCAATTTAGAATAAAATGTCTACAGCCCTTTTTGTATCATTGTCTTTGTCATATGCTCTGTATAGCCTAGTTTGCATAACAATAATAAATACTGAATTTGGTCTTTATCATCTTAGTCTGTTATTATGCCACATTTGCCTTGTAGTATATTAAATGAATAAACTATATATCGAATTTGATCTTTTAATAACACTATCTTAACACATTAAGCCATATTAAGTGTTTATGATTTTCTACGGGAGGTTTAAAAGCACTTATTGAGAGCATTGCGTTCATGTTCTGCTGTTCTGTGGCCACAGATTTGTGGGTCTTGTCGAGCCGCGCGCACCCCAAAATGAAACTGCTTAATCGACCATCGATAGCTTTTATCGATTACGTCTCTTATCGACAATTAATCGATCGTCGATTAATCGTTGACATCCCTAACTATGACTATATCAACATGCAATTTCGTTGACGAAATAAGACGAGACTAAAATGCATTCAAAAAAATAAAACTTTACCAAAAACGTCTTTTTATTTTCATCAAAAAAGGAGACAAAATGTTACTGCAGACTACACGCTTCTACTATGCGAGCTTTTTTCATGTGTGCGGTTGCCAGATATAAAGAGTTGAAATCCCCGAATCAGAGCTTCGCTGTTACAAGGATACATTTTCTGCATGATTTTTTGCTTATTTTAAGCAATCTGGTAACCATGCGCACGCGCTCACTCCTCATTATTGTGGAAGTGGCGCGCAGCCGATGATCTGAAAACACCGACAAACAAGTTGGAGTTAGCGATCTAAATAAAAGTGTCCCTCTCTGTGTTCTGTCATGTGATTGCTGAATAGATGCACTTACTCAACCGCTGTTGTTTTAATAGAGAAATAGGCTATTGCCATTTGGAATTAGGAATTTCACTGTTATAATATTTTTCGTTCGTTTTACCAGTTTTCATAATGTAGACAGAGAGATTGCACAAGTCTTTGGTATTAATTTATATAATATAAAGCCTATAATTAATCAGTATACTAGATTAGGTAAAATACCATGTAGCCTATATGTCCACATTCTATTGATTTGTGCTTGTCGTGGAAAATCTGATTTAATGAAATTGTGAAGTCTGAGAATGAAAAACCAAGAAACAGAGTTTTGTCTTTGTCTTGCTTTAATTTCTGCAGAAATGATCAGTCTATTCACAGAGGAAAAAGAGCTGTGAGCAGAGAGATACTCCACTCTCCCAGCACCTGTTGTTTATACCATCCAAGAAGATACATTGTTGAAAACAGATAAAACCTTAGCCAATCATGTTACTCCGTGTACATCACCCCATAACACATGCTCACCCCTCATGCACAGCACATGTACTGTACATCATCATTATATGTTTAGTTATTAGTTAATGATTAATACATATATGTATATAAAAAATGTTATATGAGATTAGTACAATTAATGCAAATGAGACTAAATTAAGAAATTCCCATAACATGCTCACTGGTGAAAGTGCAACACCTGAAATGCAGAAGTAAATTTCTCAAATGACAACAATCATTATGATTATAATCTTGAGCAAAAATAATTGTTATCAGTTTAACCAGTAGCCTATACAGAATGACGAAAATGTGACTAAGATTTCATTGACTAAAACCTGACTAAAATGCTCATACATTTCATTGACTTAAACTTGACTAAACAAAAACAGGACAATGTTGGCTAACTAAAATGTACATTTGAGTAAGACTAAATAAAAAGTGGCTTGCAAAATTAATACTGATGTACGGTTAATTAATAATAATCTTATTGCTAAAATGTCAAGTTTAAATAGACTAAATACTTCAGTTTTTTTTTACTAAAACTAGACTAAAATACTTTAGATTTTCTTGGGCTAAAACTAGACTAAAATGTTGAGACTTTTAGTCGACTAAAACTTGACTAAAACTAAATAGGATAAGGTTAACAAATATGATAAAAACTAACAAGGACATTTTTCCACGGGACTAAGACTAAGAATAAAATTGAAATAGCTGACGAAATTAACACTAATTCTAATCAAGGAAAAATCATACCTTTTCTGTTGTCTTATTTTAAAAGAACTTCAAAAGTTGTGCTTGAACCATTTTGCATTTACTGAGTTCTGATTGGCCAGTCGCTGTTATTTGGTTCGTGAATTATCATAAGTAGAGATTTTAACATTCCATTTGCATGATAAGTTTTACATAATACACATTATTAATCTAAAGGGGATGGTAAGCGGGGATGGCGGTTTTACAGAGGGGATGTTTTTTGTAATTTTTTTCTACCAGGGGGATGCCATCCCCCCGCATCCCCCTTCAATTCGAGCCCTGTATATATATATATATATACTGTATATATATTTATGGCAAAGGTCTGTATAAGCATATTGGAGACGTTGCCACAGTTCTTCTGGATTTAGTTTGTCTCAGTTTGATCTGTTTCTTCATGTCATTCCAGACAGACTGGATGATGATGAGATCAGATCTCTGTGTGGAGCACTGGCTGTTGTCAGACTCCTTGTGCAAACAAAAATCTTACTGGATTATAACAATTAATGGCAGAATTAATGTTTGAAAATGTAAACTGATATTACTTATTGATTTAAAACCATTTTTAGCTGGTGAAAATACTAGTGTTCTAATCATTTTGGCCACCACTGTATGTACAGTATACTGTATATTGAAAAATATATGCAGCTGAATCCTTAGCCATCTTCAAGAATCGGCTATCTCTTCCATCTTTATTTGACCCTCTAACTATAGCACTCTCTATTCTAATTCTATTCTTTAAAAAACATACAAAAAAAACTTGCCCCTTTTAGACTTGCACTCTATTAATTGACTAACTGCTTGTTTTCTTAAAAAAACTAACTAACACTATCTTCTCTATTCTTTTTGTATTCTATCAATTTATTTTCTTTTTATTTATTATACAATTAACAAAAGCAAAAAAGGCCTCTAACACTAGCTTGCTCTATTCTTTTTCTGTTCTATTCTATCTGTTTTGTTTTTATTTAATATATAATTTAAAAAAGTGCTACGTGTACTGCGTTAAGCTAACTGAGACTTGTTATAGCACTTGTTAACTGAGACTAACTGAGAACTAAAATGTCATAGTGTATTCACAAATTATTCATTTCAATAAACCAAATGTAAATTATTGAATTGATTAATACAAAATTAACTTTATTATATTTATATTTTAATCGCTAAAATTAGAAGAAATGAAATTAAGGGAACAATGTTTTTCAATGAAGGAAACATCAAACAGGGAACCCAAATACCAGGAGGGTTAAAGTCTTATTGTTACCATTCATACACAATGAGACATTTTACAAGTAGTTATCAATGGTTCAGCAGTGTGTGCGCTAGTGTATCAATTGACTGGACACTACAATGATGATCTTCTTTTCCTGCAGAATGTTTTGGAGAGACCCTGAGGTACAACACAGGCCAAACTCAATTATACTTCTCTACTGGGACAGTACATCCATGCTCTTTATAAGTAATAATAATAATAATAACGAGGACAAAAAATGCAGGGTGCATAATATGGCCTATTTGTCAGAGTTGAATAAGATTGTAAACTTTTAAAATAAGTAGTACAGTGACAGAAAGAAATATAAAAATGCATTTTAAAAGTAACGCATTTCTCCTGGGATTGACAGGCATTGACTTTGATTAAAGCAAGTAGTGTTTGTTTTTTTTTTGTTTGTTTTTTTAGGATTAACCTTATGATATATTGTAATTGTGACTAAGTATTCAAATATATTAATCACGCCCTCTTACGTATTTTCCCTTGCAAATTCATTGTCACAGAAAAAAAAATTGTGGCTATTTAAACATGGTGTAATGCTCACTTGATATTTGGGGAGCTCGCTGTTCTAGCAGGAGACATGCATGTTTCAATCATAACAGTACTTTGCATTGCCAGGCTTTGTCCTGCTGTGTGTGGAGTTCATTTTGGCACTTGCATCCTGCAAGGCAACCCTCAGGCCCCTGCACTTTTCAAGAATGGAGACTTGGTTATTGGGGGGGTTTTCTCCATTCATGACTATCTGAAGACAGAGAAGCACACTTACACTAGACAGCCACAACCACTAGAGTGCAGTGGGAGGTTAGCATATAGCCTACATGTAGGAAGGGATATCATATTTTTAGCATGATATTGCATATATAACCTGTTCAAAGTTTGTGAGAATTTACAATGATCTGTTGTTTGTAATCTTATGAAATGATTATGAAAAATGAGATGAGCATTTTATTTTTATTTTTTTTCAT
This sequence comes from Aspiorhynchus laticeps, assembly GCA_023376895.1. Classification (NCBI taxonomy): domain Eukaryota; kingdom Metazoa; phylum Chordata; class Actinopteri; order Cypriniformes; family Cyprinidae; genus Aspiorhynchus; species Aspiorhynchus laticeps. The sequence goes on from CM041798.1 coordinate 44,451,858, forward strand.
GTTCATGTTTTTATTTATTTATTTATTTTCGTCTATTTCAACAGCGTGGGTTTCAGAGAGATGCGCTTTGTTCGTGCCTTTGAATTCGCCATCGAGGAGATCAACAACAGCTCCGATCTCTTACCGGGCGTCACTTTAGGGTATCATATATATGACTCTTGTGCCTCTGTGCCAATGGCAGTCAAAGTAGCCTTTCAGCTTGCCAACGGACTAGATCTAATATTTAACGACACTGATTCCTGTGCAAAATCTGCAGCTGTTACAGCAGTAGTCGCAGAATCTGGCTCCACACCGTCTATAAGCATTTCAAGACTTCTCGGTCCATTTGGAATTCCCCAGGTGCGGGTTATGTATTTATTTATTTATTTTTTCATGATAGATAGCGCACGTGTACAAATAACGTTTAAGAATAGCGCAGAGAACTTAAATATGCGTCCTATGTGGATTGCCCCTTAGAATGTAGCATATGCAATTAACTTTGGTGTTTTGTGATGGATTGCTTACTTTTCCCCTTTCCTTTGCACAATAGGTGAGCCATTACGCAACATGTGCGTGTCTCAGTGACAAACGGCAGTATCCTACTTTCTTCAGGACCATCCCCAGCGATCACCATCAAGCGGCAGCACTGGCACGGATGGTCAAGCACTTCGGATGGACGTGGATCGGAGCTGTGCGCAGTGATTCAGACTACGGGAACAATGGCATGGCATCATTCCTGAAAGCTGCGGAGCAGGAGGGAATTTGTGTGGAATATTCTGAGGCCTATTACAGAACCCAGCCGCGCAGCAAACTGAAAAGAGTGGCTGAAGTCATTCGCAGATCAATGGCTCGTGTAATTGTTGCCTTCCTGGCCTCAGGTGATATGAGACTTCTTTTAGAAGAGCTGAGCCAGCAGCCTCCTCCCCCGATGCAGTGGATTGGCAGCGAGGCGTGGGTTACAGACCCCGAAATGCTGCGTTTTAATTTGTGTATTGGTGCTGTAGGCTTTGGAATCCCGCGGTCTGTTATCCCGGGTTTTCGTAATTTTTTACTTGACATGTCTCCACAACAAGCGCTGAAATTTCCCCTGCTGAAAGAATTCTGGGAAAGTTCATTCAGCTGTAGTCTAAAACGGCAGGCAGGTTCTTCTACTGGTATGCCGGCATGTGATGGCACAGAGGACCTGCGCGCAATACAGAACCCGTACACAGACACGTCCAACACTGCCACTGTAGCATAACCACGTAAAAGGAAGGTAAAATAAAACTTTTAATTCCAGCGTGGACATCTTCACTCATGACAACAGAACTCTTCAATTTCTCTTAAGCCGGTTTCACACTGGATGTGTAAGCAGAGCTTAAGTACCGCATATATTTTATGGTACCCATGTCAGCAAATTAAAGCATTGACACTAGACGCAGAAGCAGCAGTGGCACAAATTAAAGCGACAATGCATCGTTTTTGGTCAAAATACATGTTGACGTGAAAAATTTGCCATAAAAGAATACAAGTGATGTCAACTCTAATTTAATAGCCTATGACTTTCAGCACTGTGAGAAAATTAATTAATTAAAATAAATTAAAATAAAATAAAATAAAATAAAATACCCGAAAACACATTATTGCAAGTTTGTTTGCTCAAACCTCAAAAGCACGTTGAACCCTCAAGCACCCTTCATATAGCAGCCCTTAATTTGTCCTTCATGGGAATATCACTATCTTTTATAATTCATGCATTTTTGTGATTTTGCTTATTTTTATGTTATATTTATTACTTATTTTACTAAAAAAATCATTCCAGTAAGTTCAGACAGCTAAAACCTAAAAATCACCTTTATTTATATAGCGCTTTTAACAATACAGAGCAGCTTTACAGTATTAAATGGGGGGGGGGGGGGCAGTTCTCCTCTGGCCAGACAAATCAGCAGGTTTTTCCATGCTGCAGCAAAGTCAGATTGTGCAGAGGACTCATCTGGTTCCTGTGGTCTTGTCCCGATGGCCATATAGGTGACGAGGTCTTCACTGGGGATCTATCTCTGGGGCTCATCTAGTTGTCCTGATCTCCGCTGACATTCAGGGCTGTAGAGGTCATCTCTAGGTCCTGATCCACCATCTGGGCTGGATACGGACTGGATCCGGGTGACTGCAGTGACCATCTGATCTGGATACAGATTGGATCTGGTGGCTACGGTGACCTCGGAATAAGAAAGAAACAGATTAGTATTAGCGTAGATGCCATTCTCTTTAAGATTCAGAAAAGGAGAGCAATATATTACAGTTCCTATCATTTTCCACTAGTTCAATTCCATCCCATTCTGATTCAATCAAGATCGTCAAGATTCAGCTAGTGCATGAGTCGTTTTTCCCAACGACATTCAAACAGTCTTTGAAGCATTTAGGAGCATAATACTCAGCTACCCACACAGAAAGAAAATAATCAGCAAAATACTTGTTCATCCCGTAGAGTCAGTCATGAAGATTCAGCCACTGTGTATGAATCGGGAAGTTCAGAACCATTCTGTGGTTGTTGTCAGATCTGTTCTGTAGATACTTCAGAAGGAGTTAGATCAGCTCTCACAGTACTAAGATTCCAGATAGTTAATCCAAACTTCTCATCGTTAGTTTCCCCAATCAGACGACATCAGACCAGTTCAGGGTAGCAGGCCATGAGTGCTGCTCACCATGCTCTACTTTTAGGTGTACATACACTTCCGTTTTTATTCTTCTCTAGACGAATCAGCAACGTTCTAAAACACATTGCCCTCATGTGGACAGTTTGGGTGACAGCTACTAGCTCGTCACAACGATGTAACAAGTACATCAGGTGTTATGAGAAGTGTTCCTGGTTCCGGTTGACCTAATTAATGCAGCCTAACAATCCTTTAACGGATTTGAATAATATAAATTTGTCAGTGTGTTATGTGTAAGGCAGGTTAAAGAGATGGGTCTTTAATCTAGATTTAAACTGACAAAGTGTGTCTGCCTCCCGAACAATGTTAGGTAGATTATTCCAGAGTTTTGGCACTAAATATGAAAAGGATCTGCCACCAGATGATTTTGATATTCTAGGTATTATCAAATTGCCAGAGTTTTGAGAACACAATGTACGTGAAGGACTATAATGCGATAAGAGCTCGCTCAAGTACTGAGTTGCTAAACCATTCAGGGCTTTATAAGTAATTAGCAAATATGTTAAAATCTATACAATGTTTAACAGGGAGCCAGTGCAGTGTTGACAGAGTCGGGCTAATATGGTCATACCTCCTGGTTCTAGTAAGAACTCTAGCTGCTGCGTTTTGGATCAGCTGAAGTTTGTTTTTTAAGCGTGCAGGACAACCACCCAATAAAGCATTACAATAATCTAACCTTGAGGTTATGAACGCATGAATTAACGTTTCTGCATTTGACATTGAGATCATAGGTCGTAATTTAGATATATTTTTGAGGTGGAAAAATGCAGTTTTACAAATGTGGATCAATAGAAAGCAATGGAAAGCAGATTACTTAGGGGCATCTCTTTGACCGAATCTGGCTTTTCTTCCCAAGGTTATCAATCCTTGCACAGTTAATCAGGTGGTTGAACTTGCAGCCGTTCAACCTGACCCAGATTCCTTAACTACAGGACTTGATCTTTCTAAAGTGTGCCCGGCAGGGGCAGACTGGGACCAAAAAGTGGTCCTGGACTTCCTGGCCCACAGCAGCCCTCCACATCCCACATCATAATACAATGGCTCATTAATGTGGAGATTAATTTTTAGCAGCACTTACTAGCATAAGAATATAACGCAATACAGAAATAAACGGTATTTAAATATATTTATTTGAAATATCACTGAACATAAATTGGGTCATATTTGTAAAACAAAGAAAGAAAGGAAAGAACATTAAGACTAACAACGTACAAAACTATAAAGACAATATTTTAGCTAGTCAAGGTGTATCATCTTGGTTCAGTGTAAGATATACCACTCAGCAGTGTAGGCTGCAACATTCGGCTGTACAACTGCTGAATCAGGATTGAAACTATAAATCCTCATATGAACTATTACTATTACTATTAGGCTATCATGTGACATTAAAATGCTTGATTATGTCCACAGGCTTCAGTGCATCTTTTGGGAGCAGGTCAGCAGAGTTTTATGAGGAGGAGGATGAGAAGATTTCTTGTATGAGTGTGTGTGTATGAGGATGAGAGTGCACATTTGAAAGAGCTTGTATGAGAGACAGAGTTTGTGTGTATGAGAGATTAAAGGATTCCTGTGAAGGAGACAAAACAGATTAGTGATTATTTATTATCATTTATAAATTATTTGTTGGTGTAAAGAAATCAAGTACGCAAGACAACATAGAGATAGGGTTAAGCAGAGCTTGCACACATCTGAAAATGACTACCTTCTTTTCCTTTTAATTAGGTGAGCAATTTCCGTAGTTTCTCACTTCTCTCAGCAATGCCATCTATGATCTGGTCACTATCCAAGGCCATTAAAACATCTCTTTTTGAAGTCATGAGCATGAAAGCTTCTAGATGCTGTTGTGTGAGAGAGCTCCTGAGCCTACTTTTTATGAATTTAAGAGTGGAGAAGCTTCGTTCACAAGCTACCTGGGTGACTGAGAGTGTAAGTAAGAACTTGTAAGCAAGTCCCAAAATGGGGTATGCATTGGTCAATATGCTGTATTGACAAAGAATACGGTAACAACACACTGGACAGTTCTTTCAAGATGAGCAGCTCTTGTTCACAATCTCCACCCCATCGTCTTCTTCAGGCGCATCCTCTGTTGTCCTGATAGTGTATTCATCGAATGCTGATCTTTTCAATCTAGGCCACTGTTCAGCCAGACTTGAGAGCTCACTTTGTAAATTGGTCACTGTAGCTGTACTGTCAAACTTAAGCAAGCATTTGCTTAGTTCTTGAAGTGCAGTCTGTGGAAGATCACTGGTGTTGGCCTTAATCATGTTCAAAGTTTTTAAGTTCCAGAAGAGCCAAGTCGGCATACAAAGTGCCATTACTCGGAAACCGTTGATGTAGGCTTTCAGCAACTGTATCCATAATCAAATTATGGACCTCAATTCTGTATGCGCTCTCTGCATCAGAAAAAGTTTCATGTTGAGCCATCTCTCCAGGCATAGTTTTCTTCCTCCGTATCCTTTTTGATGGCAGAGAGCCCTGCGGTTCCAGGTCTGTTTCTGCATCCCGCTCCAGTGTCTTCCTATTGGCCCACTGAACAAATGTGTCTGCAGCTGCTTTGACACTCTCAAACTCTCGTGCCATTTTTTTTCAGCTGTTCCTCTACAATCGTACGATGGGCAAAAAGGAGATCCATGCCACTTGTCTGCAGATATTTAGACACTGGGGAGGTTACATCAAATATCCTCAGGAAGATCTGGGCTGTGAGGATGTCTCAAAATTTAGAAGACCTTCAATGAAGCCTTGTGCTCTTACCCGTGCATTTGTGTTGAAATTTGTCTGATATTTTATGGCTGAAAGTGTGAAGAGAAGAGCAACATACATTGCATTGTCTGGCTTACCAAAATCTCCAAACACCTTCCTCAACATGCTGTCTTTCGACCACCACCTTGTTTCTCCAATGGGGGCAAGGCGTTTGTGTTTCGGGTCTTTGCTTTCATTTTCCCAGATGCTCATCCTCTGATATGTTTCGCGAAGAAAAACAGCAGTGTTATTCAAAAGGGAAAAAAGTGATCCACTTGCCAACACGTTCTCTGTAGTGTCTGCCAAGACCTGGTTCAACACATGAGCATAACACCATACGTTCACCTGGTTAGGAGATTTTGCAGAAAGCAAGGCAATGAAGCCCTTATACTTCCCCTACATACTAGCGGCTCCATCAGTAGAATTGCTGATGCAACTGCTCAAGTCTAGCTTCATCCTTTCCAGAGCATCAGTCAACACCTGGACAAAGCACTGGCCTGTGGATGCTTCGCATTTCACCACTGCAGCAAGCCTCTCATGGATGTTGTCATCAGTGACATATCTGACAATAACAGAACACTGGTCTTGTGTTGTACTGTCCTGTGTTGTGTCAATCTGCACAGAAAACATACCTGCATTCTCAATTTGTCTAGCCATGGTGGCTTGCATTGTCTGCTGAATGGTGGTAATAATGTTATTTACAGTAGTTTTGGACAACAATGTGATGAGAGAACCTCTTCCCCTTCTTGACACAGACTTGTGGAGTGCTTGGCTTCTCTTAATACACGCAACAAGATGCTCATTCATACAAATGTCATATTTTCCCAACAGGATGACCATCTCTAAAAAATTACCATGGTCAAGACTGCTATCATCAAGGGTTTATGCTGCTTCGGACTTAGTGCCTCTGTAACTCAGCCCTCTTTTGCCAATGACTTTAATGACATCAATGATTCGTTCTAGCACTTGCCTTCTCCTGCGTACTTGTTCTCTGTGAACTGACTCCCCATGAGCAGACCCTCAATGTTACTTTTGGATGCCCTCAGAAAGTATGCCTCAGCATAATCTCTGTGCATTTTTCTCTTCTCATGTTCTTCTATTCTTTGATGAACATGCTTCCAGTCTACCATTCCAGATGTAAAGTGGCTGGTGTCTGTGGGCTTTGCAAATGTCATACATACAAAGCAGTATAATGCATGGCTCTCCTCACTGTATGACAACCACCTTCTGTTGGTACCATCTTTACTGCAGAAAACCTTTTGAACCAAAGCTTTACTTGTATTTTGTTGAGGGTGGAACTTGAAAAATATTTCTAGATCTTCTGATTTTGGTACTTTGAAGAAATCAAAGCTGGGGGCGGCTTCCTGACTCTGACTCATTCTATCTTCCTGATTCTGAATGAATGAATGAATAATAATAATAATAATAATAATAATAATACATATATAAATTAATAAATAAAGGCTGTTTGCAATTTTATTTTATATAGTTGCAGTTAAAAAAATAGGATAATGTTAATCTATGAGTTGGAACAGTGTTAGCTGGCCCTAAAATGCAAAAAGGCAAATAATATTAATATTCATAAAATATTAAATAGGACGTGTTGGTCCTATCTGCAATGGTCATAGCTACGAAATCTACAAAGGTTAGTAGCACATTTACATTTCTCTCCACTTTGACACACAAATTATCAAATTAGTGTATCACTAAAATTGTCATTATTAAAACCCCTTAACTGTCACCGTCCCACCTGTGGGACGCTTGGCTCTCTTTTCTTTGTTGTCTTTTTTCCCTATCAAATATTTTAGTAATCATCATAAATTATATATCATTTGAAAGCTTAAAACCTCAAAATTCATCCTGTGAAAACAGCATTTTGAAATTGGATATTGTGTTACCATGGAAATGGTACTTTAAAATCTTTTGGCGGTCTCCTCCCCCTTAGTGGGCGGTGTCAAGTGTCATATTACACAATACATTAGGGTCTTTTAGAATCAAAACTTTTTTATAATCTTGACAAAATACATATCGCCGGAAAGGTCTGACTCTCAGGATTCCATATTTGGTGGTCTTTTTGTGATCAGTGTAATATTGACAGAGAAATTTGTGACAGAAAAATGCATCAAAAAATTTAAATGGAGTTTGAATGGCCCCCGGTGGCTGTTTGAAGTATGACGCCCTAAATAAAATCTCACAGGAACCTCAATTTTTTTCATATCAACTTCAAATTTGGAACATAACTTATTTAGACATAACGCTTTAATTTTATATCAATTTTAGAGTAAAATCTGTTATGTAAAATATTTATTTTATATAAAATATAAAAAATTTAGTACTGTGTATTTTCTTTACAGTAAATTTAAACTTCTATAACTTTTTGTTACTTTCATATTTTAAAATAATTCCACTTCTACATTAATCTGCTGATTGTCTTCTTAAAAAATAGACCAAACTTATATCTGTATTCCAAAGCATTCATGAATTATAAGAGTTTAAGTTAGGATAGTGCACTCTCACGTATATGTTCAAAAATGGGGGTGACAGTAAGAGCACACGTTTATAATAAATTTACACATGCAGTAAAAACAAAAGAAAAAGAATCTGAGGATGTTGTAGTGTCTGTGTGCTTATGCCATTTGTCTGTTGTTACTGTCATTCTCTACAGTATGTTGTTCTTTGTCACTGTCTGTCTGTTGGGTTTTTCCTACCTCTACCACACTCCTCCCTGTCTCTGCTAGGCCTACCGTAGCATCCTTCCTCACAGCACTGGTATTGGAAGACCAGGGGTCTCTGGCTGTACTGATTCCAGCAACATCCTATTTAATGAACACAATATAGGATGTAAACATTACAGCAAAATATTTTCTCCCTGACTGCTCTCAACATTGGAATACACATGAATACAAACAAGTAATAATAGCACAAAAGGAAATAGAATATATAGCAAAAACTATAAATAGTAGCAGCAATAAATCCATTATGATATACAATTATTTGTGAATTAAAGTATGCTGAAGTGTTGCTAGTATTGCTGCATGTGCATTTGTGTGTGTTCACTACAAATGTCTATAGTACTATGGCTATTGTTATATGTTTTTGACGTGTTAGAATATTTATCAAGTAGCCTACATAACTGTTTAGCCTAAATACCACTTTATCTGCTGATATTTCAGTCATGCAATTCAGTAACAATCTAGCTAACATTTGTAACCAATTATCACAAAGCAATGACATTTTAAAATAGGCAGCGGCTATTTGCACTGTGTAAATAGCGATAGAGGCTATTTACACTAGAAGTGCAAATAGCAATAGATATGCAAATAGCATATTTTCTTAGCGATAGATGCTATTTACACTAAGTGCAAATAGCAATGGATTCTAAGTGAAAATAGCAGCATTTTTTTGTGATATGCTATTTACACAAAGTGCAAATAGCTATAGATTCTATTTACACTATGTTAAAATAGCAGGATTTTCTGCTATTTATACTGCTTATTGCAAATAGTGGCAGTTATCGGCACCTCAGTATTGTAGTACGTTATAAAACAGTATGCAATAATAACTTATTGAGTGTAAATTTTAATTTTAATTCAAATTATTAAATGGATGCCACCTTATTGGGACAATAAATCCCTCCCTACACCAACCCTGACCCTACCCGATACTTTATTTTCAACTTTTTGGTTAAATCCTTCATTTTGCTTTTCTGATGTGATTTTAAATTTGAAAAGGGAGAAAAAAGGTTCGCCAAGAGGCGGATTCGAACCCGGGTCGATCGCGTCAAAATAAGAGCGGCACACATTTTACCATCTGCGCCACTGGAACTGACTATAATTTTTAGTCTTTTGTAATCTTAATCACACGTTGGTGTGTGGAGTTGGAGTAAACAGCTTTTGCCATCAAGGCAGGCACTTAGTGTTAATAGACACTCCGTTTAAGATATACTGAGATTCTTCCTAAGCGTACAACAGTTTAATAATAATAATAAGTATCGCTTTTTATTTCTCCTCTTTCCTACTACTTGTTCCACTTCTGTTTCAGTTTTTTTATAACCATATGGTTAACGTTACTATGTGTAAGTAAGTTGTGTTTTTTTAGCATGTGTGTTTGGCAGTGTTATTTTTAAGGATTACTGATAAACTAGGGAAGGGGAAAGGGAAGTGGTGTGTGGCCAAGTATGGTGTCCCATACTCAGAATTTGTCCTCTGCATTTAACCCATCCAAGTGCACACTCACAGCAGTGAACACACACCCGGAGCAGTGGGCAGCCATGTTGCGGCGCCCGGGGAGCAGTTGGGGGATCGGTGCCTTGCTCAAGGGTCTCACCTCAGTCGTGGTATTGAAGGTGGAGAGAGCACTTGTTATTCACTCCCCCCACCGACAATCCCTGCCGGACCTGGGAATCGAACCTGCAACCTTTGGGTTACAAGCCCAACTCTCTAACCATTAGGCCACGGCTGCCCCTACTGTCGTTTGATTTGCATTTGCTATTTATTTTAATTTTAGTTAAATTATTTCTGAATTTATTATGTCTGTATAGGTATTTTATTAAGTTTTACTTATATTTAATTTGAGTTACTTTAATATTTCAACAAACTAAATGGAAATGAAGTAGTGATATATATATTGAATTTATAAATGTGATATATATATATATATATATATATATATATATATATGTATGTGTGTGTCACGTTCGCTGGAGCAAGGAAGAGAGGCTTTAATCCAACAGTGGGGAATATGGGAGACACAGGAACACATGGGATGACATTCAAGGACCAACAAACACTAACTGAAAGGACTGGGGCTTTTAAAGACAGGGTAACGAGGGCACTAAGGAGACACACCAGGGGCCCGTTTCAGAAAGGAGGTTAAGTGAAAACTCTGAGTATGTTAACCCTGAAATGAGGGAAACTCTGGGTTTCAAAATGGGAGGTTTGTCAAACCCGGTTTCCTTCCATCTCCTCCCCCTTTTTAAAGTGTAAGTGATGTTTTAATACCTCATTCATTCATTCACGCTGCAAAATTGCTTTTCTTACTGAGTATTTTTGTCGTATTTCAAGTACAAAGATTTAAAAGTTCTTAAGTTAAGATGCATTTTCTATAGATAAAAAAACATCTAGATATGTAGTCTTGTTAAAATATAAAAGTGCTCTCCATAGGGTTAGAAAAATAATCTTAATGCAAACGGAAACAAGAATGGGCTATTTTTAATTTATTACCGCATTGCGAGATAATTTGCTAAATAAAATAAAAAAATCACTTGAATTTGTTTTTTTTTTCCTTCATGGAAACAAGACTAAATACTGTATTTATTTTATTATAATTTTTTTACACCGTATGTGCATATTTATTTGAGCAGTCCCGTTTTAAATGGTAGTTTTCTTTAAAACATCAGATATTATTATTTATCACATTATAAGTCCTGTATGCAGATGTTAAGGAAAGTGTGCATCCCTCACACTTATTCTGAGAATGTTTTCATGAACACAAATCCTTCAAAGAGGAGTATCACAGGACTGTAGGTCAGTGGAGTAGAAATCGGTTTAAATGAGGCTAATCTGATAAATGACGTTCACTTGATAACATCTTTCTGTGACCTCTGGAAGTAACCCAACAATCAGAATTTCCTTCAGGATCTCCAGTGTGTTTGGATGCACTGATGACAAGCATATCTCCAACATCGCACCTTCTGAAAATGAAACTGATTACTGTATATGGAATGGAAGGATGCCAGATGGAGGGGCAGTGCGAGCTTTAACCACCACCACAGCTGCCCAGCAGGCACAAAACAGGCACACAACGTCATAAGATGTTGGTATTTGGTTAAATTTTGGTTGCGACGTCGGGTGACCAAAATCCAATGTAAATCCAACGTCTAATGTCAATGTTAAATTGATGTCCAATACCGACGTCAGCTGACGTTGAGATTTAGTTGTTTTTAGGTTGTGTAACCAAAATCCAACGTTAAGCCAACATCAAATTGCCGTCAAATATTGACGTCAACCCGATTTTCATTTTCAACCAAAATCCAACGTCTGTTTGACGTCATGTCCAACGTCAACCTGACGTTACATAGACGTCTGGTGCCTGCTGGGTGTTAAATGAACTAATTATTCACAATTTTTTGTTCATCTTTATTTCCTAATACAAAAGCAAAAGTTATTCTTTTTACTTTTGGATTTGAGAAATCTTCCAATACCTGAGCATCTCCTCTTCATCTGTCAGTGGTGCTGGTGCAGGTTCTCCCTCTGCCTTTCTTGCTGTCAACAAGTCATTAGTTAATTTTATTACTCTAATTAAGAAATGTATAATTATAATTATGTGAATTTATTTAATAATTTTTTGAAATAGGTAATTATGTGAAAAGAGTGTTAGACTATGTGGAAAAAGCCGCAGCGCATTGAAATAGACATTGAATGATATTTAATGTCAAATGTTTGTAAAGTCATTTAGCCCACACCCATGAACCTTTCATGTTTAAAGCTTTACCTTGATTGAATTGTGTTTTTATACTTCATTTTTAGCTGCTGCCACGTTCTTGTTTCTTCTTTGTCTTTTTCCTTTTTTTCTTTCTTTTTTTTGTGGCCATGGGATACCATTAAAACGAATATTATTTCAATAATTTACAGTTTTCACCTCTGATATTGTAACGGTTATTAATTTATTGACAGTTATTAAGAATTAAAGTTAGCAGCATTGACGGAAGTATGCGCGCTGACGTCTTTTTGGCGGGAGCTGTTGCCATGGTGAATCGTAATTTCGGAGCTCCACTTATCATGACTTTTCATAGTCGTGGTGCACGCGCTAAACTCAGAGTCAACCTACTTAGAGTTGAGTAAACTAACACAATTCAGCTGTTCTGTAACCGAAAACTCTGAGTTTCCCATCTCAGAGTAAAGTCCCATTCGGACGGTAATTGTTTCTCAGGGGAACATAAGTGATTTTCACCATATACAGGGGGTAGTTGGTGATTTAATTGCCATCCGAATCCAGGATGTCGGTGTTTTTCTCTCACCACCCCTGTAAAAATCCCTGACCGAATTACCTACTGTTTTTTGACAAACACCGAGGTCGTGTGGTAATTTAATTGCGTCCGAATCCACTCTCTGAATTTACGAGACGAAATCGATTCAAAATTCAGTGTTTAATCCCTTTTTGAGCACTGCCGCACACTGTTGTACTTCGGTGTAATTTACATATTATTTCTGAAATGCTGGAAAGTATTTAAAAGAACAATAGCCTACTTCATAACTGCTCAACCAGAGCGACTGGGAGCAGAAAAAGAAGAAAAGCACATAAACGTTCAAAATGGGTGTTTATTATGGCAGTAGCAGCTATGCAATACAATTTTAAAATATGTATTATAAACAGATATATATCGCGTATAATTATATACAACTATAGCGCGTCTATTTTCCTATTTCTAAATAGGAGATTTAAAAAATCAAATAATAAATATTATAAAATATGCTTGGAATAATAAGAATACATTTTACATAAGTATTTTTAAATACATTTTACACAATAATAAGAATAAATTTGTAAATAAAATTCATTTTATTTACAGTAGACAATCATGTGACTGGCCATGTGAGCAGTGCGTTCCTGGGTGCGCAGGATCACAGAACTTGCTCCTCCACTGTGAATAAATCTCCATCCGAATCCATGAGTTTTATCACTGAGGTGATATGTAAATTTATTTTTACAGACATGCATATGAGAAACAATTACCGTCCGAATCAGCTTTAGTCAACTCTGAGTTCATGTTTAAACTCAGAGTTGGTTGAACCTCCTTATTGAAACAGGCACCTGGGATCAAATTAAACAATCAGACATGAGGGAGAAACTGGGTCACAGAACAGGTGGAGCAAAAACACAAAACATTCCAGGGGCCCGTTTCAGTAAGGAGGTTCAACCAGCTCTAAGTTTAAACTTGAATTCAGAGTTGACTTACTCTGAGATGGGAAACTCTTGAGTTTTCGGTTTCAGAACGTCTGGATTGTGTTAGTTTACTCAACTCTAAGTAGGTTGACTATGAGTTTGGCGTGTGCACCACCTATGAAAAGTCATGATAAGTGGAGCTCCGAAATTACGATTCACCATGGCAACAGCTCCCGCCAAAAAGATGTCAGCATGCATACTTCCGTCAATGCTTAACTTTAATTCTTAATAACTGTCAATAACTTAATAACTGTTATAATATCAGAGATGAAAACTGTAAATTATTGAACTAATATTCATTTTAATGGTATCCCATGGCCACAAAAAAAAGAAAAAGACAGAAAGAAGAAACAAGAACGTGGCAGCAGCTAAAAATGAAGTATAAAAACACAATTCAATCAAGGTAAAGTTTTAAGCATGAAAGGTTCATGGGTGTGGGCTAAATGACTTTACAAACATTTGACATTAAATATCATTCAATGTCTATTTCAACGCGCTGCAGCTTTTTCCACAGTCAAGTCGAGTCACCTTTATTTATATAGCGCTTTTAACAATACAAATTGTAACAAAGCAACTGCACAATATCAAAATGGAAAAATAGTGTCAATAATGTAAAATGACAAGATTAAACACTCAATTTTCAGTTAAAGGCATTTCATTGTTGAATTCAGTGATGGCATCGTCCAGCTCAGTTCAGTTCAAAATGTTTCTGTTCAATCAAGTCGACGATATAGCTGGAAATGAAGTGTCCCCAACTAAGCAAGCCAGAGGCGACAGCGGCAAGGAACCAAAACTCCATTGGTGACAGAACGGAGAAAAAAACCTTGGGAGAAACCAGGCTCTGTCGGGGGCCATTTCTCCTCTGGCCAGATGACACAGCAGTTCAATTCCAACTGCTGCAAAGTCAGATTGGATGGCTCAACTGGTTCCCGAGGTCTTTTCCTGATGGCTGTCTAGGTGACGGGGTCCTCACTGGGGGTCTGTCTCTGGGGCTCATCTAGGTGTCCTGGTCTCCGCTGACGTTCAGGGCTGTAGTAGAGGTCGTCTCTAGGTGCTGATCCACCATCTGATCTGGTGACTGCAGTGACCTCGGAATAAGAAAGAAACAGACTAATATTAGCGTAGATGTCAATCTTTTTACGATGTAACAAGTACATCATGTGTTATGGGAAGTGTTCCCAGTTCCGGTTGATCTAATTAATGCAGCCTAACAATCCTTTAACGGATTTGAATAATAGAAGTGCATTAGTGTGTTATGTGTACGCCAGGTTAAAGAGATGGGTCTTTAATCTAGATTTAAACTGACAGAGTGTGTCTGCCTCCCGAACAGTGTTTGGTAGATTGTTCCAGAGTTTGGGCCCTAAATAGGAAAAAGATCTGCCGCCCGCAGTTGATTTTGATATTCTAGGTATTATCAAATGGCCAGAGTTTTGAGAACGCAGCGGACGTGAAGGACTATAATGCGATAAGAGCTCGCTCAAGTACTGAGGAGCTAAACCATTCAGGGCTTTATAAGTAATTAACAAGATTTTAAAATCTATACGATGTTTAGTAGGGAGCCAGTGCAGTGTTGACAGAACCGGGCTAATGTGCTCATACTTCCTGGTTCTAGTAAGAACGCTAGCTGCTGCATTTTGAACCATCTGTAATTTGTTTATTAAGCGTGCAGAACAACCACCCAATAAAGCATTACAATAATCTAACCTTGAGGTCATAAAACGCATGAATTAATATTTCTGCATTTGACATTGAGAGCATAGGTCTCAGTTTAGATATATTTTTAAGATGAAAAAATGCAGTTCTACAAATGCTAGAAACGTGGCTGTCAAAGGAAAGATTACTATTAAATAGCACACCCAGGTTCCTGACTGATGACGAAGAATCGACAGAGCAGCCATCAAGTGTTAGACAGTGTTCTAGGTTATTACTTGTGGGGGTTTTAGGTCCGATAATTAACACCTCCGTTTTTTCAAAATTTAGCAGTAAGAAATTACTCGTCATCCAGTTTTTTTATCGACTATGCATTCCATAAGTTTCTCAATTTGGTGTGTTTCACCAGGCCGTGAAGAAATATAGAGCTGAGTATCATCAGCATAACAGGGAAAGCTAAACCCATGTTTCCTAATGATATTTCCCAAGGGTAACATATAAAGCGTGAAAAGTAACGGCCCTAGTACTGAGCCTTGAGGAACTCCATACTGCACTTGTGATCGATATGATACCTCTTCATTCACTGCTACGAATTGATGGTGGTCAGATAAGTACGATTTGAACCATGCTAATGCACTTCCACTAATGCCAACACAGTTTTCTAGTCTATTCAAAAGAATGTTGTGATCGATAGTGTCGAACGCAGTGCTAAGATCCAGTAGAACTAATAGAGAGATACAACTACGATCAGATGATAAGAGCAGGTCATTTGTAACTCTAATGAGAGCAGTCTCAGTACTATGATACGGTCTAAATCCTGACTGGAAATCCTCACAGATATCATTTTTCTCTAAGAAGGAATATAATTGTGAGGATACAACCTTTTCTAATATCTTTGACAGAAAAGGGAGATTCGAGATCGGTCTGTAATTAACTAGATCTTTGGGGTCAAGTTGTGGTTTTTTAATGAGAGGCTTAATAACAGCCTATTTAAAGTTTTTGGGGACATATCCTAATGACAATGACAAATTAATAATAGCCAAAAGAGGATCTATGACTTCTGGAAGCACCTCTTTTAGTAGTTTAGATGGAATAGGGTCTAACATACATGTTGTTGGTTTAGATGATTTAACAAGTTTATACAATTCTTCCTCTCCTATAGTAGAGAATGAGTGGAATTGTTCCTCAGGGGATCTATAGTACACTATTTGATGTGATGATATAGCTGACGGCTGCATGGTTACAATTTGATCTCTAATAGTAGCAATTTTGGAAGTAAAATAGTTCATAAAGTCATTACTGCTGTGCTGTTGGGAAATCTCAACACCTGTTGATGCTTTATTTTTTGTTAATTTTGCCACTGTATTGAATAAATACCTGGGGTTATGTTTGTTTTGTTCTAAAAGAGACAAAAAGTAATCAGATCTAGCAGTTTTTAAAGCTTTTCTGTAGGATAGGGTACTTTCCCGCGAAGCTAAACGAAATACCTCTAGTTTTGTTTTCCTCCAGCTGCGCTCCATTTTCC